>CM054147.1:10106578-10109078 GCA_028751875.1 Rapana venosa
ACACAGCTTAGAATGCAGACCAATTTTTATGTGTTTTATGTGTTTTGTGTGTGTGTGTGTGTGTGTGTGTGTGTGTGTGTGTGTGTGTGTGTGTGTGTGTGTGTGTGTGTGTGTGTGTGTGTGTGGTGTGTGTGTGTGTGTGTTGATGCTAGATTAATACTACTGTCATCGCTTTGCTTGTATTTTACTTTGGTGATGTTGATGCATGTTAAGCTGATGTTTGCTCGCGATTACGTAGCTGTTACTTGTGTTGTTAAATTAATGTTAGTTGTGCTACGTAAGACAATAAGTTGTTAAACCAATGGTAGGTATGTTTCGTAGTGACTGTGTTTTGGGACTGATACCAGCTGTGTTGTGTACTTATTTCGATGTTGATCTGTTTTCTGTGTTACATAATAAATATGCTGTCAAACTTATGTTTGTCGGCGTTGCGTAGTTATTGCGTCTTTGTACTGATTTTTGCAATGTTAGGTAGTTACTATGTTGTGGAACTGATGTCAGCTGTGTTAAGTAGTTCTTGTGTGGTTGAACTGTTTGCTGCGTTATGTAAGAATTGTAGTTGTCCAACTGATGTTACTCGCGTTACGTAGTTAATGTGTAATCCAACTAATGTTAACTGTGTTATGTTATTATTGTGTTACCCAACTGATGTTTGCTGCGTTATGTTATTATTGTGCTATCCAACTGATGTTACTCACGTTACGTAGTTATTGTGTTATCCAACTGATGTTTGATGCGTTATATTATTATTGTGTTATCCAACTGTTTGCTGCGTTACGTTGTTATTGTGTTATCCACCTGATGTTAGACCGCGTTAGGTAATTATTATGCTGTCCAAATCATGTTAACCGCATTACGTAGATATTGTGTTGTTGCGGGGATGCTAGTTACGTTTCGTTGTTATTGAGTTATTTAGCTGATGTTATACCGGCTTTGTTGTTATCCTTCATTTCACAAACTCATGCATTGATTTTGGGGGATGATCGTTAATTTTCTCTTCTGTTGAAACGATTTATGCATGAACTTTATGTGAATAACGACAGTTTCTTATGCTTATTTTTTGTTGTTCTTGTTTTAGTTTGCGATGTTTTGTTGGGGTTGTTTTAATATGTGTATGAATGCTGTTTACAATATTGTTCTTTATTTGTGTCTCGTTCTAGCAGTTGTTGAGTTAATACGATTCCTGTTGATGCATTATCTCATCTAATTTAATACCTATGATGATGGAGTGACCGAGTCTTTGCTTTCGGTTTTGTTTCGTATGTTGTTTTGCTTTGATTTGTTTTGTTATGTTCTATTTTCTTTTCAAAATACTGTTATCTTAAACAAGAAAAACTCGCAAAGCTGCTTTTAAAAGGACGAACACAAATACCTGTTTGATTTTAAAAAAAAAAAAAAAAAAAGAAAGAAAGAAAGAAAAATCCACAACTGATCGAATTCTGAAAGTTTCCTTACAACTTTCTCACATGCAAAGTTTGTTATTTACAAGGCATATGCTTTTATCATTTTATTTTTTAGCTTTAAAATACCACAAGTATGATTTTAATTGTTCATGCCCTCCTCTTTCCCATTTTTTTAATATAATGTATTGAGAAAGAATATATTGTGAAAAAACCACTTGACTTAGTTTGTTATTAGTTTGATTTTTCGTTCGGTTTTTCTGTTTGTTTGTTTTATGGTTTTTCAGGGTTAGTAGATTTTTTTTGGGGGGGAGGTTTTGTTGGTTGATTAACTGGTGTTTTATGTGGGGTGGTTTGGGGTTTGTTTGTTTTTGTTTTGTTAGGGTGGGGATGTTTGTTTGTTTATCTTTAATAGAGAAAAGGGTGTGCTTTCAAAGAAATGCATTCGTATAAAGTCAGTCTATTTTGTTTGTTCGATAATTTTTTCCGAATATAATTATATTGCCTTGACTATTTATTTATTTATTTATTTATTTATTTATCAAATTGTATCACCAATTGAGTAACTCAACCATTGCTTTGCTATGTCTCTTTTTTATAGGTTCAGTTATTTGCAGCCATATTATTCATTCGTTAAATCCTTATCAAATTTTATCCTTTTTATTCATCTTAAAGCACAGTAACAGCACAATCACAAAATAATACAGCATGCTTCTTCAGGTGTGGGTTCATCTTGCCATGGAAACATCCTACAATATTCCTAAATTTGTTTTGAGCTGTACGTCTCCTATACGTATGCATTGCAGTTGATTCCTTTTGGCATTTTTCTTTCTGGCCTATTTTCTTCTCTTTCCTTAGCTTCCGGAAGAATTCTTCAGGGGACAGCACTGGGTTTCTTTTTTCCGGCCGTGATTCTTTGGCGAGTTGAACCTGGCGGAGCCCACATCTCTCCAGGTGAAGAGTGCATGCTAGGTGCTATTCCTGTTTCCGTAATCCGCTAATGTTGACGTGAATCATTGGATGTTTAACGTGCATGATTACCCGATTTGTTTCAATGATACACCACACGCTGACAGGAATTATAAGGACGTTTAGCATGC
>CM054147.1:10111578-10206578 GCA_028751875.1 Rapana venosa
ATTGGGCTGTAGGCCGGTTTTTTTTTAAACAATATTTCAGAGGAATCATAGACATAATCAAAGTGTTGGCTCCTGAGACAGCTTGTTTGGACCTAGGTGATTCCCTAAGAGCTATCAGGTGATTCCCTAAGAGCTATTAGGTGATTCCCTAAGAGCTATCAAGTGATTCCCTAAGAGCTACTATGTGATTCCCTAAGAGCTATTAGGTGATTCCCTAAGAGCTATCAAGTGATTCCCTAAGAGCTCTCAGGTGATTCCCTAAGAGCTATTATGTGATTCCCTAAGAGCTATCAGGTGATTCCCTAAGAGCTATTATGTGATTCCCTAAGAGCTATCAGGTGATACCCTAAGAGCTATTAGGTGATTCCCTAAGAACTAATGCACTACGTCTTTGACATGTCAATTAACGTTGTACGTCCTATGTAGTGGGTTTTGTTTTTAAAACTTAAAGTAGTTCGTTCACATAAACCATATAATTATGTAACACCAGATACTTGCTGTGAGGTTTGGGTGAATCAGACAGTTCTGCAACACACACACACACACGCGCGCGCGCACATACACACACACACACACACACACACACACACACACACACACACACACACGTGCCACAGTTACTACTACAAAGTTGCACCTAAGGGGTACAATGGAAAATAGTACTTATTGATACAGAATTCGAGGAATACCGAACTGGTATCTGAGTCTAGAATGTCTGACAATTCTTAGTTCCAACTTCGATAAGTTGTTGATTTTTTAAAACATGGAATTTATTCTCGAAATCAACAGTTACACTTGAAAACAAGACAAAGCAAGGACACAATAGAGTGTGAACAAGCCTAGAGCCTACATCGTGCTTGCTAGGTTATGAGGCTAAGAACTTTGATGAACTGATGGCAATCTTCTCTCCAGGCCCTTGTCAGTGTGGTATGGCCTGTTTCTGGTTGTTGTTGTTGTTGTTTTTTATTCAGTGTGTCGCTTGAAGACACTATGGTTCTGATGTCTTTTCATTTATTTAAAATTTTCTTTTGGTTTATGATAACGTGGAGCCCCTCAAACCGCAGCCCTCTACCTCCACCAACTTTCTGTTTTGTGCCAGTCCTGCGCTTCTTCGGGCTCTTCTTCAGTCATTCCTGGATCACTGCTGTAGGAAGATACCTTCTAGGGACATTGCAGAAGGAGGGTATCTTTCAGGGAAATTGCAATAGGACGGTACCTTCTATGAGCATTGCAATAAGAAAGGTACTTCTATGAAGATTGCAGTAAGAAGGTACCTTCTATGACGATTGCAGTAAGAAGGTACCTTCTATGAACATTGCAGTAAGAAGGTACCTTCTATGACGATTGCAGTAAGAGGGTACCTTCTATGACGATTGCAGTAAGAGGGTACCTTCTATGACGATTGCAGTAAGAGGGTACCTTCTATGACGATTGCAGTAAGAGGGTACCTTCTAATGAGCATTGCAGTAAGAAGGTGCCTTCTGTGAACATTGCAATAGGAAGGTACCTTCTATGAACATTGCAATAGGAAGGTGCCTTCTATGAACATTGCAATAGGAAGGTGCCTTCTATGAACATTGCAATAGGAAGGTACCTTCTATGAACATTGCAATAAGAAAGGTACTTCTGTGAACATTGCGGTAAGAAGGTGCCTTCTGTGAACATTGCAATAGGAAGGTATCTTCTATGAACATTACAATAGGAAGGTACCTTCTATGAACATTGCAATAGGAGGGTACATTCTATGACGATTGCAGTAAGAGGGTACCTTCTATGAACATTGCAATAAGAAGGTTCCTTCTATGAACATTGCAATAGGAGGGTACATTCTATGACGATTGCAGTAAGAGGGTACCTTCTATAAACATTGCAATAAGAAGGTGCCTTGTATGAACATTGCAATAGGAGGGTACATTCTATGAACATTGCAGTAGGAAGGTATCTTCTATGAACATATCAATAGGCAGGTATCTTCCAAGACTATTGCAATGGGAAGATACCTTCCATGAACGTTGCTATAGGAAGGTATGTTCCAGGAACTTTGCAACGGGAAGGTGCCTTCCTGTAATGTTGCAATGGAAAGGTACCTTTCAGGAATATCGCAGTAGGAAAGTATTGTCCAAGTATGCTGCACTAGGAAGCACTTTCCATGAACATTCAAGTAGGAAGATATTATCCAGAACAGTAGGACAGTACCTTCCAAGAATGTTGCAATAGAAAGGTATTGTCTGAGAATATTGCAATGTGACACTGCAATAAGAAGGTACCTTCAAGGATCGTTGAAATAGGAATGTACTTTGTAGGAATAGGAGATCAAATAGGAAATAGGAAAGAACCACTCAGCAAGATGGCGATAGGAAAGTGTTGTGCAAGGGTATTGCAATAGGAAGGTACCTTCCAGAAACGTTGCAATAGGAAGGTATTGTCCAAGAATATTGCAAAAGTCAAGTCAATTCAAGTCAAAAACACTTTAATCATCCCACGAAGGGCAATTACAATACTGACAGGCAGATTGATACGCATAAAAATCTCAAGAGACACAAAAAAGCTATATTTCATATTGGTTAAAACAATCCAAAATGACTTCAAATAAAAATGTCACGAACACACACACACAAACACACACACGCACATGCGCACACACACATACACACACACGCATACACGCACACCACACACCACACACACACAATCAATTGTAAACATAATGTTAAAAAAGTCAAAAAAACATTGACTAGAAGACATAAAACCTTATTATTACGCACGCACATACGCAACACGTACACATGCACGTGCGTGCGTGTGCGAACACACCCACGCACACCCACACCATACACCAATATATGAATTCAATGTTTTCAATAGCATTGACATGAAGACAGACTTATTTCACACACACACACACACACACACACACACACACACACACACACACACACACACACACACACAATTATGTATTGACTACACTCATAACAAGGACAATCAGGCAAGTATTTCAGAAAAATTAGGTAGTCAACATTATTGTGAATTCAGAATTTGAATGCTAAGTGGCACAAAAGAATTTCTTGTTCTGGTTGTTTTGCTGATGGTACACTGAAAACGGCGTTCCGAAGGCAACAACTGAAATTCTGGAAACAAAGCATGGGAGGGATCGGCCAAAATGGCAGTGGCTTTGCGTACAAACTGCTGATTGCAGAACGACATGAGATCTCTTTGTTCTTCTCCAATTATTTTTTAGCAGATTCTTAAAAGTTCTCTGCAGGCCATTCTTGTTTTTTAACACTAAGGTTGTTGTACCAACAAATGAAAGCAAAACTTAGAACACTCTCTATGTAAGACTTGTAAAACAAAGAAAGGATCTTTTTGTCTACAAAAAATGAGTTCAGTTTCCTCAGAAAATACAGACGTTGTTGTCCCTTTTTGACAATAGCGTCAGTGTTAACGTCCCAGTTAAACTTATGGTCAAAAACAGTTCCCAGATACTTATAGTTCGAAACGTGTTCAACTTCCTGACAATGGATAATAATATTCTTAGGAGTATGCCCTGATCTTCTGAAGTCCATAGGCAGATCTTTTGTTTTAGAAACATTTCAGCTCTAGATTGGCGGGGTAAGGGGGTATCTTCCAGAAACATTGCAGTAGGAAGGTATTGTCCAAGAACATTGCAAAAAGAAGGTATCGTCCAAGAGTATTATTGCAAAAAGAAGGGTTCTTCCAGAAACATTAAAAACGTGAGGCACTGTCCATGAATATTATTGCAAAAAGAAGGGTTCTTCCAGAAACATTAAAAAGTGAGGCACTGTCCATGAATATTATTGCAAAAAGAAGGGTTCTTCCAGAAACATTAAAACGTGAGGCACTGTCCATGAATATTATTGCAAAAAGAAGGGTCCTTCCAGAAACATGGCAAAAGGAAGATATTATCCAAGAATGTTGCAATTATGAAGATGATGTCCAGGAATATTGCAACAGGACGTCATTGTTCAGGAACATTGTAATAGGAAGTCATTGTCCAGGACTATTGCAGTAGAAAATTATTGTCCAGGACTATTGCAATAGAAAATTATTGTCCAGGAAGATTGCAATAGGAAGGTATTGTCCAGGACTATTGCAATAGGAAGGTATTGTCCAGGAAGATTGCAATAGGAAGGTATTGTCCAGGAAGATTGCAATAGGAAGGTATTGTCCAGGAAGATTGCAATAGGAAGGTATTGTCCAGGAATAATTATTGCAATGGGAAGGCACTTTCCAACGCTGCATGGCTTTAAAAGTTCAGTTGACAGCTAAGGAGTAGCGGGACAGACACAAAGGTCGCCACACCCCTGCTTTACAAGGTAACTGAGAAGTGGACTGGCTGCAGGACCGACTGGCAGCGTGTCTGGGATGGCGGCAACATTGATATTTGTCAGTTCAAATGTATAAGCAGCTTGGTGCACGTGCGGTGTATTTATGTCAGTTCTATATTATATGCTGAATCTGTCAGTCAGTATGGCTTGTTGAGCAGCTTTCGCATCTTTTAGCCTGATAAATCATTCCTCCATCCACCTCTTGTTTTTTTGCTGGTGGCCAGCCAACTCTGCTGAATCCACTGCGTATAGCTGAGTGCAGGCTTGTCTTAGCCAATTCGCTTCATTTTATAGTGCAGTTGAATACCGCTGCTTTTCTCCGTGACTCTCTCTCTCTCTCTCATCTCTTTTCCCTTCTCTCTTCTGCTCTCTCTCTCTCTCTCTCCTCTCTCTCTCTCTCTCTCTCTCTCTCTCTCTCTCTCTCTCTCTCTCTCTCTCTCTCTCTCTTCTCTCTCTTCTCACCACACACACACACACACCACAACCACCACACCACACACCACACCACACACAACACACACACACACACACACACTTGCAACCTTTTTTTTCATTGTCTTTGTGCCAAACAGAGTATGAGCGTTCTCGGGTTTCATACGGTTTTACATTTTCGGCTTTACCTTTTTGTTGGTGGGGTGTTGTTTTTTTCAAACTACTTCCATTCCGTTTTGCCTCAACATCTCTATTGGTTTCACTTTTAGTTTGCCGTCTGTCAAAGCTCCTGACAACTTTTGGATGCTTCATGATGCCGTTGTATTTGGATTTGCTTAGTTTTCTTTTCTTTTTCTTTTTTTTACTTCTTGTCATTATCTTCCGTTGTCTCGTCATTTTGAAACGGGAACCTTTTCTTTATCCAGGGTTCCTAAATTGGTGGTTTCAGCTATTTTAAACCGTAAGGGTTTGGGGAGGACTACAAGAAGAAAGATGTTTTTTTGTGGGTGGGGTTTTTTTGCGCTTGTATGAGTAAAGATTTTCTTTTCGTGAAAATGTTGCGATACTCTGAGATAAAAGTGTTCAGTCGATATACAGGTTATCTTAAGGGATTTTTTTCTCTTTTGGATTTTGGTTTGGGGTTGGGGGGTTTTCGGTTTTTCGGTAGCTTTTTAGAGCTTTTTTTGTGTGTTGGTTTGATTTGGGGAATGTTGGGTTGTGGAGGTTTTTTAGTTATTGTTGTTCTTGTTTTCTTGTTTTGCTTGGGATTTTTGTGTTTGTTTGGGTTTATAGGGGTGGTTCGGTGTCTGTTAGGAAAATGAAATTTGATGATAAGTTTCTGTATTTGCTTTTTGGTGAGTTGGGTTAAAGGTTGGTAGTTGTTAATTTGGGTAGGTAGATGGTTGGTTCTTTAGGGGGCAGGGGGGGGGGGGGGGCGCTGTCGTTAGCATTTTTCTTTTAAATGGGTTTTATTTGGTTTTGATGTTCGTTTATCTGCTTTGGTGGGGGGGGGGGGGGGGGGGGCAGGGGCTGGTGGATTGTGTCGTTGTTTGTAGCGTTGTTGTGTTTGGGGAGTTGGTTTTTATTTTGGAAAAGGAGAGGGGCGGGCTGCACTTACCAGTTTTGGAGGGAGGGACTGGGGGGGAGGGAGGTGATGGTCTGTTTAGAGAAGAAAGAAGTGGAGGCTGAGTCTTGCTAATGATGAACATAATTATTTTCTGTGACGTAACGTTACCATTTTTTAAAGGAACATTTTCTGATTGTCTTTGTACTGAAGCTGTCCTAATGTGATTTCTTTTTAAGTGGTCAACTGTATTATAGGTATAATAAAATAATAATAAAATAACGGTGATCTAATGCAGCTTATACTTAGTTATGACATCCTATGCTTCATACTTCCTCACCTTCCCCCCCCCCCCCCCCCCCCCCCCCCCGTCCACCTCCCTTTGTCCCTGCTACCCCCCCCCCCCCCCTTCCTCCTCATTCTTTTCAGCCCAGCTGTGGACTGTTTCCCATGGTCCAGTTCACTTGGGCTTACAGTAACCCGGCTGGGGTGCCGGCATTGCAAACATCCCCTTTTTGACCTTAGTGGTCGACCTGGCGTGAGGCCTCAGAAATGTGTCAACAATTCACCGATCCATCGACTTTCCTTTTATTTTTTTTAAGTCGTTCAACAATGCTGGGCGAACAAGTTCTGCGATTTCTTTTAGTGATATTTTTATATATCTATCTATAGAGATAGATAGATGGATGGATGGATGGATAGATAGATGAACTAATGCTCTGAGACAGGAAACATCTGTGTGTGTGTGTGTGTGAGAGAGAGAGAGAGAGATAGAGAGAGGTTGGCTTGCATTTTTCAGGTTTTTATCATTGATGGCGCAGGTCACTGAAACACAGGCTACAATTCTGCAATGACAATGGGGTTTTTGTTTTGAATAATACATTTACATAGTACACTGTATTATACACAAGAAACAGCCAATGTTTCTTTCCTTCACTGCTTTTTGTATGGTTACGTGTAATTATCCAGTTTGTTTTGTATGTGGATTTGTTTTTGTTGTTATTTTATCATTTTGATAGTCACATCTTACAAATCGATGTTTATGGTAGGGGAGAGAATTGTTGATAGCCGGCTTCTTCTTGTTTTGAAGCAGCGATTATTAGTATACACATTTTGATAATATTCAGTTGTCATAAATAATTATGGTGTCCGTTGCAGTTTTGGTTCTTGTTTGTTTGCTTTGCTAGAATGTTTAATTCTTGCTGGGGTTTTGTTTTGGTTTTTATTTTGTTGTTGCTTTTCCTTTCTTTTTCTGGGGGGAAGGGATGGGGGGGAGGGGGGAAAGGGGATGTTCGTTTGTTTTGTTGTTGTTTTTGTTGTGTTTTTTCGGGATATTTTGGGGATGTGTGGGGGGACGGTGTTTCTTGTGTTTATTTGTTGTTTGTTTTAGGTGCTGTTGTATTTTTTGTTTGGATTGCTTTTGTTGGGGGGGGGGGGGGGAGATGGAGAGGCGGGGTGGGGAGGGAGGGAGGGTAGTGTCAATAAGACCGTAACTATTTTTACAGTATACGAGAAGGTTACCTTTTATTTACGTTATCTTCGGAATATGGTGACGTTAAACCAACTCGTGCAATGAGCTGTTTATTTTGTAATCTTCTTGTTTCCGTTCTTTATTGTACCTGAACTTAAGTTTGATGAATCCATTGTTGTTGTTTTTTTGGTCGGGGAGAGAAATGCATTGAATTTGTTTCTTCTTGGGTTTTTTCAACTTACCTCAAGCTGTAGTTCTTTCCAGCAGTAAATCTATTACTTATTGCGATTTTTGTGCGTTTTTTTTTCTAAGTTGTGCCGTTGTGTATGTGTGTGTTTTTTTCTTCTTTTTAAAAAATATAATGCCTGTCTCTGTCTGTCTATCTGTCTGTCTGTGTCTCTGTCTCTCTCTCGCGCTCTCATCCGAACAGTAGCTTTAAAAATATTAAACAGAAAAAAACAATGATCGCTTGTTGTCTTTTTAATTATTCCTTCTGGGGTTTTTTGTTGTGATTTTTGTTTTGGTTTGGATTTGGGGTTGGGGTTTGTTTTGTTTTGTTGGGTTTTTTTTCACTTTTGGGGAGGGTTTTTTTTTCAATCAGGCACGGGATACGTCAGTTCTTTGGGGGGGGGGGGGGGTGTTGTTGTTGGTTTTTTGGTGGGGGGATAGGTGGGGGGGGGGGGGGTCGGGGGAGGTGGGGGTAACGTTATCCCTTTTGTTTTCAAAACGATTAGATGTTTCTGTTCATGACAGTCTCCTGTTTACACTCTATTCACAACTAGCGGGTTTTCTTTTGCTTAAAGGCGTCTACACATTGATGAGCCATGCATTTTTGTAATTAACAGTTCTGTGTGTGTGTGTGTGTGTGTGTGTGTGTGCGTGCGTGCGTGCGTGCGTGCGCGCGCGCGCGTCTGTGTGTGTGTGTTTAGGGAAGGGATGCTAGAGCTACACAAATATCATTGGAAGCTGGTGATAATCATTGCTTTTTGTCATTTCTGTTGGTACCAATGTCCCCTACCATATTTTGACAGCAGATCATAAGAATTAGTATCACTATTATTCCACGGCTGCTTGTGGTGGTTGTGGTTCTCTTGTAAGGCTGCAATTGACTGCCGGCCTCTTTGTCTCGCCTACTTACTATGTGAAGCTTAAGTGATCGTGAATGAATGGGGGGAGGGGAGGAGGGGGGCGGGTTTGGGTTTTTTCTTTTTCTTCTTTTGGGGTTTATTTGCTTATTTGGAGGGGAGGTGGTTGGTGTTGTTTTTGAGGTTGTTTTTTGTTTTTGCTTTTTTTGGGGGGGGGAAGGGGGGGGGGGGTTCCGTTTGGTTTAGTTGTTTTTGTTTTTGGGTTTGAGTTTTCTTGTTGCTTGGTTGGGATTTTGGGGTTTTGGTTGGGTTGGGTTGGGTTGTTGTTGTTTTTTTTTTTTGGGGGGGGTCGGGTTGTTGGTTTTTTTCATTTTTTTAGGAAAAGGTGGGAAGGGGGCTTGTGATTGTCTATGCGGGTTTGGGGAAATCGTATTCGTTCATATATTTTCTGAGATCTGAGCCAGTGTGTCATTTTTCTTCGTACTACCTCTATGCTTTCTCTGCTAGTCATTTCTAAGCTATCAGCATAATTTTTGGTTTGTTCATCTAAATCGTTTCTTGGGGTCGTGTTTGTTCATGCGCGTGGGTGCGCGCGCGCGTGGTGTGTGTATGTGTTGTGTGTGTGTGTGTGTGTGTGTGTGTGTGTGTGTGTGTGTGTGTGTGTGTGTGTGTGTGTGTGTGTGTGTTGTGGAGGGGGAGGGGGGTCGTGTTTATTTGTGTCTTTTCTTAGATATGAGCCAGTATATCTTTTGTTGTTATTACCAGTGTAATTTTGTGTTATGTGCTTCTTGGCTATCAGTATACATTTTTTTTACAATTATTATCTCTTGAAATCTTTGCTGGCTTCTTTATCTTACTTTTTTGTTGTTGTTGCTATTCATTTCTTATGAAACGCTACCAGTATACTACTGTGCTGTTCGTGTTATTGATGAGGTGCCAATAATTATACTCGTTATTAATTTGGTGTTTTCCTCCCTCACTTCAGTTTTACTATACTGCGCTAGTATACACTCCGTGTGTGTGTGTGTGTGCGCGCGCGCGCGCGCGGTGTGTGTGTGCGCGCGTGCGTGTATGTGTGTGTTTGTGTGTGTGTGTGTGTATGTGTGTGTGTGTATGAAACCTCATGAATAAGATTATGGTATGTTTTCCAAAGATATCTTCATTTCTTGGATGTTGTTTTGTTTTGTGTTGGTTGGGTTTGTTGTTGTGTTGTTGATTTTTTTTTTTTTTTTTTTTTTGGGGGGGGGGGTATGGTCGGGGGGTGTCGGGGGTTTTTGGTTTGGGTTGGGTTGTTGTTGTTGTTGTTGGTTTGTTGTTTGTTTTGTTGTTGTTGTTGTTTTGGAGGGTAGGAAGTGGGTTGTTGGAGGGTTATTTTTGTTTGTGAAGGGGGGGGGGGGGGGGACGTACGTCTCTCCTTTTTTGTCTTTTCTTTTTTTTTTAGGGTGGGGGGGGGGGGGGGCAATTTCTGACGTTGGGAAGGGGAAGGAAGAGAGGTGTTGCTTTTATTACGGTTTTGTTCTTGTTGTTGTTGTTTTGTGTTGTGTTGTTCTTGTTTTAGTTTGGTTTGGGGGGGTGGGGGGGGGGGGTGTTGACATATGTTCAATTTTCTTTTATTTTATTTGTTCGAGAATGGGAGGGGCTGCATGGTGTTAGGATTTGGATTTTGTTGAAACAAGTATCATTGGTTTTCTTTTCTCCTTTCACTGCACTTAAATCAGAGTGATCACTTGACTGCGTATAGCGAGTATAACAAAAAAAAAGAAGAAATAAAGAAAGGACAGAAAGAAAAAGAAGAAGAAAAGAAGGAACTTAGAGTTTCAAAATCCTTTTTCAAAAGCGTTTTTCCATGAGCGCTTTGATTTGTTGCTTTACAAGATTCAGCGCTATATAAATTCCATACATTATTATTATTATTATGACCAGCACAAAGGATAGATGCCTCAAAGCGGATAATCACACGCATGTGTATTACCAGTAACCTATCTACGCACCTTAATGATAATGAAATAAAAACACATTAACAAGATAATAATTATCTGCCAAGACTTAACCTGGCTTTCCTTATCTTATCACCTTTTTAAATTAAGTAAGACATGATGTATAAACTTTAAAAAGTCGCAACGTGATTCTGAAAATAGAAATAAGTAAGTGTATTACACGTTATAAACGTAACACTTCTGCTCTCTATCCCCTCAAAAATATACATTACAGCTCAAAATGTTGTGAAAACGCTATAACCGTCTGAACATTGTTTTGTTATCCATTGTCAGAAGTTGAATCAGCATCCCTGTCTTTTTAGGACAATCTGGAACTCTTGTGAGAATCATGTGCTTATTCATCCACCTGGCGCTTATCAAGCAGCTAAACAAACTATGAGTGTGTTTCTCGTCCCGTGTGTGTGTGTGTGTGTGTGTGTGTGTATAAAACCACTTCTTCTGGTCGTTTACATGCATGAACCTGCGTCTCGTTCGTTATCAACAGCACAACATGATGTTAGCTGTACCGTTTAAAACGTTCCTGCGTCTCTCGCTGGTTTGTAATGATTATAATCAGGTTTATAATGATTGTAATCAGGTTTATGATGATTATAATCAGGTTTATGATGATGATAATCAGGTTTATAATGATGATAATCAGGTTTATAATGATGATAATCAGGTTTATAATGGTTATAATCAGGTTTGTAATGATTGTAATCAGGTCTATGATTATAATCAGGTTTATGATGATTATAATTAGGTTTATAATGATTATAATCAGGTTTATAATGATTATTATCAGGTTTATAATGATTATAATCAGGTTTATAATGATTATAATCAGGCTTATAATGATTATAACCAGGTTTGTAATGGTTATAATCAGGTTTATGATTATAATCAGGTTTATAATGATTATAATCAGGGTTATAATGATTATAATCAGGGTTATAATGATTATAATCAGGTTTCTAATGATTATAATCAGGTTTATAATGATTATAATCAGGTTTATAATGATTATAATCAGGTTTATAATGGTTATAATCAGGTTTGTAATGATTGTAATCAGGTTTATAATGATTATAATCAGGTTTATGATGGTTATAATCAGGTTTATAATGATCGCAGTTATTGTGTCACCCTCTTCCACACCAGCTCTCACCCTTCTTCTGTCTTGCTCTTGGATTTACAGGCTGCAGGGACTCCAGTACTCGCCTACATACCATTTAAAACTCTTCTTCTTCTTCGTCGTCGTCGTTGTCGTCGTCGTCGAACACTCAGACAGCAAAGATTGGTGTCCGTCTTATGAGCGAAAATGCGTTACGCTGCCTAACAAGTCAGGCCCAGCGCATCCGACTTCGGCATAAAAGAGAACAGTTATCTTTAATAATAGTAATAATAATGTATGGAATTTGTATAGCGCTGAATCTTCTAAAGTAACAAATCAAAGCGCTCAGATGACTTTTTTTTTTAAAAAGGATAATGGAATAAGCACTCATGTGCTTTTTCTTTAAAGTCTTTAGGGGAAGGGGGGGGGAGAAGGCATAAGCATGAACCAAGACGGCAGAAAATAGACAAGAAGGAGGTGACAGGAAGAAGAGAAACAAAACAGAAACAAAGAGAGAGATAGAAAAGAGGAAATTACTGGCACAAAATTTGCAGAAGGTGGGGATGCTATTTATACTGACAGGCCCCCCGGCATCCCCACGGGGGTGATTTAAAATGTTATCGAGTGCCAGAAAAGGAAAGAAAGAAAAATATGTAACTGCTAAAGTAAAATGATTTAAAATATCATCGGGTGCCAGAAAAGAAAAGGAAAGAAAGGGATTTTTTTTTAATGTAACTGCTAAGGTAAAATGATGGAAGAAAAGAAAATGTTGACTCATTTTTACTCTCCTTATTTTCCATTGGTTTTAAAAGAAAAACAGACCCCAAAAAACACTGTGTGTGTGTGTCTGCGTGTGTGTGTGTGTGTGTGTGTGTTTGGTGAGAATGAATGAATCTTTATTTTTCAAGGGTAACAGAATAAGCATACGCATACTTCTTTTTATCCGGACCTTGCCCTGATAAGAGACTATCAACAAAACAAGCGGGCAAAAACCCCTACTACAACAACGACAACATGATTTAAAAAGGATAAGTGTATATTTAACAATACATAGTCCCCAACTGACCTGAACATTAATGTCAAGAGATACATAGATTTTTTTGGTTTTAGAAAAGATATATGAGAGAGAGAGAGAGAGAGAGAGAGAGAGAGAGAGAGAGAGGAGAGAGAGAGAGAGGAGAGAGAGAGAGAGAGAGAGAGAGAGAGGAGATCACATTTTCAAAATAATGTAACTGTGACCGGTTACCTACATTTTTTTTCCTTTTCAACTACGACTATGAAATTATTATACGATATTCCACAGCTCTTCCAAACTTGAAGAAATTAATAACCGCCGCCACCATCACCACCACCCTCCCCTTGTTATTTTTCTCTTCTTTCCTGTTTCATTCAAAAACACTTAGAAGTAGCTGTCATGTAAGATATGTAACTTTATTGGAGAATTAGGAATCATTATCACACATAGAATTAGCTGTCATGTAAGGTATGTAACTTTATTGGAGAATTAGGAATCATGATCACACTTAGAATTAGCTGTCATGTAAGGTATGTAACTTTATTGGAGAATTAGGAATCATGATCACACTTAGAATTAGCTGTCATGTGAGGTATGTAACTTTATTGGAGAATTAGGACTCATTATCACACTTAGAATTAGCTGTGAAGTAAGGTATGTAACTTTATTGGAGAATTAGAAAACATTATCTTGTGTTACAGTGGTTTGTTTCCCCTCTTACCCTAGGGATCTCCACCGTCTGTCTACTCTTGATTTGTTTCGGAGGGGAGGGGGGAGGGAGGGGGGGAGGTCCCAGCGTGTTCGGTTTTTGTTTTTGTAGTTTTGGAGGCGGTGGTGTTATTTGGGAGGGGGGCTGCTGTTTTGGGTGTGTGTTTGTTTTTTGTGGGGTTTTGTTGTTGTTGTTAGGGGGGGGGGGGGGGGGGAAGCTCCATAGATTCGCTTCACAGTGTTCACAAACGTTTCTCATCCTGACCTTATCATTTTATTAGTATTGATTATGTGTGATGTATGCAACATCCAGAAACACGTTTGGCATTAATTTTTTTTTCATTATGATCATCACAGGGTTTATAATCATGTCTTCTTCAAAGTAACGTATGGCGAAAAAAACTGTGTATTACTATTTCTTTGGCTGTGGCTCTTTACTATCGGTGTTTTTTCTTTCGTTTTCTTCGGTATGCTGTCGACATCTTTCTTCACATGTTGCTGTTTCAGTTATGCTGAATTCAAGGTTTCCAGGATTTAGTGTGCACAACGGACAAAACTAGTTGTGTTTTTGCTCACGTTCCGTTACAACAAGAATTCGATACACAGTGACGTGTTTATTTTCTTCCGAATGAAGAACCTGTCTGTCACTCAATATTTTTTATTGGTGAAACTCATAGAATATAGCGCGAAAATAAGTTTCCATTACTTTACCAATGCAAATACGCTGACATTATGTTAATGCGCAGATATTTGACAATATTATGCCACTATGCATTTGTGACTTTAGACATACAACAGGGCGTTCTGAAAATGTTTAGACTCCAAGTTGATTACCATACCGTGCTTGTAACACTGGACAATCGTGAATGCAAAGTGTAGCCTTTCGTCAGTGAAGAAGCAGTTTTTGCAATATCTTTGAAGCTTCTCTTTAAAACCAACCAACCAACCAAACCCAGGTATGTAAAGAACATTACTTTCCGATATCTTTGTCGTCGTCGTCGTCGAACGATCAGAGAGCAACTATTGTTGTCTGTCATACTCAATTATGAACGAAAATGTGTTGCGCTGCCATTAAGCACCTGACAAGTCAGGCCCAGCGCATTCGACTTCGGTGTGGGAGATAGCTGTTACTTTTTAAGTCTTTCCGGGGGGGGGGTGTGGGGGGGTTAAAGGCAGGAGACTGGACCAAGAAGGCAGAAAATAGACAAGAAGGAGGTGACGGGGAGAAAAGGAACACGGCAGAAACAAAGAGAGGGATATAGAAGAGGGAATTCCTAGCATAGAATTTCCAGGAGAGGATGCTATTCATACCGACAGGCCCCCGGTACCCCCACAGGAAGGACTTTCCATATGACTTCCTGCTGTGGTGCATGCTCACACGAGGATTTCAGAGCTAGGCTGTGGTGTACAAAGACCTCACCAAAGTCTGCCTCATTCCCCAAGCTGCACGCTCAGGTGATGTCGAGAGCAAAGCGGTTGCAGAGAGATCAGACGAGGTCCGATAGAGGGCCCTGAAAAGTCACAGATTCAGCCCAGCATGCCGGTACTGAGTAGGCCCACAACTACTCCAGCATATGTGGCTGCCACTGAAACGGTGAAGAGGAAAGGCGCACAAAATCACGGGAAAGAGATTCCTGCCTTACTGGAGACTGAAAAGGCAGCAGTGGAGGTGATCTTGCGCAAGTATTTAGGGCCCTACAGAAGTTATGGAAGTATTGTCAACATCACTTGGGTTTAAAAGTGTACTACATAGTTTGACTTAAGTGTAAGACAGCCATAGATTCTTCAAGATACTGACGTAATCAATTTGATGATGAGCTTATGTATGATTGCATGGAGCACCTAAGCATTTCCAGAACTTTCCTCTTATAGCGCTTGCAAAAAGGCTAAACCATGAGCTGAAGAAACAAAGTACGCCTCGTTTTCCTCCAATCAATTCATCTTACCTCATTTCTTAATCCAAGCCACACATTTCTGTTATATTTGAGTCCAGTCTCTTTCATTAAATATTTTCTCTCTTTAGCTGTTTTAACTATCAAATCTTATCGTGGTTAGTCATGCTCATGTGTTCACTTGTGATAATGTGAATGAAGCACACGAACACCCCACTCCTGTGTGTGTATGTGTGTGCAGAATACTTACAGGCTGACACACAAACACATAAAGGCATGCATACACAAGGGTGCACAAACAAACCTACACAATATGTGGCTGAAGAACTATGTAAGCACATAAGAATGTATCTTATGACATGTTGTGATTTGTCAGTACAGTGATTATGTTTATTAAACATCGTGTGTTTCATTACCACCATTGTGATCTTGCTCTTTGTGTGTGTGTGAGTGTGTGTGTGTGTGTGCGCGCACGCGCGCGCAAGTGTGTGTGTGTGCGTGTGTGTGTGTGTGTGTGCGTGCGCGCATATGAGTTTCTGTGTGTGGGTGTGTGCATACATGCTGAACTGAAAATCCTTTATTTTGAGGATAATGGAATAAGCACTCGTGTGCTGTTTTGCATCCAGTCCCCGTGTGTATGCGGCTTTGTAAATTTTGTCATCCGTTCACATCCACATGTGAGAGAGAGGGGCAGAGACAGAGAGAGAAAGAAAGAGATAATACAATCGTATTTTCACTTTTTTACTTGCATTTGAATGAGTTTTGATGGCCCAGGCCAAAAGCTGTCTGTTATTGATGTCAGCTAATTGCCAAGGCCTTCACTAAAATGTGTTGAGATTGCCTTCAGCCGTGACAAGCTCTTAACAGTAAAGGAGAAAAAATCCTCTGAAATCGGAGTGTGGCTGCCTATATGGCGGGATACTTAAAAACAGACATACACACAAACTTATTCAGTCTGCGATTTCAATCTCACAATGATTCTCAGGTGGGATGAGTGAGTCAGAGTGCTCATTATGGGTGACCCATAGAGTTTTAAGCTGGGAAACGCACAACAACAAGTTTTGCACCTTTGCCAATGGCAATGAATTTTCCTATCTATCTTTAGAATGCATGCTTTTACTTGCATCCACAGAAAATCAAACATATTCTCATCTGTACAACGAAAGTCAGCACTGATTTCACCATTTAGCCAACAACTAAAGAGCATCAAAGCTTTGGCACAGAGAGCGGGAGAGAAACAACAATCAGGAATCTAGTAAAAACTTTAACCAGTCACTAAGATATTACACGTTGCCAGTTTGTTTGAACGCTTTACTTACTTTCCCCTTTCTTTCAATAAAAGCTGGATTAATGCTTTGCCTATCACTAAACATTTTGCATGGTCGTCTTTGCTTCAATGCTTTACTTACTTTATTCTTTGTTTCAATTATAGCAGGATCAGTACTTTTTTGCCTATTACTATACCATTTCATGTGGTCATATTTGTTCCAATGCTTTACTGACTTTACACTTTTTGACAACTGTAAAGCAAGATGAAAACCAAATTTCAATTTACTCTGCTATGCAACTGTATACCTTTCAATTACCACCACAAAAAAAGAATAAAAAGAGGAATAACTGAAATGTAACTTCACATCTTAAAGACAGAAATCAACTTTTAAAAATTGCCAAATACTAGTCAACAACTTATGTCAGGATGAAACTGAACACACACACACACACACACACACACAGACACAGACAAAACAAGAGCAAAGCAAAGTTGCATCACACAGACAAAGAAAACCACACCAGAAACCCACAGTTCTCTCCAGTTAATCCTTTAATCCAGTAGTAATCCATGAAGATAAAAGCATGATGATAAGTATTATGGCATGTGGTACAATCATAACACCAGGTGCACATGCTGCTGTGACTGCTGTGGCACCCAAAGATAACGGCTTAGCTAACTCACCTATGACACGCAGTTCACAGCCACATTTGGATTTTTTTGTTTTTACTATCACCAATGTTTACATACAACGAAAATACTGAGTTAGTCTCCAAAGAATAACAGATACAGAAGATGGGAGTAGTAAGGATAAAAAAAAATGTTCAATAAATCAAATGAAACATTTGCTCCAGCTTTTGCTTCGCTTTCACATACACACATGCTTGTACACACACACACACACACACACACACACACACACACACACACACACACCCCGCACACATACTCACACACCTAACAGTCACCACGCACACACACACACACACACACACAACAGTCATAACAGAAACCCTCATTTAAGAAAAAAAAAATGTCAGCTCCATCTTTTAAATCAAAACCACAAAAAATCCTTCATATATTTTTCTATATTACTAAGTGTCTTTTCTTCTTTTTCTTCTTCTTTTTTCCCCCTTTTCTTCAAATCTGATGAGTCCCTTTTGAAAAGAAGAAGAAACGTTTGTATCGTCAAAAGGCTGCTATGGAAGAATGGGAGACAGCTCAATTTAACTGAAAAAGTGAGTCCAACTTTATCCTTCAATCAGACTCCATTTTGATGCAGGCACAACCCTACTGAAATCCATGCTGACAGGTTATCTTCAACAGTGGAAGATAAGAAAGTTAGACAAAGGAAAGGGCAATTTGGACAATGGAAGGCAAACGACAGTGCTTTTCGTTAACTACATTACAAAGTGTGTGAAAGTGCCACTCCAAATATTCAAAGAAACCCTAATTCCCGATCAGGAATGTTCATACGAAAACCACATAAACTGAATAATCCTGATCAGGAAGTTTAGGGGAGTGAGTGAGTATGTGCATATCAAAGGTTAGTTTCAACCAAGTTCTGAAAGAAATAGTCATCCTCTCTCACAACTTGTTCATAATAATTTTTCCTTCAGCGTTATTCACATTCATGTCATCTCAACAAGCAGCATAGAAGTGTACATCTTGCATATCACGATACTTCCTCAGACTTCAATTGTATACAGCGGGTCTACCTCACACTCGTTTAAAACTGGAACACAACTGCTACATACCACAACTAAACTGATATGTATAACTGCCTTCCCAGATCCAATTTACTCTACAACTCATGACGACATTTATAACGGTTAAGCTAGAACCCATGAAATGGTAACATCTTACAAATATTCCAAGCATTGTCTAATTCCATATATGATGAACAAAATCTTCCATTTACTAATCTTAAAATACGTTATGTCTTTTTACAATTCTAAGAACTGATTTAAGCTTGTACGTGGTCCTCTGAACACGACCATCATCACTCTTTTGATAACTAAGTCATTATCTTCATATCTATTCAGTTTGAAAGACCTGTCAGCTGAGCTTTCTGTCACGAATGCCAAGACTGAAAGATCCATGAGTACTTTTCCATGTGTTAAAGTGGAGATCCAAGCTACAGCAACATTTCAAACAAATGAAGAGTAAACATAAAACCAATGAAAGATTAAAAGCAAATGACTAAGAGTAAAAGCAAATAATTCAGAAGAAAGAAGATGAAAGAAAAAAGTTATTCTCAATTATTCTCCAGTTTTCCTGTTATTTTATGCACAAAACGGATGCGTTCAATATTCCCTTTACACTCCAGTCAGCACACAAACCACCAAAATAAAACAGGACGACTTGAAACTTTCCGCAATCAGATCAGTACACATTTTTCCAAAGACATTTACATCCACTCCATTGCATTCCTCTAACTGAAAAGAATGTTACAATCATTAACTGTATACCTCCAGCTGTTTGTCAGAATATGTTTCGACAAACAATAGAGTACTAGAGTTGCATATTTTTTGTGAGGCTATAGTAGATACAATTACATGAAATACCCAGTGTTTTATACCTTAAAATATATTGTCAGCAGATGATATAAAAAACTGTCCTAAACATTAATCCGCTTGATTTTAAAGTATTATTCAAATATTTTCACTCCTCTCACATCCACAAAATATTCAACAAATTTCCCACAGAAGATCAAATTTTTATTCCATGATTTCATGATGACTTACAAAAGGGGGGAAATATATATGTGTCTAAAAGGACTGCTGAGACAGTTGTGACTTGTGGGCAGATTTGTCCTACAGGTTTCATTGCCTATGTACAACTGTCCACCCTCAGAGGAACTGATAGCGATCTTTCCTGCTGGGGGGGATCAGCACTGGAGGTGGACATCTGGAAAAGCAGGCCAGGGTTACTGAGCACTTCAAACTGCCGGCAAACACATCATCTAATATCTAACAGCAAATCAATCTGATACAAACCAAAAATGACAGACATTTGACAAAACACTGATACATTATGTAAGTGGCTCTCTTGTAATGCTCCGAGGCCCTGCTTTACATTTCTTGTTAGATGGTACAGACCTTTTCATGCCCCATATAAAAATTTTCATTCTCCTCAGATAATCCATGGTTGTCATTTTGCATGAACTGATAAACAGATCATGGTCATAAAGACTGCATAAAGATTGTGTCAAAGAAATGAGACTCCATTTGATGTGGAGAGATAGTTAAAACAAAAAATCTTTGTAGAACTTTTCCCCTATGCTGTGCTGGCTGAATGCAAACATTACATTCTACAGTCTGCACAAGTCTTGACGTGTTACATTGACTGCATTTGATTTGACTTGACTTCTCCCTTAACTCCTTCAGGAGTCGTCAGGGACCATAGGTTTTCAGTCAGTGTCTTAGACAAGTTGCCCTCACCAGGTGACAGAGAGGTTTGATCATCCACCGGCCATAGCAGGTCTGCTCTTGTTACAAAGATGGCTGGGGGAGTTCAACATGTGTGCAAGATGTTATACAAAGTATTACAGTACTTTCCTAACAACCAAAATATACAAAGCAGATGGTCACTTTTTCTGACTGTCCTACATGTTTCTCAGCAATACGAAATGGAAGCACAACAGCCCAATGTCATTTATCAACAATCTCAGGTATTATATCAACCTCATTTTTCTCCACTCTCTCTCTTACACACACACTCACACACACACACTTCAAATCCTATCTCATCAATCTTTACAGAGATGAAATGCATGCAGGCATGTTTTCAACTACAATTAAAACTCCTCTCCAATTAGATTTCCTCTGATTAAAAACATTTTCAAAACCATTTCTGACACAACTCAT
Source organism: Rapana venosa (assembly GCA_028751875.1). Lineage (NCBI taxonomy): Eukaryota > Metazoa > Mollusca > Gastropoda > Neogastropoda > Muricidae > Rapana > Rapana venosa. The sequence continues at coordinate 10,131,823 of CM054147.1, forward strand.
ACTTCAGACACAAAAACACTATGTTTTATCATCTACGCTATAAAACCTGCTGATAACATAACCACAGAAACATGAAGACTGATTGAAAACAAAGGAAGCTAGTGGAAAGCCCCTTAGTCATTGGTCTAAAAAAAAAATTTTAAACTTAAGGATGGAAAGGGTTGTGGAATGCTTATACCAAACAACAGGAAAACACACTCTTCAATCTAATCAGGAAAATGACCAACTTTTTCATACAAATTATGATCTTTTTTTCTTTAATTGTTAAAATAAGCCATGAAACAATACCAAACAACTCTCTGACCAAAGGACACATTCTGAAAAAGATCCTGAAAGAGCTTTCTTTAAATACACACTCTGTGAAAACATGCACCCTCTCCATCTGAATCTACACTTCACGAACTCTACACACAACCAGCTTGTACTGACTAAAACAGCTAAGGGTATATTTCAGATTATAATTTGAAAGAAAATAAAAACAGGTTACATCTGGATGAAACCTTGTAATCAAGGACTGTAAAAGAGCAATGCTGGATAAAACCACTTCTAAAAAATGCCACAAAATCACACACACACACACACTTCCCCAGCACACGTACAAGAAGCAACATTTATTTAAACTAAAGGATGCCTCAAAGAGAAGAATTTCAAAAAATGTATCAGACTCTGCTTAAACCCTTTTGGTTTTGCTGATGATGCTTCTGGCACTCTGAAAGACAAACACACTCACAACACAAATGTTAATACTGCACAGAACAATGCCACCTACAACACAGGATAAACAAAATGATCTTAACATACTGACTTCAGTTTCACCCAAAAAAAGTCATCTTTTTTAGCATCTGATCATGAAAAAAAGATTTCAACAGTCTAGAATCACAAATGGTGGCGAGTGTGGGTTTCTTTTTCTGCTTTTGCTTGTGTTGTTTCCTTTAAAATGGTAAATGATAAAAAGTGTGTATCAACGTACACTGAAAGAATTCCTTCCACAGGAGGCAATGTCGATTTCACAACAAAAACAAAAATGCAAGACTCCTACAATTCTAACAACAAAATGCAGGTCAAAAAACAAGGAAATATATACATTATGTCTTTTTTTTTAATACAAACCAAAAAATTCCAAACAACACAACATATTTTCCCATTTATATACTAAATCAGTAATTCTGGATGCTTTACAATTTTGTGTGTAGACCATACAAGTAAAAATATTCAATCTTCCTCAATTTCTAGAGATTTTCTTACTGAAGATACAGAAATATTAGAGGATAAAGAGTTACAAGAACAAAATATGAAAAGATCATAGAATCTCAAGAACAAAATATGAAAAGAAAAGAAAATTATAAGAACAAAATATGAAAAGATTACAGAATCACAAGAACAAAATATGAAAAGATTATAGAATCACAAGAACAAAATATGAAAAGATTATAGAATCACAAGAACAAAATATGAAAAGATTATAGAATCACAAGAACAAAATATGAAAAGATTATAGAACCACATGAACAAAATATGAAAAGATTACAGAATTACAAGAACAAAATATGAAAAAATAGAACTACAAGAATAAAAAAGGAAGAGATAACAGAATTACAAAACATATGAATCAAACATTATATGAGAGCAGGCCAATGAAAAAAAATCATGTTGACAGCATATTAACTTTAAAAAAATCTTATCATGACTCTAACCCTGAACACACACATACATGAACACACAAATATACAACTAAAGTAAAAAATGCAAACACATATTTATGCTCCAATACACATTCATTTTTTTCGTATATGTTACATTTTATCATAAACTTTCTCTTTATCTCTCTCACTCACTCACTCTGTCTCTCTCTCACTCACTCACTCACTCATTCACACACACACACCACACACACACTCACAAACGAAACACACAAAACTTCTCGAGTGAATGCCCAAACTAATTCCTTTATCCTAAACCATTATGTTTTTTCTTCCTTTTTTTAACTAACAACCAAGCACAGGTTAATTTTCTCACTATCATAACTGACTTTAAAAAAAAATTAAAAAAACTACACACACACACAAAAAAGAAAAAAACCAATCCGCTTATGCAGAAACAACTATACGGTTGTCACCACACCATCACCACCACCAACAACAACAACAACACTGGTCTCACACACACACACAACACACATACACACACAGAGAACACACACACAAACTTGTCACCCCTGAAAACGACACACATCGTCACAAAGATCAGTGCTGCTGCATCCGCTCCTCTTCCTCATACCCAGATTCCTCCTCCGCCTCGTTGCTGACCACGCGGGGAGACCGGACGTAAAAGGGCGCCATCTTGCCCTTCACCACGTCCTCTGACACGACAACGCTGGTGATGTCGGAACCAGGAACATCGAACATGGGGTCCAGCAACAGTGTTTCCTGTTTCCCCGCACAGAGAGACAGACGTCAGCAGGAGAAAGCGTAGGGCAAGAACTTTTTTTTGTGGGTGTGTGGGGGTGGTGGTGTATGTGTGTGTGTGTGTGGGGGGGGGGGGGGGGGGTGTATGTGTGTGGGTGTGTGTGGGTGTATGGGGGGGTGTGTGTGGGGGGGGGTGTGGGTGTGTGTGGGTGCGTGTGTGGGTGTGGGTGTGTGTGTGAATGTGGGTGTGGGTGGGTTATGGGGGGGGGGGGGGGTGTGGGGGTGTGTGGGTGGGGGTGTGTGTAGGTGTGTGTGTGTGTGTGTGTGTGTGTGGGTGGGTGTGTGTGTGGGGGGGGGTGTGGGTGTGTGTGTGGGTGTGTGTGGGTGGGTGGGTGAGTGGGTGGGTGGGGTGGGGGAGGGAGGGTGTGGGTGTGTGTGGGGGGGTGTGTGTGTGTGTGGGGGGGGGTGTGGGTGGGTGGGTGGGTGAGTGGGTGGGTGGGGTGGGGGAGGGAGGGGGGGGGGTGTGTGTGGGGGGGTGTGTGTGTGGGTGCGTGTGTGTGTGTGGGGGTGTGTGGGGGTGTGGGTGTGTGGGTGTGTGTGGGTGTGTGGGTTGTGTGTGTATGCTTTAGCAAATGTATCCAAATATATAAGCTTTTCATTTTCTTTTTTTCTTTTTTGTTGGGTTTTTTGGGTGGTTTTGTTTGGGTTTTTTTTTTTTGGGGGGGGAAAGGTTGTTGTTATGCTATTGTCCTTCTTCAGCTAGAGCTCCAAGGTTCACCAATGATGAGGCTTTGTGTACGCAATCATTTTTGCCAACCTATATAGGAGCTAACTGTGTTTACAATGACACATCAGAGGTTATGTCACAACAACAGCAAAATACATCCTCACTGAGACAGCACCTACTGTTCTCTGTCACAACAGCAAAAATGTGTTGTGCCGTATACATATACATATGCTCTAATACACATACAATTCATTCTTTTCATACATGTTACATTTTATCATAAACACTTTATCTCTCTCACTCACTCTCTCTGTGTCTCGCTCACTCACTCACTCACACGTACACACACACACTGACAAACACACACAAAAAAAACATGAAACTTCTTGAGTGAATGCCCCAAACTAACTCCTTTATCCTCAACCAGGTGGACAAAAAACTCCCAACAGTCTTAGGTTCAATTCCACCCCAACACACACACACACTCTTCTCTCTCTCTCTCTCTCTCTCTCTTTCTTTCTCTTATATATCCCTAAGGGCGGGGACTGATTGTAAAAAAAAGCACATGGGTGCTTATTCATTGTCCTCGAAACACTCCAACAGTCTTAGGTTCAATTCCACCCCAACACACACACACACACTCTCTCTCTTTCTCTTATATATCCCTAAGGTCGGGGACTGATTGTAAAAAAAAGCACATGGGTGCTTATTCATTGTCCTCGAAATAAAAGAATGTGTCATTGTCAAATTCGTCATTGTCAAATTTGTCATTGTCAACCATTTGTTTAAACCACCACCAGCCCAGCACAGTGTGCTTCACTCTTCAGACTGCTTACCAAGATGGCCCTCAGTCCACGGGCACCCGTCTTCCTCTCCAGGGCCAGCTGCGCGATGGCCTGCAGCGCCTCGGGCTTCACCTCCAGCTGCGACTGTTGTTGGACAACAGAACACACACAACCTTCATTTTATCCTCTCTGAAACTGAACAGACAGGCAGAAGGGGCTTCACCTCCAGCTGCGACTGTTGTTGGACAACAGAACACACACACACACACACAATCTTCATTTTATCCTCTCTGAAAATGAACAGACAGGCAGAAGGGGCTTCACCTCCAGCTGCGACTGTTGTTGGATAACAGAACACACACAACCTTCATTTTATCCTCTCCAAAACTGAACAGACATGCACAAGGGGCTTCACCTCCAGCTGCGACTGTTGTTGGACAACAGAACACACACACACACACAACCTTCATTTTATCCTCTCTGAAACTGAACAGACAGGCAGAAGCAGACAGAACAAAAAACAACTTGGTTTTGTGGGGTTGTTGTTTTTTTTTACAAAAGCAAGTGAATAAATTAACAGAGTCAAATGAACAAAATACACACACACACACACACACACACACACATTGAGACTATAAACCGAGGCCCCGTGTAGGAACGCATGCAGAACATCTTGCGCACATGTTAAATCCTGTCCCGCTTTTCGTTAAGAGTAGGCCATCAATTTGTGCTGGTGGGAAAAGATGACAGAATTTACAAAATCGCATACACACGGGGACTGGATGTATAAAAAGCACATAAGTGTTTATTCCAATATCCTGGATATCAAAGAATAAAATAAAGAAAACACACACACTCACTCACTCATCCCCTCCCACCCCCCCCCCCCCCCCCCCTCCCCCCCCCCCGCCCCCCCAGCCTGCTCACCCTGTCCATGCTGAAGAGGGCCTGGTACTGAGGCACCAGGGCGTTGTTGGGCTCTGTGAGGATCTTCACCAGCATGGACTCCGTCAGGCTGTGGAAGGGCACCACCACGGGCAGGCGGCCGCAGAACTCGGGGATCAGGCCAAACTCGATCAGGTCGCGGGCCTCCACCAGGCGCAGGAAGGCGTCCTTCTCCTCGTTGTCCGAGATGGTGTCGCTGCTGTCCGCCTGGTTCCGCTGGTCCGCTTCCGAAGCCGCCCGCCGGCCCTGGCTGTTCAGCGCTGGGGCTCCGAACCCAAGGTACTGGTCACCGGCAAAAGACAAAGACAATGGACTGCGCTGTCCAATTCAACATACACACTTTTTAGAGGCAAGATGGGCTGGGGAGAATATCAAGGTACTGGTCACCGGCAAAAAACAACGACAACTGACTGCGCTGTCCAATTCAACATACACACTTTTTAGAGGCAAGATGGGCTGGGGAATATCAAGGTACTGGTCACCGGCAAAAGACAAAGACAACTGACTGCGCTGTCCAATTCAACATACAAACTTTTTAGAGGCAAGATGGGCTGGGGAGAATATCAAGGTACTGGTCACCGGCAAAAGACAAAGACAACTGACTGCGCTGTCCAATTCAACATACACACTTTTTAGAGGCAAGATGGGCTGGGGAGAATATCAAGGTACTGGTCACCGGCAAAAAACAACGACAACTGACTGCGCTGTCCAATTCAACATACACACTTTTTAGAGGCAAGATGGGCTGGGGAATATCAAGGTACTGGTCACCGGCAAAAGACAAAGACAACGGACTGCGCTGTCCAATTCAACATACAAACTTTTTAGAGGCAAGATGGGCTGGGGAGAATATCAAGGTACTGGTCACCGGCAAAAGACAAAGACAACTGACTGCGCTGTCCAATTCAACATACACACTTTTTAGAGGCAAGATGGGCTGGGGAGAATATCAAGGTACTGGTCACCGGCAAAAAACAACGACAACTGACTGCGCTGTCCAATTCAACATACACACTTTTTAGAGGCAAGATGGGCTGGGGAGAATATCAAGGTACTGGTCACCGGCAAAAGACAAAGACAACTGACTGCGCTGTCCAATTCAACATACAAACTTTTTAGAGGCAAGATGGGCTGGGGAATATCAAGGTACTGGTCACCGGCAAAACACAAAGACAACTGACTGCGCTGACCAATTCAACATACAAACTTTTTAGAGGCAAGATGGGCTGGGGAATATCAAGGTACTGGTCACCGGCAAAAGACAAAGACAATGGACTGCGCTGTCCAATTCAACATACAAACTTTTTAGAGGCAAGATGGGCTGGGGAGAATATCAGACTCTTGAGAGCTGAAAACTACTGAGATAAGGACACCCCAACTGATTTCCACTCCCTAGTCAATATCACTTTAATGCACGCTTTATATTCTCTTTTATCGTGTATCATTTTTCACTCAGCTTTTTCATAACAACAGTAAGTCTTGATGATTGTCTTGGCTGTATCTTTTTTTTTTCTTTTTTCTTTTTAAGGGGCATTGTGTTGAGAGGGGGTGGAGGGTAGGAGGGTAGAGATTTAACCCTATTAAATTTCAAAAACTCTGAAATACTGCTTTGATAACTCAAAAACATCCACTCAATCTCACTCACTCACACACATACATATACTATCACTTTTTCAAACTATTTCACAAAAACTGCAAAAAACAACCTCACTCACTTTCTCATTCTTCCTGCGGCTGATGATGCGGTCGAGGCCATTGAAAGCGCCTGAGGCAATGAACAGAATGTTGGTGGTGTCGACCTGGACCGTCTCCCCACGAAGCTTACGGGAATTCCTCTCTGGTACGTTGACAATCGTCCCCTCCAGCATCTTCAGCATGCCCTGAGGATGGAAGGCACACACACACACATGGTCACCTCTACCCACCAAAACGTCTCTGCCTCTACTGCAGGCAACTTCTCAACACGTTTATGCAGATTTTCCTTCACTCAAAAAATTGTTTCTTGAGTCTACTTTCATTAAATTCAAATCCTTTTCAAGACCTTTTACTAATTTCTTAAAAAATAAGTCGTCACAAACTATCAAACCCTTTCCAGCCCTTTCACAGATAGATCTACTGCTAACAAATAACTCTTTACTCAATTCCTAACCTTTTCAAACGTTTGACCAAGTCTGCAACAAACTAAGATTATGATATAAGCGCTTGCTTTGAAAGAGCAGCTACAGTGTCAAGCCCAACAAATTTTCTCCTATCTCACACATCAAAGCATATCCACATTCAAGGGCTTTAAAATCAATTATGTCCCTTGCATGATCTGTAGGCTACATGGATAAAAATAGCAGAGTTGGGTTTTTTAAAGATTAAAGGAAAAATATCAACAGGTAATAAACAAGCAACAACAACAAAATTAACACCTACCTGCTGTACCCCCTCACCACCAACGTCTCTCAGCTGGTGAATGCCTGGCACACTGCCAATTTTGTCCACTTCATCCAGGAACACAATACCTGTCATCAAGGCAGCAACGTCAGTGACTGATTAACTTTCAGGCCATTTGGGGCCACAACCATTTCTTTTTGCTCTCATCCATGCACAGAGAACTGATCAACTCTAACAACCATCCCATTCTCCACATAAAAATTCATATCCATGCAATCTGTACTTCTGGATCTCTTCAATACAATAATAGTAAATGGAATTTATATAGCTCTATATCTTGCAAAAAGAAATCAAAGCGCTTGCATTCAACACACCCATACATACAACCAATAACAATTAACAGAGTTAACAAATCCAAATGTGCATATATGCGCGCGCACACACACACACACAAAGATTGTACAATTTGGCAAGGTGGTGGGATTTGGGCTGTTTTAGGCAGGGATAGATTTGAGATGAAACAAGAGGGGGGGAAATTAGATTTGGAATAAATATGTCCAGAGGCTGTATCATAGACAACTGTAACTGGGAACATTGTGAGCAGAGTTATATTCAGGTCTTTAATCCTACTAAACAGCTTCTGTGAAAACAAGTTGCTTCAAAGAAATACTACAGTTCATCTTACACATACACATACATAGCATCTTGCACACATGTTAAAACCTGTTCTGCTTTTCAGAAGAGTAGGCCATTGTGTGCCTGTGTGGGACAGATCACAAAATGTACAAAACTGCATACACACCAGGACTGGGTGTAAAAAAAGTACATGAATGTTTGTTACATTATCTTCTAAACAAAAGAATAACTAAATAAATAAATAATTAACACACATACACAATCCATGATAAATCACAAACTCACTCTTTTTTTTTTTTTAAACACAACTGTATATCCCCAAAAATCACAACAAAAACAACAAACTTTTAAAAGAAAACACTCAGTGATTCTATTTCCACAACAAAAAAATGACAAACCTTTCAGACCAAAACATCCAGTGACGTTACTTCCCTGATCCTAACAAAAAATGACGACCTATACGCCATCCCATCATGCTCAGCTAAGAAGGCTCGCTCACTTACCTTGCTGGGCTTTCTCCACATTGTAGTTGGCATCCTGCAGCAGTTTGGCGATGACGGACTCGATGTCTTCCCCCACATAGCCTGCCTGCGTCAGCGTGGTGCAGTCGCAGATGGCAAAGGGAACGTCCAGGCACCGGGCCAGGGTCTGAGCCAGCAGCGTCTTCCCTGCACAACAACAACCACCGCCACCACAGATTGTCCTTTCTTTCCTGTTCTTACTCCTGGCTAGAGCTCTCAGATTTATTTTATTTATCTATTTTTTATTCTTTTATTTCAAAGGATAATGGAATAAGCACTCGTGTGCTTTTTTTTCATCCAGTCCCCGTGTGTAGACAGTTGTGTAAATTGTGTCATCCGTTCCCACTGGCACACAATGGCCTACTCTTCCGAAAAACTAAATGGGTTTTATCGTGTGTGCAAGATGTTCTGCATGCGTTCCCACACAGGACCTCTGTTTTTAGTCTCATCTGAAGGACTTTTGGGGAGAGTGGAGTGGGCACTGATGTAAACACCAATGGTGTTATTCTGCAAATGCGACAGTTTTTACCCACCATTAAGGTAGCTGCATTCCGACTTTGAATAAATTTCTCCCTTCACAAAGGTATGTGTATTCTTTCATTGGAAGAGTTTGTTTTTCTAAACCAAGATTTTGTACTGTATCATCCACCTTGTGATTTAACACAGATTTGACTTAGAATGTCTCAGATGAGTATCTGAATACTACCATCCACTAGGTGATTGTATAGGCACCGATAGACATTGTGTCTCAGAAAAGCATACCTGCTAACTTGACATAATACAGTTTACGACACCCAATACCGCAGGCTTCACCTTCCGAACAAAACAAAAAAATCATAAAAGCTTGTCAAATTAAATATCTTATTTTGAACAGTTCCTATCCTCTTTATTGCTATTGACTCTAGATTATGAAAACTCATCAAGATTACAGTCTTTATTCAGCATAGGTAACACTGCTGCAATAACCTATTATTCTTTTATTGTTTGGGGTTTTTTTTTAATTTCTCCAAATATCCTAAAGTTTGGAAATCAGATCTGTGAACAGTAACACTGTCAAAACAATGTCTATGTATATAACAAATGGGTACCAAGTTTAACCAATGAATAAGACAGGCTGCAGCCATTAACCAGCTTTCCTGTCAACAACATGTCCATAACAATTTTCTAATTTGTTTTCAGTTCATATATTATCATTTTCAACAAACAACTATGTGAAACACAAGCCTGTGCTGATCACCAAACAATACTTACCTGATCCAGTAGGTCCCAGCATCAGAATATTGGACTTCTCCAGTTTGAGTTCCACTGTGCTGGCATCCAAAATGTCGGAGCGCTTTGATTCCTCCTGCTGCTGTGTCTGCTGTCCCAGGGATGGACCCAGAGGACTGCCGGGGCCACTCACTGCGATCTGCAGCATGTCTGAAACACCACGCACCACTGCAGTTATAGAATAATGCCCAGTAAAATGTGCCCCCCCCCTCTCTCTAACACACTCTCTCTCTCTCTCCTCTCTCTCTCTCTTTCTCTCTCTCTCTCTCTCTCTCTCTCTCTCTCTCTCTCTCTCTCTCTCTCTCTCTCTCTCTCTCCTCTCTCTCCCTCTCTCTTACGACATCCAGAATCTCACTACAATGCCTGTGTCAGCCCTGCTGTCTCACCTCTAGGGGTTAAAGTGTGGGGGTAGTGCCGGCCGGCTTCCTGAGAGGTGCTGTCCACTTTACTGCCGCTGCCCGCCACTGAGGAGCCGTTGGTGTCTGAGGGCAGGTTGTGGAAGATGCGCTTGTAGTGATTGTACACGGCCACTGACAACACCTTTTTGGCGTAGTCCTGACCCACCACATAGCGATCCAAGTATTCGTAAATCTGAAACAACAGCAGACAAAGAGTAGGGTCACTCTTTACGTGTGGCCGTCGCTCTTTCTCCGTTTCTGGTCCATCGATCTGGAATGACCTCCCTCTCTCCCTTCGCCAAAAGCCTACTTACGACACTTTTAAATCCGGCCTCAAGACACATTTGTTTCAAATCTAAGATTCTCCCCTCTTGTTTCGTCTCATTTCTGTCCCTGCTCTAAACAGCCACCCCCACCCCCCCCCCCCCCCCCCCCCCCCACCCCCAACCTCCTTCACCCTGCCGGAATGTACAACCTTTATGTATGTGTCTGTCAGTGTGTGTGTGTGTGTGTGTGTGTGTGTGTGTGTGTGTGTGTGTGTGTGTGTGTGTGTGTGTGTGTGTGTGTGTGTCAGTGTCAGTGTGTGTGTGTCAGTGTGTGTGCATACATTTGAATTTGTAAAATCTATTAATTGTAACTGGCTGCATGTGAAAGAGTAGGATGAATGAAAGTACTTCTGTTGTTATCAAGATACAGCTCTATATAAATTCCATGTATTATTATTATTATTATTATTTATTATTATTATTATTAATACAGATTTTTCTTGTTAACAAATTCTTTCTTTTTTTTTAAACCTTTCTTAACACCAGCAGCTCTGAGATAATTTGTGCTGTCATGCATTTGTGTGCCCCAGAGTGTTTCATAATGCGTTAAGCTGTCAACACAATAACAGGAATTTCCTTGTACATTATATTTAAATCAGTGTTTTCTTCCTGTACATATCAGTGTGTACGTGTGAAGTATCACTCCCAGTTCCCAGATGTCCGAGTTTTGCCAATGTTGATTAGAGCCCCATCTCTGACCTTTGGTCAAAACCTTTTGCAAGCAGCTGGCAGGAGGCATGAAACAGCACTAAAGGAATGAAGCACCCTAAAACCCAAAAATAATGAACCGGACTGGAGATTTAAAAGCTGTTGCCAAATAAAACAGTTTTTAAAAAAAGACAAGCTCTTGCCATCTTTTTTCAAAGTGATCTTACAATACATTAATATTTGCTTTATACAATACATAAAAAAAAAAATCTTTGAAATAGATGTGATCACTGTCTTGTAAGCAAACATCTGCAAAAGCAAGACATAAACACTGATTGGGAAATCGTGTCCCTAATCTTGTAGGTCATTACACGCTGCAGAAATGTAAGCGACAACAGAAACAGAGGTCTGTTTCTAAACTAATGGGCAGAGGACCAGGTGCATGCAAGGACACAGGAAGATATTCTTCTCCCTGTGTCTCCCTCCCTCCCTCTGCCTTTCTGTACTATTCCACTGGTTACCATCTTCTTTTCACCTTATTAATTTGACTAACATTATCATTACAACCCATATATCTCTCTCGTCTGACTGTCAACATATGACCAAACAGTAGACAGTCGTCAGACTGTCCTTGAACTACTTTGAAGCCACATTCCACCCTAGAACCAGAGACACGAAAACTGTCACTTATCTGGCAACAACACATGAGGTCACAGGAGGGTTACAATGGGAAGGGGAGAGAGTATGAGGCAAGACAACGGAAGAGGTTCAGGGTGAAATGGAGATAACAGCTTGACCCTGAATAGTGATCAGCAGACTCTACCGGGTACCCCCTCCAACCCCATGCTTACCTCCTTTGACTGTAAGGAGAAGTACCTAACAAATTGTGTTCAAATCCTCTGAAAGACCACCCATAAGGCAAAAACAAAACCTGCAACAGTGATAGCATTACTCACCTACATGGTTATTTATTTAAGAACCAAATCAAGCCAGTAAACATGCATGCACACACACACACACACAAACATACATACACACACACATTACACACACACTTAAAAAACCATTGGCGAAATACATTTTTTATTGCATGAATCCTCAGTAACTTTTTTCTTTACCAATTTATTTACTTGTGTCTACAAGCCTTCTAGGCTTCCATGGCACTAAACACTGTTCTGTTCACACTCACTCACACACACACACACACACATACATACTCCTTCAAAAATTACAAAGTTTAGACAGTAAAACCATAAAAATAGCCCTTGGTGTTCCAGTCCATGCTAAAATAGCCAATACTTACAAAGAAGCACATTTATTCTCACTTTCTGATCAACGAAGATAGGCGGTGTAAAAGTATGTGATTCAAAGTCTATCTATTCCAAAATCAGTAAAAGATGAAATTCTTATGAATCAAGACACTGATTATCCAAAATGGCATGCAATATTTCATTTCTGCTGCCAATCAAAGAATTATACAGATGAATTAATGAAAGAAATTGGTACTGACATAGCAACAGTTCCAATTTTTCCGGTGGCTCCTCAAATGCCACCATGGGAACATACATCAGCTAACTTTGACATTGATGACACAGATGTAAAAAAGAATGAAGATCAAAATCCGCTCACCATTGATGTAAAATGTCACATTGAAAGTAATTATTCTAACCACTTAAAAGTGTATACTGATGGATCTGTATCAGAATGGGAAGAAATGGGGCAGCATTTGTGATTCCTGTTTTAAAATACTTACAAAAATAATTTCATTTAGGAAAACTTGTTTTTTTCTATTTTTACTTGTGAATTATTTGCAATCCTTATGACCTTTAATTTTGTGTCAAAAACTGCACTTGATATTTGCCACATTCTTTTTTGCGTTGACTCAAAAGCACCAAGTAGTGAAAGGACATTTCATAAAACAAGAAAACACATACAATACATATATGTACACACACATTATACACACTTTCACTCACTCTCTCTCTCTCTCTCACTCTCCCACAGCTCAAAGAAGAAAGACATCCAAAACCAAACAAAGACAGAGACACAGGGGAGAGATACACACAGAGAGAATGCCTGGTTTGTTTATTTTTTAACACACAACTGAACAAGAAACGAAACACCCAGTCATGAATACCTTTCTAGGAGCTGGTGGGGGCTTCCTCTTCTGTCCCAGCTTGCCATCCTGGTTCTCCTTGAACGTCTTCTTGGAGTCCGTCTCGGACAGGACGACAAAAAAGTGGTGACACTTTTCGCACTTCACGAAGCGTGTAGAAGCTGGAAAAAGAACCTTTGACTGAATGTCTGATACAGCCACCCAGTGCCAAAATTTTAAAATGACTTTCAACAAAATGAAAAACCCTGTTACAATATTATGTAAACATCCAAGACCCTGCCTCTCTGAAATAACCTTTAAAAAGAAAAGAATATGAAGTCATGAATTTTTTATTTGACTAAATCGGTAAATGCTTTCTTTAGAAAATAAAATTCATGAAGCATGAAATCATGAAAACAGCATTAATAATGAACTCCAACAATAAATCAGCAATTACTATGATAGATTAAGATACTATTAAAACAAAACAAAGAAGAAATTAATTAATTTTTTTAAACACACACCAGAAAAACCTACGAAACCAACACTGATGATAGTAATGATGACAACAACAACAATACTAATACTACTACTACTACCAGTACTACTACTACTAATAATAATGAATACTACTACTACTATTACTACTACTACTACTACTACAACAACTGCAACTACTATGACACAACAACTACAGCTACTACTACTAAAAACAACAACAACAACAACAACGATGTTGATGATGAGAATACTTAAGGGGGGGGGGAGTACAAAATGTGAAGGCAAATTTTTAAAAAGCAGGTAGGCAACACAACAAGAGAGAGAAAGAGAAAGAGAGAGAGAAAGAGAGAAAGAGAGAGAGAGAGAGAGAGAGAGAGAGAGAGAGAGAGAGAGAGAGAGAGAGAGAGTGTTTCTTTTGTCTTCAGGCTAACGAGAGAGAGAGAGAGAGAGAGAGAGAGAGAGAGAGAGAGAGAGAGAGAGAGAGGAGAGAGAGAGAAGAGAGAGAGAGAGAGAAGGGAGAGAGAGAGAGGGAGAGAGAGAGTGAGGGGGGGGGGGGGGGGGGGAGTGAATATGACAGTAGGAAAATAAGAGGGAATATGATATTTTTCATTTCATTTCTACACAGAGAGAAAAAAAAAAAGTAAAAATCATTATCAGGATGGAAGGAGGCAGTTACCATTTTTCCAGTTGTAACTTCTCAAAACAGACTGCAATGCTCAAAGGGTACTGAAATAAATTGATTTGTAAAAAGACAGAAGGCAGAAAGGAACTTCTTCTTCCTTTTTTGTCATGTTTCTCCCAGGGGAGGTTTGACATTGATGAGCCTTCTCCATCTCTCTCTCTGTTTTGAGCTTCCTCCTTATTTATGCCTCTTTCTCTAAGATCATCTGCAATACAGGTAGCCCAGGTTTTGCTAGGTCTTCCCTTTGGTCTCTTTTCATCCACTACGAAGTTCATTGCTCTTTTTATGATGTGGTGGTCTGCTTTCCGTTGAACGTGCCCAAACCAGCGCAGTCTATTGGTACCAGCCACAGACCTCAGATCATCAACTTTGCACATTCTCCATAGTTCTTCATTCATGATCCTGTCTTCCCATTTGATCTTTCTCATGTAGCGTACCATTCGGTTTTCACAGCTCTTCAACAAACGTTTGACGGTTTTTGTGAAAACCCACGTCTCCGAACCATACAGGCAAACAGGTCTAATGCAGCAGGCCTCATATATCAGACAGTGTCTCTCCACCCGGATTTTCTGATTTCCAAGCAGACTTGCAGTCAGAAAGGAGCAGGCAATGAAAAAAAAAAGTTTTTAAAAATAATAATAAAATAAAATTTTAAAATCACGTCAAGACCCGCCAGAAAGCGTGCAACTTACAGACGAAGGTCTCGACGTGGGTACAGGGGTCCCCGCATTTGGGGCAGCACAGCTGGTTCTTGTCCCCTCCTCCCTTGCCGCTCTTGGAGCCCGACACGGAACTGTTCCCACCACCAGCGCTGGAGGAGGAGGGGGACTTGTCCTTGTCCCCTCCACCACCTCCTTCCGTTGTGTCACCGCTGCCATCCGACTTGGAGGAGAGGTACCGCGCGGACACGAAAGACAGGGGCTGTCGCAGGAAGACGGACCGGTCTGCTGCAGGGCATGCCTGGTGGGCAACAGCCGGCCAGAGCTGGGCTGCATGAAGAGCTGCTGATCACACACACATGCGCGCACATGCACGCACACACACACACACAAACACATTATTGTTTGACTCAAACAAAACTAGTTTTAACTATGACGAAGACCTAGTGGTACAACAGTTGTATAACTGACTCTTCCCTTTAACCTCCTAACTGCCCAGTGCAAGTGCACCCTATATATATGCTGGGGAATAAAATTCTTATGTACCACTGCTATGTTCATATCCCTCTTACTCAGAAACTACTACATGAATATTCCTGATAGTCTACCCAATGACAGTATATATATCGTAGATTACTTCGAGGCAAGCTTAAATTAGTTAGCATGATATTTCACTGCGAAAATATATTTTAAATGTAAAAAATCGACAAAAAATATGATTTTTTCGTCACCACTGTCATTCTGAGTACCCCCCATCTCAATAACGTCAAACATAAGTCTAGGCCAAATTTCATTCATTGTTTTTTAAATACACGATCTCCTGAATCATACGCAATCGTTTTCATCACTGTTAGGTAAATCTACAGTTTTATTTGCCACTTTCACAGCTGTGTAAAGTTATTGATGCCTTCAACAAGAAGTGTCAGCCGTTTTGAACAAGAACTTCCCAAGCAGTCATGCATAAAAACACAAAATACGAGCTAAAAATGATTGTTTTTGCCACGGTTTTTGCAGCTGGATGTTGCCAAGCAACAGGAGAGTGATCTTCATTGATTTTGGAGTTCTTTCCCTGTAACTGTAGTCAAGGAAGCAGGCTTGTTTACTTCGAATCAACACCCCCGGAAATTTTCAGGGTTGTAGGCATATAGGGTGCACGTTAAGCCCGTTAAGCCCCGGAAAATTTCCGGGGTGGGGCAGTCTAGCGGTTAAGTTTAACCCCCCTGATTTCAGCAATGCACTGAATTTTCAGGCAAAGTGTCTTGAGCAACAGACCTCTTGCCAAGCTCATCTCTCTTTTGGTCACTGGTTGCATGCTTACCATGCTTGTGGATATCATTCAGGCCACCCACACTAGCCAGCCTGATCTTTCTGAAGAAAAATGATGGATGGTAGATACCACAGGCTAAGAGTAAAATAAAAGTATGCACGAGATTCAGCAGAACTTTTCAGTTTGAATAAATTTTTTCCTCCTAAAGCAAACATGAGCACACAACTTGTCTTTTGCTCAATCTTCACTAGCTCCATTTGCCAACAACGAATTCTGGCCTTGTCATTCTGATGGGTCACTTCCATTGAATTGATCAGTTTCACTGTGTTTACACAAACCTCCTTGCACTCAAATCTGTGAAAAGCTTTTGAGACTTATATTTCCATAACCAAACAGCGAGAGAACATGCTTTTGGATTAACTGAGGTAAGAATTTGGAATTTACCACCATCAAATCTATGCAGCACTGCATTCAAAACCAATCTCAAGACAAATTATTCAAGAGCCTTATGTAATACACATGTTCATAAATGTGCTCATATGTGATGCATGCTTGTTTACAAAAATGAATACATTATTTGGTCATTTCATTTGCTGTAGTTACTGATGTAAGCACAGTGCAATAAGTAATAAAGTTTCTGTACAAATCTGTATCATACTAAGTAAGCATTTAAGATCATCAAATTATGATTATGAATATTATGATCATTATAAATAGGGACCCAAAATAAACTTTCCTCTATCGCAAAAACTTCAATAGAATTCAGCAATACGTCAGTTCCTTTGTCCAACTCTGTGAAGTATTTAGGAGTAGTTCTTGACAACACACTCTCTATGAAAAAATTCATCACCCAGACCTGCCAGTCTTGCTACTATCAATTACGGCGCATAAGCGCGATTCTTAAGTATCTGTCCACTGATGCAACTTCCAGGCTTGTCATATCTCTCATTCTTTCACGTTTAGACTACTGTAATTCTCTTTTGGCTGGCCTACCAGCATCATCTATCCCCTCTCTTCAACGCATACAAAACTCTGCATGTCGACTGGTCCTAAGAAAGAAAAAATCTGAACACATCACTCCTCTTCTGCGATCTCTTCACTGGCTGCCTGTCTCACAAAGACTGGAGTATAAAACCAATACTCTCTGTTTCAAATGTCTCCACAAATCTGCACCCTCTTATCTCTGTAACTGTCTTCACCTGTACACTCCATCCCATTCCCTTCGTTCAGCCGCAGATACTTTGTGCTTTCGAACACCCAGATTCAAACAAACCACTGTTGGCCGTCGCTCCTTCTCTGTTTCTGGTCCATCCACCTGGAATGACCTCCCTCTTTCACTTCGCCAAAAGCCTTCACTTGATACCTTCAAATCCAGCCTCAAAACACACTTATTTCCTACCTGAGACTTTCCCCCCAAATATCTGTCTCTACTTTTCAACAGCATCTTTCACCTTGTAAGTGTTGTTCCGAGTGTGTGTGTGTGTGTGTGTGTGTGTGTGCGTGTGCGTGCGTGCGTGCGTGCGTGCGTGCGTGCGTGCGCGTGCATGCGTGCATACGTGCGCGCGCATGGTTTTGAAATCTGTTGTTCATTATGTTTAAGGAGAGTTGCATGCCTGTAAATGATTGAGTGCAAGCGCTTCGATTTGTTTGTTTTTTACAAGATTCAGCGCTATATAAATTCCATATATTATTATTATTATTATTATTATATAAATGCATGCAATTCTTAAGCTGTCTTCAGAAACAGCAAATTACCAAAACAAAATTCATCAGCAAAGTTCAACTTTTAAGTTTAACAAGTGCCAATTTCATTCAGACAAGAATGAAATATGGAAGCACTTTTTTTCAGTCATAACAAAAAATTAAAGATTCAATGTATATAGCCTTGCTTTAAAAAAAATACAGCCTTCAAATTATCTATTATTAGATACATTCTCACAGTACAATCAGATTGGCTACAAACATGCAATGCAAAATCTATACCTGTAGGCACACCTCGCGCTCTGACCCTCTGTCCCAGCGCTAAACGTCCACATCTTGCTGCTCCCGACATGATGACTCAATCTGTCTTATCTGAAACAAAACAACAACAAAAATGAGAGAATGTTGAACATTGTTTTTTGTCTTGTCTGTTCCCCAACTTAACATCCAGAGGGCCACCAAGAATCTGCATTCTATCTCATCCCACCTAGACAACACAGTGAGACTGACCGAGTGACTCACTAAGTCAAGTGTAAACACTGGATGAGATGTTTGTAAGAGTTTTATTCTTTTAAGTAACTTAAGCACCAAAATGACAGATATTGTATATAGTTCAACATCAGAAGAATTTTTCTCCTTCAAAGATGAACCACATTCTACAACTCATGCAAGCTGTCATGCTGAGAATGAGAGTTTGTCATGAGTGAACAATTTCATGTACCACCATTTTAAAGGATCTATCATGAGTATCAAGACCTTTGCATTTATAAGCATTCATCAATGATAAAGCTTTTTGCCTGGGCCAAGGAAAACAAAAAAGGTTTTCTGATTATGTCATAGTCAGTCATACTATCAAAAACAAATTACATTACCTGCAACTGTCTCTCATCACAAGCATTTAAAAATAAAAGCTACTGTCCTTTAGTTTGTTCCCTGAAACTACTCACTAAGTAATGTTGTACTCTATCACTCTGAGTCTGACTATTGCAACAGTTATTACATTTCCATAATTTTCAATAATACATTTCTTAGAAATATTAACTTTTTGACAAAACACATCATAGTTCATACTTAGCAAGTTGGACCTGAACATGTACCTGCAGGCATTGAGACAGTTATGTAACTTACAAATCTGATGACTTGCAGTTGTATTTGTAACAGGAGTAATCTCAGTAATTGAGTAAAATTTGAGAGGTGATGTATAATTTTTTTTATTGGTTTCCTATTGACAGACTAAACAAACAAAATTTTACTTAATCAAAAGTTCAATAAAACTGATATGCAGGGTTATATTCATCTGTCAGCCTAACAAAAAATGAATCAAGGTGAATTTCATGAAGATTTTATAACTTGCCCAAGGATGACAAGTCTTTAGGAGATAGGGAGGAATAGAAACGTCACAAAATCATTTTTATGACCCAACTGAGGCAATAATATTGATCGGCCTAAACGCTACAAGGTTCAATGATAAAAATTTTTATACAAAAGCTTAACTACAACTAAAATTGTCAAAGTTTACCGAAACAGACAACAAAGACTGAAAGAATTGAATCAACGGAGTTGGACGAATCCAAGTTCAGTAACCGAGTTTTTGTTTAGATTGCCAAATTACTGAAGAAGACTGTGTTAGCGATTCCTCAACAGTGATGAGTGTAAACATATCGCTAAAATACTTTCTTATAATAATGACAAATAGGGAAATCCATGTAATCAAGACCAGCGTACCATACCTTTTCGGTGTTATGTCAACTGGTTCACTGATCACGCAGCGATTGTGTTCGTTCCGTAAGGGGTCCTTCTTCTGCAAGGTCAAGGACTTACAGCATTCAAGGAGTAATCAATTTTTTATTTTTGCTTATGATCAATTTTTGTAAATTATCAACAATAGCACAATACAAAATCAATTTTAGCAAATAAACAATACTTTTGAATTTCTTTTTAAGACATTGGGTAAGATAAAAGTAATATCTGTAGATTTTATACACTACGCATTACACAGATTAAAGAGTTATCCCAGAAAACTTTAAAGGGAGATAGCTCCACAACATACGAGTTGGATTAGTTAGTCCTGGAAATTAAAGTCTCAAAGAGATAAAAGAGACTGACTAAAACTATATTCTAAAAACAAATATAATTAACAGACATTACACAAAATGAGGAATCGGGTAAATGACAAACACATACATCAGAAATCATAATTCAAAATGAAGGAAATTCTACTTTCGATTTTATTACAGTTACATAATAATAATAATAAGTCAAATGGTCTTCTGGGATCACGGGAATGTTACATATTCTTTCGTTATATTACATAATCTTCCTTGCTCAAGCCTAGTGGTTATCGCCCTGAACTGTTCGTTGAAGAGTCACGTATTCACGGACACTCAATCAAGCTACCACAATTTGTTTTGCTTTTTTAAAAGTATGCTACAAATAACGTATACTTCATCGCAAGGTTTAGCTGTGCTTTGTAAAGTAGTAGTAGTAGTAGTAGTAGTAGTAGTAGTTAGTAGTAGTAGTAGTAGTAGTAGTAGTAGTAGTAGTAGTAGTAGTAAGAATAGTAAGAATACACACACACACTTACTGGTTAGATTCTGTTAGAAATTGTGATTTTACTATTCTGTACTTAAGAGCTACTTTAGATTTGCATTTTCTTATTTATTTCTTATTAAGTAAATTACGAACCAACTCCCAGATCCCCCCCCCCTCCCCCTCCTTCCCGTCACACTAGCCTTTTTGTGTCTAATATCACATTAAGTGAAGAGACGTAAAACGAAATCGAACGCTGCAAATAGCGAGTATGTAGGCTTACATTCCACACTGTCCATTGCAGCTTAGTGTCACAAACTTTCCTTTGACTGTTCACTGTCGAAAATAAGATAATTATAACAACAAACGTTGACAGTTGCAGCAGAAACATCAATGACAACAACTGACAAGTTAGCATCGTCGTAATAATGGTAATCATCATCATCATCATCATCATCATAATCATGATGATGACGACAACAACAACAACGACGATGATGATGATGATGATGATGATGATGATGATGATGATGATGATGATACTAATCATCATCATCATCATCATCATAAGAAAGATAGAAGGAAGAAGAAGAAGAAGAAGAAGAATTCGGCCCAGGCCAAAAGCTGCGTCAGTTATTGATGTCAGCTAATTGCCAAGGCCTACACTAAAATGTTATGCCTTCAGCCATGACAAGCTCTTTAACATAACAACCTGGACTCTCCTTTAAAGGAGAAAAAAATCCTCTAGAGTCGGAGTATGGATGCCTTTATGGCGAAGTACTTAAAAAGAATTATACACGCAAACTTCTATCCCGTGTACTTCCTATCTCACAGTGATTCCCAGGTGGGATGAGTGAGTCAGAGTACATGGTCTGGGTAACCTCCAGGGTGTAAAGCTGGGGAACGCACAACAACAACAACCACAACCACAAAAACAACAACATATTAAGAAGAACAAGAGTAATTATGATGCTGATGATAACATGCAGTCAAAGATAACTCATAGCCTGTCCAATCTTTTCCAGTCTAGGTAATGAGCGAAAGACAAAGCCAAAATTAAATTAATCTCCTGATACGAAGTTTAATGACCTTTCAAGATTCGCTACCTGCTCTGGTCATTGTACTGAATCATATTCATTGTCACTACCAGAAATTGAAGTTTATCCGACCTGCCACATATGTAGGATAAGATATTCAAACACACGATATGGTAACTTAGCTGTTTCAAAACTCATAAAAACTGTTTAGTATCGTGGACGGGACAACTTAGTGGGATAGGGCGTCAAACCCATGGCCCAAAATTAATTGAGGGCCCAGGTTCAAGTCTGCAGAGGCCATAACAGTCTGTTCGGAAGGATTTTTCGGCTGGTGCTAATATTCGTACCGACATCACTCCCTTGAGCATTCTTCGGGTGAGACATCTGTAAAATGCAATCACGTACGTAAGCGAGTGCATAAGTTTTGCACAAAAGTGAAATCTCCATTCAATTCTTTTTTGTAGAAAAAGTAAGCCAACTGTGGCCAGGACCAGGGAAGACTGACTACACGAACATACCCAGCATGCGTCCTGCTCACCGGAGAGGGATGGGCTCTGGCAGGTTCAGCTTAGCCACGACACACTGTCTGAAAACCACTCTTCAAGGAGAAGTCAAGTCAAGTCAACTGTAAACACACACACACACACACACACACATTGAAGGAAGGTGGCAGGATGGTTAAGACGTTCGCCTGCCAACAAATTAACCGTGAGGTTCTGCGTTCGATTCCCAGCCTCCCAGTTTGACCCCAAAAAATCGAACTGAATGTCAAAGTCCTTCGATGAGACTATAAACCGAGGCCCGTGTTCGAACGCATGCATAACATCTTGCGCACACATTAAATCCTGTTCCGCTTTTCGGAAGAGCAGGCCATTGTGTGCCGGTGGAAACATGACAAATTTACAAAACCGCATACACACAGGGACTGGATGTAAAAAAGCACATGAGTGCTTATTCCATTATCCTCGATATAAAGGAATAAATAAAATAAATAAATAAAAATAAATACAAACAAACAAACAAAGAACTTGCAAGCTGTAATCTCCATTGCAATTTCGTGAAGAAAAATAGGTGGTTTTTTTCTCCGGGAAAAGAAAATAATATACTGTGGTACCAAGTTTACTTTCAGTAAAACCATGTTCACATTTTCATCTTGAAACGGTACTGGCTTTTGTTCAAGAATATTGGCACTTATGTCACATCTCTCCCTCAGTAATGAGTCATTGGGAACACACCCTGTAACTGTCATGTAGTGTGTCTTAAATAAGTGACACTTTGCCAACCCATGTTCTTCAGATCGCAGATTGTATGTATTGTCGGTATACTTGTATCATCCACACCACAGGCCATAACTGGCTTACTCGCCAGAGTCTGCGTGCATGTCAGTGTGTCAGTGTGTGTGTGTGTGAAGGGGGGGGGGGGGGGGCGTATGTGTAGGCTATCTGTACTAACAAGCATGAATTTGTTCTACACTGACCGCATTTAGATCATGAATGTATGTCTGCTCTTTTCAACGTAACTGTTACACAGGTTTTGGGTGTGGGTGTGGGGTGGGGTGGGGGTTTGTAGTTGTTTTTAAAGATAAGGATACTTAGACCGGCTATCTACACACACACACACACACACACAGAGCGAGTTAAGAAAAACGAGCCCCAAAACAGCTGAACTTCAGCGATAGTCTTTTGATAGGATAAAGATACCATGCAAACATGCTATGGTTTGTGTGACCTTGACACGTTTACCGACAAAACAGACGGGCCAGTCCGACACTTATGGACTAAGTTACACAGAGCTAGAACAAGATCGGCTGAGAGCGAAAAAAAATTCTCTCTCTTCTCTCTCTCTCTCTCTCTGCTTCTTGCTGCCTTCCGTCTATTTTACGTTATCCATATTACTTGAATATAATCAGTGTATCAGTTTTCATGTTCATGTTTAATTCATTTAAGCATTATGTGTTTATTAACGCATATCTCTTTTCTATAAAAAAAAAAATATATATATATAATGTATCTCTTGAAATTCATGTTCAGGTCAGTTAGGGATTATGTATTGTTACATATACACTTTTAAAAAAATCATTTTTGTCGTTGTTGTAGTAGGATTTTTCCCTTGTTTTGTTGATAGTCCCTCAAGGGCGGATGAAAAAAGTATGCCTATGCTTATTCTGTTACCCTTGAAAAATAAAGCTTCATACATTTATTCTCTCTCTCTCTCTCATATGTTAATACATAACACACACACACACACACACACACACTATATATTATATATATATATTTATATATATATATATATAATATATATATATATATATATATATATGTCTTGTCTCATTTTGTGCTCTAATCCTTTGTCACTTTAACATTTTATAACTTTTAAGGACTTTAACCTCTTTGTGTCGTTGGTCCCCTATTTGCTTTTACATTTATGGAGGAAAAATCCATAGAAGTTTACGTAGTAAGTTCCCACTCCAAACACTAAACGTACACACGTTCTGGGTATTTTCCACAATACTGTTCCACAGATGAAGGTATCGTATAGGCTTACACGTTTGGGGTATTTTCCAAAATGCTGTCCGACAGGTGAATACTGGATACGAAGTTGTAGAGCAGCTTGAACATAATATGGACACACGCGCCCACACACGCGCACGCGTGCGCGCTCACACACACACACCACACACACACACACAGAGTAAGGCAGACAGTGCAAAAATACCGAGAATGACTATATTGATTGATTGATTGACTGACTGACTGACTGATTGATTGATTTCAAGAACGCAGAGAGAGAAAGACAGATACAGAGACAGACAAACAGACAGACAGACAGAAGAAGACAGATATAGAAACAGATGCAGAAACACGCACACAACACACACACCACACACACACCACACACACCACAACACAAACAAACAAACAAACACACATCAGGGGAAAAAACATAATAACCACCACAATGGGAAAAAAAATTCAAACATACGTTCCCCACTTTCATCTCACAGTGTCACAAACAACAAAAACAACAACAACACACCGATAAGGACAAAAAGCTACGAACAAGCATGAATTAATTCTGTCACTGTTACACAAGGCATCAAGCGACACACAAACATGGTGCAGTAGGCTACACGGCTGGTTAGAGCTCAACTTAGGGGTCTCTCTGTCTCAATAGGAGTGTGTTCAGCTAGCTTCATCTCTCAAAAACAACAACAGCAATACTAATAGCAGCAGCAGCAGCAGAAGCAACAGTTGATAATAAACAACAACAACAACAACAACAAGTAGCTGATAAAATTATTTACATCTGTGTGTCTGGTAGCAACACTAAAAACCGGTAAGGATTTTGAGGAAGACATCAAGATTGAATGATTAACTATTCGAACATCGAGGATAAAGATCTAACAGAAATGATACTGGAGAGTGAAACCTAAACACTAAAAAAAACGAGAAGGACTTTGAGGAAGACGTCAAGCTTCAAGGATTGAACATAACATATGAACACAGCATGATGAACATAACTGCGAAAGCTAAAGATAAAACAGAACCGACATCGAAGAGTGAAGTCTAAACAACAAAAATCACTTTGTTTTTCTGTGAGGGTGAAATCAGAAGGTAAAACAGCCTTTCGGTCAGAGTTAAGCGTTCAGCATGCATTACATACTGACGTAGGTCTTCTACTCCATTTCACACACAAGTAACGGAAGGGTTTGGTTATTTTTTCGTTCCTCGACTCCAGATCCACGGTTCACTAATGGTGAGATTTTGCCTTTGCAACAGATTACGGCCAACATTCAGATAGCAACATCCTGACTTCGGGAATTATGTCTAAACACGACACCTGTGTGCATACAGGTTTTGTTTTTGTTTTTGTTTTTTTTCAATTTTGCTATCGATTCTCTACGAGCATGCAATGGCCTACCTTTCAGGGGAAAAAAAAAGGAACTGGTTCTGACGCTTGCGTAAGATGCTCTGTGTGCGTTCACACACAGGACTTCGGTTTCAAGTCTCGTCTGGGGGACATTCAGGGGAGTAAAGTCAGTACGGATATTAACTCCAGGGGAAACATCTCCCTGAACGGTGCCTCGGTAGTGGCTCGAACCCAGGCCATTAGATAACAGGCGCAACATTATCACCACTAGGCTATCCCCCCCTCTCACGCGCGCGCGCGGTCACACACACACACACACACACACACACACACACACACACACATCATTTCATTTTCCCTGTTCCCGGGTTGAACCCTACTATTATTTTTTTTTATATATAAAACCAGAATGTACCACAAGTAAGAAAAGCTGAACAGTTCTCTGGAGGAAACTGGTACCAGACTCTACCAGCGTGTCTGCTAAAAGCTTATCGGTTCCTGGTAGTGATAACCAGACGCTCTGGTGTCCTGTTACAGTCACAGCAGGGGTCAACTCTTCCTCAGAGCTCTGAAGACCTCTTTTGTGTGTGTGTATAGTTCTGGTCTGTCTGTCATTCTATCTATCTAGCCTATGTCTGTCTTTGTCAGTCTGCTTGCCCGCCTACTTGCCTGCCTGCCTGCCTGTCTGTGTGTGTGTGTGTGTCTCTGTCTCTGTTTTTCTCCCTTTGCTTTTTTTCTTTTTATCAGTCCCAATGTCAGTCTCAGCAGGCCACATGGTAACTCCATCCTTGTCACTGTATCTCCTTTCTCCAACAAAGACAGGAAAACGTCATGGTCTCTCGCCATTTCTCTACTGACTGGCCGCCATGTTGAAGCTTAGAATCAGCACAAGACGTTGCAAGGCTTTCTTTTGTATACGCGTGGTATCCTTCACAGGGCAACAGATATGTTTATCGTAATTGCATCGCATTTGCATGATTGCTAACATAACATTCAGCACCAGAGACTGTATTCTTGTCACTGTGTGGGAGTGTGTACGTTTGTGGGACTGATTAGAAGAATGTGTCCTTTGTCCTTTACCAGGGTAAAGCTCAGAGGGTGGCATCCTTCAATGTTTGTTCTTGAGGAAAGCTTCTAGCGGAGTTAGAGAAAACGACTGTGACATCAAGTTGATACCAGCAGCTGAAGAGAATAACTGCAAATACTTCCAGACAGATTTTTCGTGCTATATTATTTCTTAAAGTGAGAAACTAACTCGAACACTAAAGACCTTTTTGTGAGTCATTATTGGTATGTTGTGATTGACTCACTGTACCAAGCCTCCTGAAAACAGCCCAGGACAGAACCATTTGGCGGTCCACTTGCAGCGTCCATGCGGGTACCCCAACGGTTGTCCCGACCAAGGGATGAGTGAGTGAGTGAGTGTGATTGACTGCAGAGACCTACAGGAGTTTTAGTTATCTAGTCTTTAATATTTCAATTTGATTTTAACGGCTCTATTTGTTAAAACAAAACACAAAAAACAGGACTGCGAAACGTATCTGAAGAAAGTCTGAACACCTCAATATCCATTTGGTCAATTGTGCCAGTTACTCAGGCATCGGTTATAAATGTAAAAATCTAAGCCTGTGCTTCTGTCACACTCACATATCCCGTAGTCTTGTAGACCGTCGGGGCGCCACTGAAGATTTTGCAACCAGCTTCCTCCACTCCTCGGGGTTTATTGTGGTCGTAACAAACGACTTTGTGAAGATGGCCAGTGTCAACACAACTCTCCAGTACATGGATCTGTGGGAGGTCACTACCTGGGGGTCAGCAGAGGCAGCGAGGGGCGTGAAGCACCACGAACACCTCACGCTGGCACTGGTGCACACCTTACTGGCACTGTGGGCAGGACTGGCCAACGTCACACAGGTGGGGCTCTGCTGCTCTGATCTGGTTTTGTTTGTTCGTTGGTTTGTTTTTGTTTCCCTTTCCACACAAAAAAGAAGAAGGGGGGAAAACAAAAAGAAAAACCTGACACCCGTGATTGGCATAACAGTTCTGAAGATGACGAACGAATCTGAAATGTTGTTCAGGAGCTTACTAGTTTTTTAAAATCTCTTTTTGTTTGCGTGATGACACTTCATTTTATTCTTTTTTTAAATTATTTTTTTATTCTTTTATTGATATTGGTATTGACTCTATTAACCACTGTGCATGCGCTTCTTTTAGACTTTGTAATTTGTGTTTACTGGCACTTGATGGCTTACTCTTGCGAAAAGCAGAACGGGTTCTGAACGTGTGCGCAAGACGTTTTGCGTGAGTTCGGGACCTCGGTTTATAATCTCATCCGAGAGACTTTTGGGAGGAGTTGAGTCAGTACTGATGTTCACTCCAGGGGGGAAAAAATCACCATGAATGATGCCTTAGTGGTGGCTCAAATGTAGGCTCATCAGATTCATTTTACAGGATGTTGTCATGCAAGTAGATTGCGACGATTGGAGTCAGTCTCAGTAGAACATTTCAAAGTACAAAATATTTTCAATAAGTTTATAATGTTGGCCTTTTGCTTTATACAATAACTGACAACACTTTCAGCTTAGGCTAGAAATGTTCTAATGAAGTGGTCATGTTTCAAAGAGTGTGTGTGTGTGTGTGCGCGCGCGCGCGTGCGTGCGTGCGTGTGCGCGTGCGTGCGTGCGTGCGTGTGTGGGTGTGTGATAACAAAAACATCTTATAAACTTCAGTTTCAAAGAGCGTGTGTATAATTATGGAGTTTGGGGGTGTGACTAAGTTAACTCAAAAACCTCAGTTTAAAAGCAAACGCAACACATTGACAAATGGACTTATGGTGTACAGATAGGGACCCTGCTACAAGACGGGAAGCTGAGGCGACAGCCCCGAAGCGCTCTGATCGTCAGCATCAGTGTGAGCGAGCTGCTCATGGCCTGCTTTCTCTGTCCCCTCTACACCGACAGTCTGGTCAGAGGACCCTGGAAGCATGGACTCTTCCTATGTTCCTTGTACGAGGCCGTCTTCTACTTACAGGTGATTCTAGTTTGTAGGGTTTGCCCGCACGTGCGCACATGCACGCACGCACGCACGCACACACAAACGCACGCACACACGCATGGGGGGGGGGGGGGGGGGGGGGAGGAGGGGAGAGAGAGAGAGAGAGCAACAGACAGACAGACAGAGACAGGTAGAGACAGATAGAGACAGAGAGAGAGGAGCTCTGAAATGGTTTAATGGTACTTCAGCCTTAGGCCACAATACAACCAAATGGGGGAAACGGGGTACAGTAATACAGGAACATGTTAATAAATTTCAAACATACGATAATCAAACATCAAGAATAGAACAATTGACATGGAGCTTTGAAACCAAGAGAGAGAGAGAGAGAGAGAGAGAGAGAGAGAGAGGCAATGACAATAACAATGACAATGACAAATTCTTTTATTTCGAGGATAATGAATTTGAGAGAGAGAGAGAGAGAGAGAGAGAGAGAGAGAGATGAGAGAGAGAGAGAGAGAGAGAGAGAGAGTAGAGTACTGTTGGTTTAAGCTTGACATATGTTTTACAGAACAGATTGCGTCTTTATTTGACTCGGCAACTTTTCTTGAAAATTGTATCGTTTGCTTTTGTTTGGTACGGTTAAGATTGGTGTGGTTTGGTTGTGTATTTGCTTGCTTGTTTCATAACTCCATACGTTGTGCAATGTGTCTTAAAGTGCTAAGAAAAGGATTGTTATAATCCTTTGGTTTTGCGTTGTGCAGTGTGCATTAATAGAGCTAAGAAAAGGATTGCTGTAATCCATTGGTTTAAGAAAAGATATGTAGGCTGACAGACCTGCACTGCCTTGACTTTTTTGTTGTTGTACATTAAGTTATGTTAAGCGGAGTTGTGTTTATGATTTGACTCTTCAAAAAATTGATACAAGAAATGGATGCTCAATTACCAGATAGCTCACATGGGGTCGTTGTGTTTGGAAATGTTAAACTGAAAATGAAAAATAAACGAAGATATCATACAATCTAAGTAAAACTTTACTAATATAATGTCCCGTCAGTCTTTTATTCTCAATCAGAAGAACAGCACAAAAAGCTCATGCTGATAGATCCCCAGGTCAGTATTATAAAGTCTTGATTATTACAGAAACGATGAAATGATTGTTCAGATTACTTTGAACTAAACTATCTCAATAGGTAAAAGAAACCCAAACCAATTACACCAATAGCAAAATAAAAACACAAACAAAAATTAATAACAAACAAACAAAACAGAAGAAAATAAAATATTTTGATTTTTTTTTTAATTGAACACTATTTTTTGTATTACATTATGTGGAGGTTGTTTGTTAATCATAAACAAGGGTCAAAACTAGAAAATGAGCAGGATATTGAAATTCTCTATTCACATTCTTTTGATCTAGGTGATTCTCATGGAAAACATTTCAATTTCTCTCTTTTTTCCCATGTGTAGGTGTGCGTGTCATCTCTGGCAATGCTGATGTTCAACATGGAACGTCTCTACTTCATGGCAGCCCCTCACCTGCTGCAGTCCCCTTCCAGACGTTGTCACGTCACGGCCTTGCTGACGTCACTTCCCTGGATCTTGGGCGTCATGGTGGTGGTGCCTCTCTTCACGCAAGGAGCTCAAGCTGCCATGATGCAGGCCCCGGGCCACCATCACCACACGTGCGTGCTGCAGTGGGACCGAACCTTGCACATCGTGACTGTCTTCGTCTCTTTCCTGGCCCCTTCCTTTCTCATGCTGGCCACAGCCGTGAGCGTGCTGCTGCTCTACGTCTTCTTCTCCATCAGAGCGCACCACGAAGAGCACGGCCTCGATTCCAGAGCTCCATCACCCGTTGTTCATCGCTGGTCCGATTCAGAGGCCGGCCGCATGAGCGGCCAAACCAGCTCAAGAAGAAGGCGCCATTTTTCAGGCCTTCAAGAAGTGCACTGGAAGCTGAAGAAAGAATGTGTCCTGTCTGTGTGTGCCTCCACATTCCTCTCTGTGGGTCTTCAGTTCCCGTTCTTCATTCTGCTCCTTCTTCAGGAGTTTTGTCAGCAGCAGCCTTCCAACGCACAATCCTCGCCCTTCTCCTTGCTGCCAGAGACGTCACATCAGTATTCCAGTGACCCCAGCAACTGCCAGTTTTCGGACATGGTGTGGGCAGTATGTATGGTGGTGGGGATGGCTAAGTCAGGCCTGCTGCCCCTGGTCTGGCTGCTGTATTCGGACATCCGTGCAGGCTTCAGCCCCAAAGTCTGTGGTCTGAGCTGGAGGAGATGCTTGTCATCGAGAAGGTGGTGGTGGTCGTCCCTGTGGTCGACAAGACGTCGGCGACATGATGACTGCTTTGAATCGGATGCTGGTTATGCCCAATCCCAACCCAGTTTGTCCTCGCAAATGACTATTGTATGATTTTTGTTGCCAAAGCTAATCACAAGCGAAAGATTATAGTTCATGCATAGTGTTTATGATTTTATTATCCTGAGCCAATGTTGAAGTTAAACATGTTCATGTTATGTATACTTGAACTGAAAACATCAGTATTTATTGATCTTGATTAAAATCAGTTAAAAATTAATATTTTCTATTGCTCATCATGGTTGGTTGATTGCATGGGTACACACACACACACACACACACACACACACGCACGCACGCACGCACGCACGCACGCACGCACGCACGCACGCACACACACACACATAAACGCGCGCGCGAGAAACAGGAGATAGGAGTAGCCAATGGATCAATGTCCACGTACCGGCTTACAGATGACGGCAAGGATGTCCGAGGAAAAACATTCCATCACTGGCTTCCCAGTCTAAACCAGGATGATACATAACACCATGTATTCAGCCACAATCAGCATCATCTAGTTGCCTAAACAACGTAGGCAGGTTTACCACCGCAATAAGGAAACATCAAAAAGACACAATCACACCAACTGTCAATCCAACCAAAATAAGGAAAAATATTCAATCACACAAGACAAGAAACAGTAACTCCACAGCCACAAAGACCAGCACAGCTAGCTGTCAACTCCTTCAAAGAGCTGCCACAAGTGAAGCGGCAGGCTAACACAGATAACGCAGACTGGGCATCACCTGAAGACTTGAAGGCCTACAAAGTTGCAAGCAGGTAATAAGTCAGACAAACAGACACCAGACCATCAGAGATTGAACTATTGAAACTTTCTTTACTGCACCAACCTCACTGTAGAAGTACCCTGACCAGAACTTGATAATAATTATTTAAAAAAATCTCCACATCCCAAAGAAAACTTCACTGGGACAAACACCTCAGATTCCACCACCCCACCCCCACCCCCAATAAAAAAAAAAACACACTCAAAAAAACACACACACACAAAAACCACACACACACACACACTGGGACAGTTCTTCCTGTTACACCAAACAAAACTCACCCAGGGCAACCTTCTCCTGAAAATCTGAAACTGAGTTATGAGAGTGACCATTTTAAAAAAAAATAGAATTTTGCTAGGGCTAACAATTCTCTAACATATCTCTTTTACAACAAACAAAAGTGATGACTGATTTTGTCACCTACTTAGTTTGGAGGATGTGCAAAACACACATGCATGCTACCCCTCACTCTTGCCTCGCACTTCTCAAGGAAACTGTAGCCTTTTGGGGGGATAAGCAAAACTCATAAAGGCCGCTCAATAAAGGGAGTTAATCCACACGCGTGCAAAGCTTCCGAATCTTCTCCCTTTGTATAGAACATTGTTGCGTTCTTGCTTCTAGAATTCATAAAGGTTACTACTTCACAGTCCCGATCTGAGAAACTAACTTCCATCTATTACCTCGCTCAAACACCACCACTTAAATAGCAAGAAATAATATTCAGACACCGAATATTCCACAACTGTTTTTATTCGTACATGAATCTGATGAAACTGCATTTTCCATTTTGCACAATCTGATGAAGCTCTGCTAGATCTGTTTTCTGTACCATCATACCCGAGTCCTTTGGATAAGACTATAAACCATTCCTATGTGTGAACGCACGCAGAACATCTTGTGCACATGTTAAAACCTGTTCCACCTTTCGGAAAAGTAGGCCATTGCTCACCGGTGGGAAGGGATAACAAAATTTACAAAACCATATGCATACAGGGGCTGGATGTAAAAAATACCACCCCAACAACACACAAGTGCTTATTCCATTATTCTCGAAATAAAGAATTTTTGATTAAATCATTGTTTTTGACTCTTATGAAACATTACTACCATTTTGATCTTTTCCATCACAAATGTCCATCTTTCAGGTGGTCAGTCTGTCTCTGTTTCTGTGTGCAAGGTCATGTTGATGTGACAAAAGAGTCTCAATGACACCTGGTCACATTGGCAATTGGTCACATCCACATTGCCATTTTGTCAAAATGACATGCTACACAGGCATGTGTCGGGAGTCATGTTGATGTGCCCCAGTGTGATTGTGACCACATGTCATTTTGATCTCATGTGGATATGACCAGATTTTGTGACCAGGTATTATTGTGACCCCATTTTGTCATCACATTATGATCATGTGTCATTGCAACAATGTCTGGTTGTGACCGAAACAGTGTCATCGTGACCATACGTCGTTGTGACATTTCATGGTGACTATGGTTTTTTGTTAACATGTGATCGATCATGTGTCACTGTGACCCCATGTTTATTGTAACTGTTGTTACCACTAATCATTTTGACCAACTGATTCATAATCACTTGTCGTTAACCAAGTATCCTTGTGACCAAGAGTAGTGGTGACAAAATGTCCCTGTGACCAGGAACAGTTATGACAAAATGTCCTTGCCACCAGGAATAGTTGTGACCATGTATCATCGTGAGAAAGTGTTGTTGTACCATGCGTCTTCATGATCACAAGCTTTTGTGACTTTGTGGCTCTGTCGCCATGTTATCATGGCCACATGTTGTGACTTGTTGTGACAGTGTCATTCTGATCAAGTGTTGTCATGACCCGGTGTTGTTGTGACTAAGTCATCATGACTAAATGTCGTTGTGACCAAGTGTCATTGTGACCACATCTTATGACTACATGTTACTGTGATCACATTTTATTGTGACTATGTTTATAATATTTTGACCAACTGGCATTGTGACCAAGCGTTGTGACTAAGTGTGGATGTGACCAAGTGACAGTGTGACCAAAGTGTTTTCAATAGTGCTGTGACAATGTTGTTGTGACCATGTGGTATTGTCATACATGTCATTGTGACCAAAGTGTTGTAATCACATGTGACCCAGTTTTGTTGTGTCTGTATGCTGCTGTGACCCAATGTTGTGAACAGTTGTCTTTATGATCATGTGTCATGTCATTGTGATCATCTTTGTGACTAAGTGTTGTTGTGACCACATGTCCTTGTGATCAAGTGTTCTTGTGACACCAGCCGCCATGGTGCAGTGGTTAGCGCCTTGGGTTACGGACTGGAAGGTCGCGGGTTCGATTCCCATAAGAGTCATAGGGATTTTTCGGACTCCGGCCGGCTCCTACCCAGAGTGAGTGTGCTGTGGGCTCAGTGGGAAGACTAGGACCACACAGTCGAGCTTCATCCACTCAACGGATGCGAGTTTGAGAGTGTTGCTCAAATTACCTGACCAAAACTGCAGGTGTCTGTATCTCTTGGGCCCGGTTGACGCCGGATATATTATGATAGGAAGCGTAGAGTACAACCCTGTCAAGTAGTCTCAAAGCATATGCACTTCCACAGCAGCATCATTACATCATCCTCATTGTCATTGATCATCATGCATTAAAAAAAAATTGCCTCTGATTTGGTGGTCCCGGCTTCTCTGGTCTCATGGTGACCTTAGATTCGGTTTGCCCATACACTTCTGTGCCTGTGGTGAGTTTGTGTCAAAGCCTTTGGGGTTGGAGGTTTGCGGGGGAGGTCGTTGGAGGGACGTTGTGGTGGTTGCCACCTGGGGTGGGCAACTCACTCAGTCTTGCTCCGCGACTGTGCTAATACTGTCGTTAGTAGGAGGCTTAGTAGGTGGTGTCCTGCGTATGTTAGCTCAGAACAGGCACCACTGAACACCACCAAAGTGTCCCAGCAGCAGTGCAGGGCCCCTCTGGCTGGTGGCCCCACGGCGGCCTGATAGTGATGGGCTCCCTGTGGACTTCCGACCCTGAGGATGAGACATAGCAAATCTGGGTGTGGTTGTGGCGGGGAGATTGGAATGAGCGGCGTGGGAACAGTAGGACGGGGTTCGTCAGAAGATGAGGCAGCCCCCCCCCCCAAAAAAAAAAAAAAGAAAAAAAGAAAAAAAAGAAGAAGTGACTGCTTGTCAATGTGACCCTGTGTCATTGTGACCACGTGTTGTGACCCAGTGTCAGTGTGACCATGTGTCATTATAACTGCATGTCAGTGTGACTATGTGTCATTGTGACCATGTCATGACAAAACACTGTTGTGACCATATGTTGTTAGGGCAGAACAGTTGCCATCAAGAAAAGTTCTGACCAAGTGACATCACATGTTGTCACACATGTTGTGACCAAAAATAATGTCATATGGACAGGAGTTGCTGTGACCACATTAAGCCCAAATGTTGTAACCAAGTGTTGCTACCACACGTCACTGTGACCACACATCGTGATCATGTGGTGTGACCCCACATGGTAGTGACTAACCACGCATCACTTTTACCACATGTCATCATGATCAAGTGTTATGATCATATGTAGTTGTGACCACATGTCTAAACGACCTTGTGTCCTTGTGACAGTGTCATTGTCTACATCTTTGTCAGTGTCTTTTCTGTTGTAAATTCTACTTCGGGATGATAAGACAAATTGACAATGACAATGACATTTTTTTCCCGAGGATATGAATAAGCACCCATGTGTTTTTTTATTATTATTTTTTTTTACATCCAGTTCACCCCCTAGTCATACATCATATGATAATAAAATAAACCCAATATCCATAAACTCACACAGTAAAAAAACGAAAACAAAACAAAACAAACACAAACAAACAAACCACCCCACCACCAAAAAGAAAAGCCAAAGAAAAGGGAAAAAAACCGAGAGAGAATAAGAGAGATAATTGCTTCTTGAGATTCATGCAATTACGATATCAACAGATTTATGTATAAAGGGTATCAAAAACAGACCAGTTTCGTCAGGTTTAGGTAAAAGCATGGAAAATAGAGATTGTGAATGAGGGTCTAACACAACTATGTGAACAAGAAAGTACAGTTTCAGAAGATTCATGAAGCGATACATGTTTTATCAGTTTCTCGAGTACACCTAACACACGTGTCAGTGCCACGTTGAACTGGGTTATTCTGAGACTGAACAGTTGGTGCCCTGGCTTTGTCTTTCTGCTGAGGTCGTATTTTTATCCAACCAGAACACAGTATTTCAGTCGGTGCGACGTACGTTGTTACGCGTGGTTCCGGTGCTGCAGAAAAGAATCCATCGTGGAATTCCGAAACGTTAAACGAAAAGTTTGCTCAAGAACAGGCTTTTTCATCATGGTAGTCTGTGGAGCGATTGTTGTCTTGCTTATGCAAGTGTTTGCATTCGCAGATACAGCCAAAGGGCCACAGGTGACGGACAAGGTAAGTCTGGGTCTTCATCTGCTGACACACCCTGCTTTACCTTCTCTTAGGCTGTCAATCAGTGCATTCGCTTCAGATAACCCTAGGCTAAATCATTTTAGTGCAGGAAATGGGATACAAAGTGCGTCGTCTGCATTTCCTGTGCAACCACCTGTTATCATCGTCAGTGTCCATCCATGAGTTACAGTTTGTGTTTTTAAAGCGTTAGGGTACAAATACTAAAATAGTAGTTGTAAGGAAAGAAAGTACTCGCTCAACCCTCTGCATCTCAGTGATTATACTTTCATAGCCCTGATGTTTAAAGTTAGGCAACACTCCAACAGGCAGCACGATTCCAAGACATTTTTTGTCAAGGGATAAGCAATATAGTTTTCTCAACAAAGGCATTACAGAGCGAAATTTTTGCTCTAAACACAAAGGCTTGTTGAGCGAAATTTTTATTTTTTCAGTAGCAGAGTAGGTGCTTGGTGTTTTGTGTTTCTGGAAAATATTTCAAAGACTCTTGGCGTGTGTGTGTGTGTGTGTGTGTGTGTGACTGTGTGTGTGTGTGTGTGTGTGGTGTGTGTGTGTGTGTGTGTGTGTGATGTGTTAAGGCATATTAGTATTACACTGTCATTATTACTATTCAAGTCAACTCAAGTCAAAAACACTTAAATCATCCCATGAAGGGCAATTACAATACTGACAGGCACATTGATACCTATAATTATCTCACAAGAAAAACACATTTCAGATTGTTATAAGCATTCCAAGATAGCTTAAAAAAATTATCATACACAAACCCAGGTGCACACACACAACACCACACACACCCAATGCAGGAATACAATGTGATGCTATGATGTGATTATAAAGGTGTTTGATTTTGTTTGTGATTACTTTTTGAAATATGGTTGTATGAACTCTTTAAAAGAAATGACAGTTTTAGACACAGTTGCATACATTACAGCACCCAAAAGCATGGCAAACACTACGTAAGTGGTTCTAATGACTAATGTGTATTGAGCATCAAAACGAACCTCAGGTTCTTACATTTCCAGTAAATTTTACATTCTGATGTGATAGTCAACAAAACACTGAAGGTAGCACAATTTAGGCTTGGAGGGCAAAGCCAGCATTGTCATGCTTTTCATGTACTTGCCCTGACAAGTGAGGGAGGTTTTGATATTTTGTGGTTCTTCATCTTAATCACTGTCCTCTTGCACTAATCACTAATCCAGTCATCCTCACTACTATTATTGATAGCCTGGTAGTTAAATCATTGCATTTTGAACTTGTGAATTGATGGCCCGAGTTTGAGCCACCATCAAGATGCCTGTTCAGTGTTCTGTGTTCAAGGGGATTTTTCACAAGTCATCAGTGCTGATATCACTACCCCAAAAGTCCTTTGGATTGGACTGTAATCTGAAGCTCTGTGTGCAAATGCATGCAGAAAATCTTGCGCCTACATTAAGACCTGTTCTGTGTTGGCTATTTGTACGGTGGGAACAGATGACAAAATTGCATGCTTACAGGTACTGGATGTAAAAAAGTCAGTGAGTGGTTTTTCCACCATCCTCAAAATTATAGAATACAAATAAATTCATAATCTCATTTGCTACTTCCAGAGCAGTGTAAACCCTGAGAAAGGGTAGATATCTGTCTTTCAAACTGCTTGGTTGGGCAGCCATCTTGAAAATACTAAATAGTTCTCAGTTTACACCAGTTCACAGTTAAGCAACACCATAAAGCAACAAACTTATCTAATCATTAAAGGGAAACAACTGCTTTATCATCTCTAGAAGGTTCTAGACCTGTTTACATAGTTATTTCCCTTGTTGGGAATGGATTACAAAATTTATTTAAAACAACAAAGTGCGTACACATGGGTACTGGATATAAAAAAGCTTGTGAGTGCTTATTCCATTATCCTTGAGATAAAAGGATAATGATGAAATAATGATAATGTTTTGCAGACATCAGCAGACAAAGAATCCATGTTGACATAGTGACAGGATT
Source organism: Rapana venosa (assembly GCA_028751875.1). NCBI lineage: Eukaryota > Metazoa > Mollusca > Gastropoda > Neogastropoda > Muricidae > Rapana > Rapana venosa. Next base: position 10,169,802 of record CM054147.1, read on the forward strand.
AGGATACTGTCTATAGATAGATAATGTATAGATCTAGGCATCTGCCATTTTCAAACTTTAGACTGACATGAATACACAGAATGATTAAAACATTTGGCGGGTTAATTAAATGTTGTGCACTCGTGGCAAGTTGGATTAATTATGCCATAATCAACATGGTCACCAATCAGCCAACTATGCTTGTCTGGTACCAGTCTGCCAACTATGGTTTTCTCATTCCAATCTGCCAACTATGGTTGTCTCATTCCAATCTGCTAACTGTGGTTGTCTGGTACCAGTCTTCCAACTATGGTTGTCTGGTGCCAGTCTTCCAACTATGGTTGTCTCATTCTTATCTGCCAACTGTGGTTGTCTCATTCCAATCTGCCAAGTGTGGTTGTCTGGTTCCATTTTTTATATTTTTCTATCTGTACTGTGAATTAATGGTTTAACTAATAACACGGTTATTTCACAACACTGTCAACAGAAAGGTCAGGAACATAACTTTTGCATTAATATGAAGGTTTAACTGATTGGAATCATTGTTATTAGCCTTGTTAGATGTGATAAAAATTGATATGGGGATGGGATATAGTTTTGTGGTAATCTTGAGTGTTAAGCTCATGATCTAACTAATTGATTTTGAGCCACTACCGGGACGGGATAGCTCAGTGGTCAGAGCACTCGCATCTCCCAGCCAAGTCAAGCAGCGTCGAACGTGGTTACCACTTGGATGGGTGACTGTTTGCATGCCTTGGCTTCAGTACAGTTCTCCCAGTACACCCAGCTGTAAGTGGGTACCTGCCATCTTTAGGGTCAGGGAAGCTAAAGCAGCGAGGGAGAGGAGATGAACACCACCCTCAATATGCTGGCCTCTAGAGAAGCGAGGTCTCTGACGCCTCACTCCCCTACAATCTTATAGATTATGGAACACCTTTACCACCTTTTTACCAAGGCACCCATTTAAGGGGATTTTTTCCCCTGGAGCTAACACCAGTACTGACAGCTCTTCCCTTAGAGTCCTTTGTTAGAGATTCCGTATAGGAACAGTATTGGCTCTTGCGCACATGCTAAAATCTTTTCCACCTTTTGGAAAAGAAGGTTATGTGCAAGTAGGACCGGATGACAAGATTTTAAAAGGAAATGCATGCACACTTGTGTCATATAGATGTCATCTGCAAAGTCAGAATGCGTCTACCTTTGGTGGGCAAAAACGGTCACTACATTGCACAATCTCACCACTAGTGAACCTCATATTTTTAGCCAAGGAACAACAAAGGAAAAAAGAAAAGACAAGATATAGTCCTAATGTTCAGATTTCTGCTTGAGGGGTGGTAGAATGAAAGGGAACCAAAAACATTGTACTTGAACTTGAACCTCATATCTTAAGCTTCATATACAGATGTGTCAACTTTTTTTTTGTAAATATGCCCATCATTATCTCATGCAAATATTGTAATTATTATTTATATTATGGAGTTTCTTGATTATATATATTGTTCACCTTAAAGTCAGATTTAAAGGATGAATACAATGGACTCAGGGTCCCCTTTGTCTTATGTGAAAATAAAAGCTAAGTTAAATACATTGTGTTGATCAATGAATATTGTCAGTGTAATTAAAAACCCCCAACTAATATGACTGCAAAAAAGTCCATCACTTTTTTGTTAACAATAAATCATGAATAATCTTTAAATTGAAAGAACACAGTCAAAATAGATGGGTGGGAATGAAAAGAGGAAGGGAAAAATTCTGACTGGAAACTCTATCATTTGAATCTGTTTCTTTTTAAAGCGTATATAAATGACTTTTTTCAGAAGTGAATGATTTGAAAATAGAGTAATTTGTTTGTGTGCATAATTTTTCAGGTTTTCTTTGACATTGAAATTGGTGGAGAGAAGGCAGGCCGCATTGTCATTGGTCTGTTTGGAAATACTGTACCAAAGACTGCCAAGAACTTCAAAAGCTTGGCTGAGGGATTCGAGGTTTGAAAGTGATCTTTTCACCATTATAATATTATCTTGTATTCATTCATTTAAATATTTGTTAGACTTTCACACACTAACATACTCAAGCACACATGTGCACAGTTATGCCAGTGGTACACACACACACACACACACACACACACATACACACACTTCCCCCTCCTCTCTCTCTCTCTCTCTCTCTCTTCTCTCTCTCTCTCTCTCTCTCACTCACACATAATATGCTGTATGGTGTTCTGTCAACTGTTTGCCCATAGTAAAAGACAGCAGAATCTTGTGTATTCTGCAGTTTCATGAAAGTAGTATTCACTATTGTATTGCATTGTATACCACTTAAAGTCACGGCAGATTTCTCTACCTGAAATTCGGGCTTCTCTCCATGGGTAGAGCGTGTCGCCACAAGAGTAGCACCACCAATTATTTTTTTCTTTTCCTGTCTGCGACTGTATCTGTTTCTCTATTAGAGTGGCTTTTTTCTACATAATTTTGCCAGGGACAACTCTCTTGTTGCCTGGGTTCTTTTTACGTGTGCTAATATGTGTAGAACACAGGACCTCAGTTTATCATCTCATCTGAAGGACTAGCACCCAGACCACCACTCATGGTCTAATGGATTTGTGGGGAGGGGGGGGGGGGGGTGCGGAGGGGGAGTTTTGGGCCCAAATGGAGATCGAACCATGACACACTTCAAACCTGGACTTTTCGCTTTTTAGGCAGGTGCGTTACCTTAAGTCAAGACCACTGATCCACTGATGCTAGGATGGGAGTAGTATGGAGATCTGTCTATTCATTGTGGATTATGTTTTCAAAATCACTTTGTAAGTTAGTCTTTACTGCATTGTCCTCTCAGCAGTAATGCCCTGTGTAATGGTAGATCACAAAAGGAATGGCTGAAAATCACATCACAGAAGTGAATGAGCTGCTATGAAAATAAAGATTATTTGGTCAGTGGTCTGACAGTTGCCAGACTATATAGTTTAACCTCTAGACTGCCTTACCCCGGAAATTCTCCGGGGCTAAACGTGCACTCTATACGCCAACAACCCGGAAAATTTCCGGGGTGTCGAACCAAAGTAAACAAGCCTGCTTCCTTGACTACAGTTAAAGGGAAACAACTCCAAAATTAATGGAGGTCACTCTCCTGTTGCTTGGTAACATCCAGCTGCAAAAACCGTGGCAAAAACGATCGTTTTTTCGCTCGTATTTTTTATTTTTATGCATGACTGCTTGGGAAGTTCTTGTTCAAAATTGCTGACACTTCTTGTTGAAGGCATAAATAACTTTACACAGCTGTAAAAGTGGCAAATAAAACTCTAGATTTACCTAACATTGATAAAAACGATCGCGTATGATTCAGGAGATCGTGTATTTAAAAAACAATGAATGAGATTTGGCCTAGACATATGTTTGACATTATTGAGATGGGGGGTACTCGAATGACAGTGGTGATGAAGAAATCGTATTTATGGTCGATGTTTTACATTTTAAATATATTTTCGCAGTGAAATATCATGCTAACTAATTTGAGCTTGCCTCGAAGTAGTCTACGATATATATACTGTCATAGGGTAGACTATCAGGAATATTCATGTAGTAGTTTCTGAGTAAGAGGGATATGAACATAGCAGTGGTACATAAGAATTTTATTCCCCGGCATATAGAGTGCTCTTGCACTGGGCAGTTAAGAGGTTAATAAAGTTCTGGTAAACTGTTGGCTTACTTCGAGAGCTATGATACAGTCATGAATTTGGCTGGGCATGCTGCTTGAATCAGGATGAGTGTGGTTTTTCTGTGGGTCATAAATGAAAAGAAAATAATTGGAAGATGGGGTTGGGGGGAGACAGGAAGGAATTGTTTTGTTTTCAAGGTTAAAATTTACTGATTGCTGATTTTGAAAAGGAAAGTACTTGGAAGGGCTGAATTTGAAAAGAAAAATGCCAGAAATACAGAGGAAAATCTTGTCACTGCAAAGTTGAATTGTAGGGAAGACAGTCATGATGAAATGGCTGAAGAAAGTACATTGCATGATGATGAGTGCAGCAAGAGGCATACTAGCAACAGGTATTTTAATAATAATAATATAATAATAAAAAATGGAATTTATATAGCGCTGTATCTTGCACAAACAAATCAAGGCGCTTTGAATAAAAGTTTAACGTTTGAATGTTTCGATTTATTAATTAGATACTGTTTTGTATGGCTTTCAGACCAAAGGAGGAGAAATACTGACGTACAAGGGCAGCAAATTTCACCGAGTGATCAAGGATTTTATGATCCAGGGAGGTGACTTTACTCGAGGCGATGGGACAGGAGGTAATTCACACAATGTTATTCGATTATGTGTGTGTGTGTGCTGTTGTTTCATATATGCCGTGCTGTATTATCGCTTAGATGTAGGTTCAGAATTCAGTGAAAGGTTTGTTTGTATTCAACATTGTATCGTGTAGTTTCAGCTTTGGGCAGAAGCTCTGTATGTAAAAACTTCTTACATATGTGTAAGACAGTATACATTTCTCTATACATTGCTGGTCAAGAAATCCATTGGGTAGGTGCTACATTATCTTTCTAGTCCAGTGCGTCTGTGAAGCTTGAAATGCATGCTGGGTTTTTTCATGTTGTTCATACTGTTGGCCTAAACCAGTGTATTCATCCATAAAAGATCAGAGGGGGCATAAGAGATGGGGAAAGAGCTCTTTACTCCCTGCAAATGAAAACTAAAAAATGAAGAGCTTAAAAGTTTACTTGAGCAATCTAAATTGTGTAATTGATGTATTCTTGCAAACTGTTCTAGAGTGGAAGGAATTTACAACCAAATCAATCAGCAAGAAATCATGAGGTAAATATTCATTCATACATACTTGTATAAGGAGGCACCGTGGTCGAGTGGTTTAGGCGGTCAACTCGTGATCCAGAGGTCGCGGGTTCGATCCCCGCTCGGCTCGGTGTTGTGTCCTTGGGAAAGACACTTTACTCCTATTTTCCTCACTCCAGCCAGGTGTACAAGTGGGTACCAGCTCTGCTGGGTAAGTATCTGGCGACAGACTAGCGTCCTGTCACAGGGGTGGTGAAAAACCATCAGTTCACTTAACGCTACAGAAACCGGGATAAGCTCCGGCTCTATGGGCCTTCTGGCTCGAAAGAACATACATACTTGTATACACATGCATGCCTATAATTATTTGTATGAACACATGTGTGCATGCATGCACATGTGCATACACACACACACATACACCACGCACACACACGCATTCACACACATGCACGCACGCGCATACACTGACACACCTACATTCACAAAAGATGGCTTGATGCATAAAAAATAAATGCAATGCTTATTCAATGTACCATGTAGAAATAAAAATTTGAGTGTGACTTTCTTACACACACAGACACACACACAGACACATCACACACTTAATTCACACTTTCACACACACACACACACACACACCACACACACACACACACACACCCAACAAACACACACCCAACAAACACACGCTCACTCTGATAAACGTGTCACCAAACAGGGCGCAGCATTTATGGAGAGAAGTTTGCGGACGAAAACTTTGAGCTGAAGCACTACGGCCCTGGCTGGCTGTCCATGGCCAACGCTGGCAAAGACACCAATGGATCCCAGTTCTTCATCACAACCAAGAGGACCGAGTGGCTGGACGGCAGGCACGTTGTCTTTGGCAAAGTTCTGGAAGGCATGGTGAGTCGTTCGTCTCTTCTGGGAGGGAGGGAGAGAGAAAGAAAGGGAGGGAGGGAGGGGATTTTGTTCCATAGTCTGCATGTCAGTCTAGGGTCACAGATAAAGCAGTTTCTATGTTGTTTCCCATTTGAAGTCCATTGGGGACACAAATTGCCCTCTATATTTTGTGGTGACAGACAGTTTTGGAAGTAGAGTTGATTTTGTACCCTGTTTTAATCTGTTTATAGTTGCACTGTTTTAATCTGTGATTTAAAAGTTTTATGAGGTGACAGCCCCGATGTGGCCTCTGTGGTTGGCAGGGCTTTACACGACAAGATTGGAATGGATTGAATTGGAAGTATTTAAAAGAAATTTGTCATACTTGTACCATATGGTCAAGCCATGCAAATTATACATGACTAGGAGGTGGCTGGAAGTGGTATACAAATACAAATGCAATATTGTTTCTATTTTTTCATGCTTGGTTCTAAATTTTTTAAAGAATTTTCAAATATATGTCACTAAGTGCAGGTAAGAAATGTTGAAACATGTGTATTCACCTAAAAAAAACAACCCATGAAATATCAGTCACCTGCTCCACTGGGAACTATGAGAAAATGTTATGTAAAAAGGATTGTTCTAGTCATCTAATGAATCAGTTTGAAGTCTACTAGTCTCGACTATTTTTAAAAAGAAAATCAATGGAACAGACTTTCTGGTATGTTGCAGATTGCTTTTTTCTAATGCAATATGTGTGGGTTTATGATTCATGGGAAATTACTCTAGGAAGGAAAATAATTATTTCTAAATTTTTGCCTATGTAGTTTTCGTTGCTCTGTGTATTAAAAGAACCCCCAACAACAACAAAAATATCCCAAGTTCCGACAGTGACACGTCATTCTAAGCTGACAGTGTGCCTTTCACACATTGCCAATGAGTTAAACCTGTGTCATGATTTTGGGAGCAGTTATCTGTTTCATTGGATTTATTTAGAGAGAAATAATGTTTTCAGGAACAACAGACAAAAATAATGGCATAGAAAAGGAAAGACAGAAAGAAAAGGGAAAACAATTGCCTGAAGAAGTAGTTTAGTAATTGTAAACTTTTTTTTTCTGCAGTCTGATTTTAAGTAAAAGCCAATGCAAATCATTCTAAAACAAGACAAGGAGACACAAATCTCACACAAAAAAACAAGCAAACAGAAAGAAAAGGGAAAAAGATCCCTCCTTCCTCCGAAACATAAGAAACAAAAAAGAAAAAGTAAAATGATTTATTGGTTTTACCAGTTAGAAATCATGGATTGGATTCTAAATTTCTATCAGGAAAAAGTTATGTTTAATATTATTTTGCAAAGTGAGATAAGTTTTTTAAAACCTGTTAGAATCCATTTGACTTAGTCGTTAGCATTCATCTACACCCCCCCACTCCCCCACACGCTCGCAGATATATATAAATAAAAAGGAACAAGCATGTATACATAGACGCCACCTCTCTTCACTGCGATACCTGAAATAGTTCATAACAAATAAATGGAAGAAAAAGTGTTGATGGGCAATGCTTTACTCAGCAGTGTTTGGGTGTCTTTGCAGAAAGTGGTGCGGCAGATCGAAGGGACAAGAACGAGCCAGCGTGACAAGCCTGCGAATGACATTGTCATTGCCGACTGTGGTGTGCTGCAGCTAGATGCTCCTTTCTCTGTGGCTAAAGAAGCGGTGTCAGACACGGTGTAATCGCCTGTCCTGTGTGTGTGGTTCGCTGATTGTTGTAGTTTTGATGCACGTGCACAATTCATTAAATGAAGCTGGTTTGGAGGACGTTGCTGTTTTGTTTTATTGTGAGTTGTTGTAGTTCAGTTTGTGTTACTTGGTATTACTTCATTACAATCAGAATGTTATTTTGAAGATGATGTGGAAGTTAGTGGTTCAAGTTATTATTGTTATCGTTTTTGTGTGTTGTTGTTGTTCAGGAAGAATTTTATTAACTTCAAATATATACATTTTGTCTGATCCCAAAGAAGTTTGTTACGTTGTATTTTTTAAATGAGTCGTGATGCATTTGTTTTTTAGGCTGTGCTGTTTATATCTATGAGTGCTTTATTTTTGTTCGTATTGTCCTCAGCAGGAAGGCAGATCTCTTGGTTGCCATATTTATTGTTGGTTGATGTGAGTGTGTACATGTGTTCACTGATGATAATTCCAGAGCCTTGCCTTTTTCTCTCTCATTGAATTTCTGCCATTATACACGTATATTTGGTCACAACATGCCCACTCAAGCATTCACGCCTTGTCTGTTCAACTTGTGTGAATGTTTTAATATTAAAAACAAAACCAAAAAAATCTTAACAATGGTCTTTGTCCATTTTTAATTTTAAAAGATACCTTATACAGCCTTTTGATTATTACTATTTTAGTCTTGTATTCATTGTTGTTACGATCATGTCATTTTTGGTGGTCATGACTGTTCACAGTTAAAATTCTAGTATATTTCTAATTAATATTTTCAGTGTTGCTGCAATAACTGTGTGTAGTCACATTTTTTTTTAGCACACAAAACAACAAACTAATCAAAGCAATAATTGATAGCTTATGTCAGTGAATTTCGGCCGTTTTCAGAACTAAGTGAAGTTTTGTCTGGAGTGCAGGCACTTAATCAAAGAATGTTACCGACAGGGTTCGTACTTAGTTTTGTATCTTTGATTACATATCTGTAGTTTTCTGTTTAGTATGAGAAATAAATGCCTAAAATAACTGGTTAGATTCATTATGTTACGTGTGAGCAAGCATGTGTGTGTGCGTGTGTGTGCGTGCACGCATGCATGCTGGCTTGTGTGTGAACAAAGTGCTTCTGTCACTATGTATATGTCTCATCCTATGTCTCTCAGATGCAGAGCATTCATACAGACATTCTTTTTTTTTTCTATTGTTTTTTTCAAGAGTAATGATAAAACCAGAGGCAATTTTCATCATTTTGTTGGAAGTCATAATCTATATATAGTTGCACAGTTTTAATCTGAGATTTGATGAGGTGACAGCCCCGATGTGGTCAGTAGGGATAGAAACAACAGGACTGGATTGGATTGGCAGCCATAAGTGGCAGATTCTCCCATGGGGATGCTGGGGACCTGTCAGGATAGATAGCACCTGGAAATTCTGTGCTAGGAACTCCTGCATTTCTATCCCTCTCTATGTTTCTGCCTTGCTCTTTTTCTTCCTGTCACCTCCTTCTCATCTATTTTCTGCCTTCTTGGTCCATTCTCCTGCCTTTTTACCCCAGAAAGGTTTAACCCTCTTGTCCCCGATCCGGCCGCAGCCGACAGTAACGGAGGCTGCCGCTAGATTCCAATACGACCGCAGCCGACAGTTGGTGCTGCCACGTGGGCAGTACTTTTCCATCACACACAGATCTCGTGGTTTTCACACTATGTGTCTGAAAATTGGTGGGGCGATGCAGGGAGGGTGTCAGAGGATGCCAGTGATAAATTAGACCACTAACATCGTGTAGTGGGGAGGGAAGGAAGAAAAACATGCCAGCGACCGGAAACGCTTTTCGTGGTGCAGCGTGGCGGAAAAAATGGCGTTTTCTTTCGTAGCAGGCGATTCATCTCATTAGCGAGACAAATTGAATGTTATTGTCTTGGAAGTAGAAACATTTGAACGAGAATTGTTAAGTCAGTCCGATATTAAACGATTACGAGGAAGAGGAGGAAGGAAATGCTGCAGTTAGGGAGAAGAGTGAGCCAGAAAATAACGTGCTACACGGCACATTCCTGACCTGTGCTACACACACTGACTGTGGAGAAATTTGACCTCCCGGCCGGTCCCAGTCCGTGGCATAGACGCCTGAAAACGATGTCTTTTGACTGTTTTCTCATTATTACCACACTTTTGCTTTGAAACTGCAATGGCAGAAACGAACAGATATGCTGATAATGAAAATAGCAAGAAGGAAAATAAAATAGGTCTCCGTCTGCCAAGGTTCGACAGGTGAGAGCAATGGGTACACTCCCCCCTCCCCCACCCCCCCACACACACATCCATAATTTGTGTTTTTTGTGATGTGATGTGACCCTGTGCCACCACTACGACTACTTTAGAGACTACCAACATTAAAATTTTATAGAGTTACAGAAGTTCTGTGTTTCGAATTTGTCACACCTGTGCTGTGACAATGGTGACAGTGTGACAGTCATGTACAATAATACACTTCTGTACACTTAACAAACATGTGGTAGCACACGCAGATATGAACTGCAGTATAAAGGTCACATGACGATTGAATATGACTTGTTTTCAAAAGAAAAAATAGTTAAACAAAACTTCTGTCTCCTCGAGACATACCATAAAACAACAGGTGCTATGGGGACATTGTGTGTCACATCCTTGAAGTACTATTGCACATAACTATTGGTAAACACATCAGCTGGGTATCACTTCCTTATTCGACACTAATATGCTTGAACTATTGTCAAATCCATGCAGGATTTGCTGTTTTATCATATATACCATATTTTTACCTGTGATTGGTGACAAATAAGGTGACAATGACAAGACATCTGGTGACCAGACACATAAACTTGCGCCTAAATGCAAGTACAAAGACATGCCTAGCTTGTGACAAAATTTCAGCTTGATAACTTGTCATGCACACACACAAATGCCTTAGGAGTAAAAAAAAGTCAGATGGAGGTAGAAAACCTGCAAAGAATTCAAAATCTACAGGCAGTTTAGCTCTGTAGAGTCCAACAACAAGAGGGTTAAAAGATGACATTTCTCTCCCACGCTGAAGTCGGATGCGCTGGGCCTGACTTGTCAGGGACTTAACGGCAACTCAGCACATTTTCGTTCATATGACAGTCAATAGTTGCTGTCTCAGTGTTTGACATGAAGATAAGTGGCTGATGCCATGTGGACACAGAGTTCATATTTACCTTCTCTTGTGGCATGTTAGATAGCACAGTGGACTCCCACCTTGGGGGTTTTGAGTTCAAATCCCATCAGAGACACAATTATCTTTAGGCTTTGATCAACATCTGAGTTTAGTGTACTCTGGACTTGGAGGAGAAACTGGGACCTCTCACTCGGTCTTAAAACTGTGGGTAGAAGTTCAAGTGTACTATTTGTTTAACAGGCTGTTTTCTTGGTCTTCAGATTCACGAATTACCTCTCCTGTATGGAAGAAATCTATTACTTGCCTAAAGAATCCAAAACGTTTGAATGATTTCAGACCCATTGCCTCAACATCTGTTGTTATAAAATGCTTTAAGGGCATTGTTCTACAACACCTGAAATCTGAAGTCAGAGACATACTTGATCCCTACCAGCATGCCTATGAACAATACAGATAATTATACAGACAATGCAATCATTTACACTTTTTGTCATGCAAATGCATGCCTGAATAATTAGATTTTTTTTCATTCGATTTTTCTGTATAGATTTTTCATCAGCATTTAACACCGTACAGCCTTATGACATGTCAATCCCAGAATTTTATGAATGATGTACTTTTTGATGAACAAGAAGCAGTGCACTTCTTTTGAGGAAAATAACTCAAAGGTCACTTTTACTGGTGCACTTCAGGGCATGGTCTATCTCCTCTACTTTTTACTCTTTATACAAATGATCGCACTCACTCAACAAGAACTCATAACTCTGATGATATCGCTGATGAAGATTTGTCAAACTCAGATGCCACTTATTTCCAGGAAATTGAACTATTCTGCTACTGGTGTGAAAATAATTGTCCCCAACTTAATGTCGGTAAAACAAAACATGTAGTGATAGATTTCAGGAAGAACATAATTGCCATTCTAGACTTTGTTCATTAATAATAATAATAATAATATATGAAATTTATAGAGTGCTATATCATTATATTAGAGGCCCTAGAACTGAGCGTGGTCTTGAAAACAAATACTTTGGCATAATTTTGATACTAACCTGAATTCTAATGCAAATACTGATTTTATTTACCTCCCAAAAATTGCCCGCCAAGAATATATTGTCTACAGAAAGTTTGCTCATTAGACATGAAAAAGGACATATTTTCATGCCTTTTAGCACTGTTGCATTGAGTCATTATTATGTCATATATTGTTGTGTTGGTTTGGAAATTTGATCATGAAAAACAAAAACTGTTTTAAAAAGAGTTGGAAAATGTGTAATAAATTTGTGGGAAGAATGGAGAACCACTGGAAAAACTGTAAAAAGATGGGATGATAAAAAATGCCAGAGAAATTGCCTGTCATGAGACACATTTTCTTTTCCAAAACTACAGTCTGCAGCCTTCTGGTCAGAGATAAAGTTTAAAAATTCAAATCAAACAAGACAAAAATAAGTTGTATGCAAAAATGTTTTCATTTTCTTGATCAAAAGGAAAAATTGTTTTGCCTGATATATATTTTTCTTTAATTTTTCTGTGGCTTTTAAGCTTTATGTTAGTGTTAAGACAAGTCAAGTCAAAATGATCTTTATTGAGGGTAAAAGATTAAGTCGATACAACTTTCCTGGTGTGTGTGTGAGTGAGTGTGTGTGTGTGCGTCTGTGTCTTTGTGACTGTTCTATTCTAATCTTTTATTTCAAGGATAATAGAATAAGCATTTATGTGCTTTTTTACATCTAGCCCCTGTGTGTATGTGGTTTAGTCAATTTTGTCATCTGTTCCCTCCGGCACACAATAGCCTACACTTTTGAAAAGTGGTATATGTGTGACACGTGCACACACACACACACACACACATATATATATATATATATATATATATATTTATATGTACAGGCCAAAAGCTCTGTCACTTAATGGTGTAACTAAAAATATTTAAAAAATTGCCATGGCCTACATTAAACTGTTGTTACACTTTAAATGTTATGTTGAGATTGTCCTCAACCATGAAAAGTTCTAAGCATAACTTGAGCCCTTATGTAAAGGAGAAGAAACTGTGAAGGTCCGAGTACAGCTGTCTCTATGGTGGGGCATGTCGCAGCAGCATCACCCCCAAATTTCATGTATCTTGTGTGTAGGCTACTTTAGTCTTACATTCTGACAGTGATTACCTCCTGGGATTGTTGTCTTTGATTTTACGTCTGTTCACTCTCAGGGATATAAGACGGAGAAAAAAAAGTGTGTGGAAGTTGAGGTGGTGGTGGAGGCCCTACTGAAATGTGTACAAGGCAAAAACAAAATAGTTTACATAGATAAAAAAGAAACTTCACAAAGCAAGAAGAACAGATTAAAAACAAACAAAAATCCTCCTGGGATGAATGAGGCAGAGTGCACATTCTGCATGACACCAAGGATGTTGAGCTGGGGGACACCCAACAATATAACATCATTTAACAAATGTTGAGAGCAACATCAATCAGTGAATATTATACATAGATAGTGAAATGAAAACGCAACCCTTGGTTTTGTTGACATGTATGATTTATTCAAAACGCAATTCGCATGCATATTAAACTTATCAAAGAGAACACAGCAACAAAGTTTTAAACTGCAACATACAAACAAACATTTCTGTGCATATCACACACTTTGCATGATGGTCATATGTATAAACAATTTGAGCATTTAGAATGGTAACACTGAATTGTGAAACACATTGCATGCGTTCAATTGTATGACGACATGCACTCGCACCTGCATTCGTGGGTGCATGCTCTCTCTCTCTCTCTCTCTCTCTCTCTCTCTCTCTCTCTCTCTCTCTCTCACACACACACACACACACACACACACACACAGAGAAGCAGCAGCTCTTGTTTTATGCTGAGGATAATAAAATAAGCACTTGTGTGCTTTTTAAAAAAAAATCTAGTCCCTGTCTGCATGCAGTTTAGTCAATTTTGTTATCTGTTCCCACCGGCTTAAATAGCCTTCTCTTTCGACAGGTGGAACAGGTTCAAAGTGTGCCCAAGATGCTCTGCTGACTCAGAAGGAGAGAGAGACAGTAGTTTCCCTTGCTTGGCAGCCAGCAAGACGCAGCAACACACGAGTTAGTTAAGAATACCCCATCTTGGGTCTTCACAAGTAATTCGTTCAAGATAATGGTAGAAGGATTACCATCAACTTTGCAGGCCATGCCAAATGCTCTGTTACAATGGAGGGGAGGGGGGTGGGTGTCGCATGCAAAATGAGCTCAGAGCTCTAGCCTAGAAACAAGAAAGGTCTACTTAAAGAAATGTTGGTGTCCATTTAAAAAAACTGTCAGGGCATTCAAACCATCCTTGTCCTAGAATTGATGGGTACAACTTCGGTATAGCCCCGGAGACACACTGCAGCAATACGACCTGCTGAAGGAAATGCCCTTCACAGGTGAACCAGGGTAGAAAAAGAAGCTCAAAGCTCAGAAGCTCATCCCCACAAACAAACCACAAAACAACAATAACAAACAAAAACAACAACAACATGAAAGCAAGCACATGAATAATCTCTTCTTTTTTTTTCTCTCCAACTCCACCCAGTCTGTGTAGCTAAGCTGACCCTGAAAATGAAAGTTTAGGAAGTGGGGCTAACTCTGACCTGTCCTCGGTGTGACTGCTCCACGCGTGTGTTTCCTGGTGACCAGTAAGTGACAATTGATGTGCTGCAATGTCTTACAGAAACACAAGCTGTGTAATAACAGAATTCTCCTGCCGCAGCACATTTCCAAAGCTGAAATTCAGTGTTTAATTAAATGTGTAATGCATACACAGAGCCTTTTAAAAATCATGTCACAGGGCTCCGCCCAAGGAGGAAGAAAGAAAGGTACAGAGAGAGACAGAAACGAGTGGCAAACAAGATACTGAATGGATTCAACAGAGCTTTGCTGAGATGTAGGAGCTGGCACAGGATTGCCATAAAGAAAGAAAGCTGATCAGTGCATTACCTCCACGACTACTTTTAGTTAAGAACTACAATGTAGTAGACTAGTGAAATGTAGTGTGGTTGGTTTTATTTAAATTGATTTTGTTTGTTTCCTCTTTCTCTGTGTTTTTTGTCTTTCTAAAGCTTCACTTTTTTTTTCTCTATAAATATTTTTCCAGCTGTGTACCACTGTTGATTATTGCCTTGACAAATTATTATATTCCTTACCAACAAAACAGTTTAAAAGTAGATGCATTCAAGTCACTCACAGTTCATGTCCCTCCAAAGTTGGCAAGCAGTTAGTAAAATAGACAGAAATCTCAACACTATTCACAAACCAGGCAAACCACTTCTTCCCTGGGGATGTCTTGAGTCAAGACTGTCAGGACACCTAAACAGACTTCTACCAATCTACATTTCAGGCAACACTATTCTGCAACAGATCCACAAAATCCAAAGAAACAGGAATGCTTATCTACATAAGTGAGCTTGTAACCTTCAAGGATCCTCCCCTTGTATAGCACTGCTTTGTTGCACCAGTCTGGATCAAACCACTGCAAAAGCTGCACCACCCATCTTGACTGGGTTCCACACTAGGAATCCAGCAGAAAGAATTAAAATATATCTTCTTTTTCATCTTCTTCTTCTTCTTCTTCCTCAAAAACTCAAGACAGCAACTCACTGTTGTCTGTCATTTGAGCAAAAATGCGTCGCTCTACCGTTAAGAGCGCGAAAAGTCAGGCCCAGCGCATCCGACTTCGGCATGGGGGAGAATTGTTATATCTAAAGTCTTTCGGGGAAAAAAGACAGGAGAATGGACCAAGAAGGCAGAAAATAAACAAGAAAGAGGCGACAGGAAGAAAAAAACAAGGCAGAAACAAAGAGAGGGAGAGAAAAGAGGGAATTCCCAGCACAGAATTTCCAGGAGGTGGAGATGCTATTTATAGTGAGAGGCCCCGGGCATCCTCACGGAGGAAAACGATTGTGCATTTGACTCCATGATGAATGGACACCTGTTGGAATCAAAGGAAACAATCCTGCTTGGCGATTTCAGTCTTGATGTAGCACAAATATTTACCATATACGCGTATGAAATCAAAATAACAGTTGAAATGCGTATCTAAATCTTTAACTGCATTGTTCATTATACCCAGTATGTAGGCTGCATGGTCTCACCCCCAAAAGAAAAACCAACAAAAAACCCCAAACAAAAAACCCCAACAAAACAGACCAAAACAACAACAAACAAACAACAATAAAACAAATCCCCAAAAACAAACCCCAGAAAGCACAACAAAAAGAGAACCCCCCCCCCAAAAAAAAAAAAAAAAAGCAGACAACTACAACAACAACAACACCAAAGCTCTTCTAATCTAGGTGGATGTTTTTTTTCCCCGTTCCTCGGCTAGAGCTCTGAGGTTTACCAACGGCGACATTTTACGTATGCAGCCGTTTTCCTCACCATGAAGGTAGCCACATACCGACTTCGGGGATAATCCTAGTAATGACTGACACCCTAACGTGGCGTTCTTTTGCGAGCATTTGCTTACCGGGGTTTCCTCCCACTCTTTTATTTTTTTAATTTTAAATTTTTGTATTCTTTTATATCGAGGATAGGAATAAGTACTTGTGTAGGTGTTTTTTTAATTTACATCCAGTCCCTGTGTGTATGCGGTTTTTGTTAATTTTGTCATATGTTCCTACCGGCACACAATGGCCTACTCATACGAAAAGCGGAACAGGATTTAACGTGTGGGCAAGATGTTCTGCTGCGTTCGCACACGGGGCCTCGGTTTATAGTCTCATCCGAAGGACGTTTCTCTGAAACGTTCAGTACTGTCTATTCAGACTTAGCCATCAAAGTTTGGATCAAATCTGCTACTGAAATCTACACGAAATAAATCAATATCATGCTCCATTAAAAATCACCAGGTAAAACACGTCCCAAACCCGCCTTGACTGGCAAAGGAACTAAAAGATTATCCAAGGAACGTTTTCCTAGAACATGGATATGTAATGAAGAGTCAAAACCATTCAGCTTTGCAAGAAGCTCACACACAAAAAGAAAAAAGAAAGAAAAAAATCCAAGGTGTACTATATTTCCAAACAAAACTAAGGCAATGAGTCAACTTATTAACGACCAGTCACATTTCAAATCTGATGTAATTACAGACATTTCCACTGAAGATTTCAACAACCACTTCGCTAATGTTTTTGACAAAGCAATTATTAATGACAGCTCAAAGTTCAAAGATCTCCAGGAATTAAACAATACTGCCCCCCCCCCCCCCCCCCCACCCTTCACCCACCCCAAGCAAAAACACCGCCCCTCCCAAAAACCACACAAAAAACACACCCAAAACAAAACACAACAAACCCACGACCCCCCCCCCCCCCCCCCCTCCTCCCCAAACTTAACCCAAAAAAGGAGGCATCCTCCAGGACTTCATATACTGACTGTAAATCAAGTTTATTTTTTTAGATCAGTCAAAGACAGCTGAACTAACTCAACTAACAAAACATTTCATAGAATCGATGCAAATGCGACGAATGACTGAAGTGTCACTTCCACTAATGCATCACTGTACATGCATCTGAAAGATAAAGACATCAATAAATTGTTCCCCAAAGTGGCGGTCAACGCCAGTGACAATCATGACATAATGTATGAATCTGCTGATTTTCTTTTTTCGTCGAATGCTCAGACAGCAGCTATTATCTGTCAAACCAGCAAAAAATTCGTTGCGCTGCCATTAAGCGCCTGACAAATACGGCTCAGCAAAATCGATTTCGGCGGGTGATGAGCTTATGGTTGAATTTCCATGTGTACTGAACTAAAATGTGGAAGACTGCTGTGTGTACTGGTATGTTAAAGCAAAGAGCAGACAGAATGCACGCTGCCATAGGAGCGCGTCAAACTGCCCACTCTATGGAGGGGGAGAGGGGGGGGGGGGGACCTGAGAAAGAAACCAAAAAAAACAAAACAAAACAGCATGCTGACAGCCAGGCAAAGGCTTGACTGAAACTGAAAGTTCGGCACAGCTGAATTCAGTTTTAGCTTGGATAACGAACCACCATCTCTACCTGTATCCCATGTATGCTAAGTCAGGTCTGCACAGCTTAATTCAGTTGTATTTGTGCTAACGAACAACCATCTCTACCTGTACCCCGTGTATGTTAAATCAGCGGCATGCCATGAATAACTGACAAAAAAGCAGACTGTTTCTTCTTGAAAACAAATTGCGTCGTGCTGTTCTTTGTTGTTGTTTCTTCCTATGCAGGGAGTGCCAAATGGACAGGACAGCTTTTATGACTGTTCATTGTTAGTCGTTTTCTTCACCATTCTTCCTTGACGAATCTTTGTCTTTCTTTAATGCGCGCGCACATCAATAGCAACAACAGCCTTGGCACGCCCAAACGCACACACACACACATACCAAAGCTACACACACAAACACCAAAGCTGCACACACACACACACACACACACACACAGACGCACACCAAATGCTACACACATAAAATAAAATAATTATCATACATGGTTTTTCACAGCATTCAACGTTTTGTAAAAAGAATCATTGAACTTAATCCTTCCAGAATATTCGTCCATGGTCATATTCCAAAGCCATTCTTCCAAACAATCCAGAGTCAGCGACTCAAACTCCGAGTGAAACTTATTAGCGAACAATTCCTTCCGTGACGTCAGCAAAGGGAGGTCACCCAGACCGAAGACGCAAATGTTGCGCACGCGCTTTCCGTGGCATGGCCAATGGAAGTTGAAGCGCCCCTGGCCGTCTTGCCAGTATGGCCCCCAGTTCTTGAAACGAGACAGGTAGGGCTTGAGAATGGCGTCTGTATCAGGGGGACCTGTCCCGGAGAAGAAGAAGACAAGTTATAATGATGCCATGCTTATTGTGAAGAAGCAAAACACATACAGGATGGATGAGAAGAATTAATGGATGGATGGAGGGCTGGATGGATGGATGGAGGGATGGAGGGATGGATGGATGGATGAATGGAGGGATGGTTGGATGGATATATTGATGAATAGTGGGGTTCTTTTTAAAAATCGTTCCTCGGCTAGAGCTTCGAGGTCTACCAATGGTGAAATTTTGTGTATGCAGCGATTTTTACCCACCATTAAGATAGCTGCATTCCGACTTCGGGGAAATTGAAGGAATAAGTCTGTGATTTATAGAATACAGAAAAGTCACAACACCCAAAGGCATAATCGCAGCGCTAGAAGAAAAGTTGAAAAGGGATTAGATGGTGACGGAGTAAAAGACAGACGATAAAATGAAGTACCAAAACACATGCAGAGACATGTACACACAGACACACAGACACACACACACACACGCGCGCGCGCACACACACACACACACATACACGCAACCAATGCATCTCAACAAGTCAGGTGGGCATTCATGGATTCCTAAAAAATTTGTGACAAAAATTAATCACGTTTTCTGAGATTTCCGAAACGTTTGTGTGGAATCTTAAGAACTGCAGCGCGCGTGCGCGCGCGCGTGTGTGTGAGTGTTATTTATTTATTTATTTATTCTTCTATATCGAGGATAATGGAATAAGCACTCATGTGCTTTTTTACATCTAGTCACCATGTGTATGCGATTTTGTAAATTTTGTCATCTGTTTCCAACGGCACACAATGGCCTACTCTTCCGAAAAGCGGAACAGTATTTAACGTGTGCGCAAGATGTTCTGCATGCGTTCGAATACAGGGCCTCGGTTTATAGTCTCATCCGAAGGACTTTGACATTCAGTTCGAATTTTTTTTCAAACTGGGAAGTGTGTGTGTGTGTGTGTGTGTGTGTGGCCTCTCTCTCTCTCTCTCTCTCTCTCTCTCTCTCTCTCTCTCTCTCTCTCTCTCTCTCTCTCTCTCTCTCTCAAGGCATGTAGGTGTGTATATGTGTGTGTGCATGATAGTATGTGTGTATATGCATGTGGATATAGTTACATGCGTATGTAGTAATGTGTGTGTAAATGTGTGTGTGTGAGAGAGAGAGAGAGAGAGAGAGAGAGAGAGAGAGAGAGAGAGAGAGAGAGAGAGAGGAGAGAGAGAGAGAGAGAGAGAGAGAGAGGATATCTGTATGCTACATGCCACCTGGAGTGTGTCAAATTTTTCACGTGTTAGCGGTGCAAAGTTTCTAAAGCCATGGAAAAAAAAGACAGAAGAGACATTGTGACCTAGTTTCCTTGTTGCAGACCACTTTGTTGTGAGATGTTGACTTTTGATTTGTACAGTTTTGTGGAGGAAATTCCTTCCCCTTACCAATTTTTTATCGTAAGGGCTAACCAAAGGTTAAAAAAAAACAACCGGAAAAGTACATGAATCAACTCTGTAACCATGTTATGGAATCCATGACATGATGACTATTTGGGCTGTAATTAGTTAAATTCTCAGTGTATAAAATTTTGTGTTTTGTGCCCAGCCCCCCTCCCACTGTCCCCTTGTGAATGGGCATCTCGCTTATCACAATAAACATTTGTCATTTGTCTCTCTCTCTCTCTCTCTCTCTCTCTCTCTCTCTCTCTCTCTCTCTCTCTCTCTCTCTCTCTCTCTCTCTCTCTTCCTCCTCCTCTTCCTCCTCCATCTTGCCCTACCCAGGTAAGCTCCAGGCACTTGAAGATGCGGGTTGTGGTTGAGGGTGGAGAAGAAGGTTTCGTCGGGATACTCAGTGAAGTTGACCCAGCCCAGAAACTCCCTGGCCACGTGTGAGTGCAGGATGTAGTCCACGAAGCCTCGGCTGGCCGTCATGTGCAGGCTGCCTTTCACAGGGGTGATTCCGTGAGGAGCTTGGAAGTTGTTGTACCACCTATGCATGTATTTCCTGAAGATCAAGAGTTCACAAGAGAGTCGGTAAATGTTGTTGTACAACCTGTGCAGGTATTTTCTGAGAAGCAAAATTTCACAAGAGAGTCAGTAAATATTGTTGTACCACCTATGCATAGTGGAGGCACCGTGGTCGAGTGGTTTAGGCGGTCGACTCGTGATCCAGAGGTCGCGGGTTCGATCCCGCTCGGCTCGGTGTTGTGTCCTTGGGAAAGACACTTTACTCCTATTTTCCTCACTCCACCCAGGTGTACAAGTGGGTACCAGCTCTGCTGGGGAAGTATCTGGCGACAGACTAGCGTCCTGTCACAGGGGTGGTGAAAAACCATCAGTTCGCTTAACGCTACTGAAACCGGGATAAGCTCCGGCTCTATGGTCCTTCTGGATCGGAAGAACATACTTTTTTTTCTTTTACCTATGCATGTATTTCCTGAGGATCAAGAGTTTACAAGAGAGTCAGTAAATGTTGTTGTACAATCTGTGCAGGTATTTTCTGAGAAGCAAAATTTCACGAGAGAGTAAATATTGTTGTACCATCTGTGCATGTATTTCCTGAAGAGCATGATTTCACGAGGGAGTCGGTAAATGTCGTTGTACCATCTGTGCATGAAGCAAGATTTCCCAAGAGAGTCGGTCAGTAAATGTTGTTGTACTATTTGTGCATGTATTTCCTGAGGAGCAAGAGTTCACAAGAGAGTCAGTAAAATTATGTTGTTCGTGTTCTTGCTGGGAGTTCCCCAACTTACCCCCATGGACGTTATCCAAAGTATGCATCCTGTCTCACTCGCCACATAAATCATGGGAGTCTCCGTGAGACTGTTAAGTACACACTGGATGAGAAGTTTGCCTGTATGACTGTTTTCGAGTACCTCGCCAGATAGGTGGCCATATTCCGACTTCAGATGACTTTTCTCTTCCTTCAAGGAAAGTATACGGTTGTTATACTAAAAGCTTGTCATGGCTACAATCTGAGCATTGCATTTCAAATTTAACAACGTTTTAATGTAAGCTTTGGCACTTAGTTTATATCAGCAATAACTGAGATAAGTTTTGGCCTGGGCCATAAAGGTAAAAAGGAAAAGGTGTTCCCATAGCCTATGGGGTCGTTGGAGAGCGAGATGTCAGAGGCCTCATCTTTCGAAGGGCCAGCATATTGGGCCGAGGGCGGCGCCCATCTCCTATCACTGGGCCATATCTAGGTTTAAATCAAGTTTATTAATTAATTTTATGAACTTTATCACAGCAAGCTGGCATTGTCTGCCATTTAGGTTTCTTTTCATATCCTCTTTCTCCTCTCCTTACGTTTCCCTTTGTTCTAGACATGAGTGTGTATTTTTTGTCTAGACCACTTTGTGGTGAAGGGGCATTAGCCCAATGGGAAGGGCCAGGACAAAAGCTTTGTCAGTCACTGAGGCAAGCAATGTGCCAAGACTGGCATTAAAATGTTGATATGCTTTGAAATGTTATTGTTGGCATTGTCTTCATCCATCACAACTTTTAGCAAAACAACCCGTACTCTCTATCATAGGACGAAAAAAATCATGTGCAGTCAAAGTATGGTTGCCTTTAGTAATAATAATAATAATAATAATAATAATAATGTATGGAATTTATATAGCGCTGAATCTTGTAAAGCAACAAATCAAAGTGCTCAAAGTATATGGTGAGGTAAAGGTAAAGGTGTCCCATAAGCTATGTGGTTGTAGGGGAGCGAGGCACCCGAGACCTCAACTTCTCAAGGGGCCAGCATATTGAGGGCGGCGCCCATCTCCTCTCCCTCGCTGCTTTACCTTCCCTGACTCTAAAGAGGCAAGTTCCCGTTTACAGCTGGGTGAACTGGGGGACTGTACTGAAGCCAAGGCGTGCCAGCGGTCACCCATCCAACTGGTAACCACGCTCGATGCTGCTTAACCTTAGCTGGGGGAAGCGAGTCCTCTGACCACTGAGCTATCCCGTCCCCATGAAGAGGTAGGTATTTGAAAACAGTCATACATACAAACTTGTCAACCAGATCATGGCAGATGGTTTCAAAGTGATTCTTAAGTGGGATGAAACAAAGGATACATTCTGAGTAACCCCTCAACCCCCACACCCCGCCACAGGGTACTAAGCTTTAGAAAGAACACTCAATAACAACTACAAGAACAACAACAACAGCAACAGCAGCAGCAATAGTATAAGAAGAAAACTGGAACGGAACTGTTGGTAAAACAACGTTTTTTTTCAATCCTGAATCTTGTTTCATTTTGTCATATGATACTGCTGTTTGCTTACTGTCTTGTATAGAGTTGCTTTGTTTTGTATTGCATTGTATTACTTTATATTCACTGTATTGTATTGCATTGTTTCGCATATTACTGTATTTGTAGTGGCGTTAAGGGAAATCAACTAAAAACTAAATATTTCAAAAACTCCCATAGGGATAGTTAAAGTTAACAACATAAGAATGTTTTATTATTCTAAAATCCAATACAGGACAATGAAAGATAGCAAACCTAACAACGCCGTTGCCTTAACCAAAAACAATAACAACATAAAAAACACACATTTAACAAACTTCCCAAATCAAATACGTTTGGATATAGATCTACACACATATTACTCAGCAACACAAAACCAGTTCTGATTTTTCTTACATAAATTTTTTTAGGGATATCTCTCAGGCAAGATGTGCTATGACAAAAATTAGCAATGAACCTGGTTTGTAAAGAAGAGAAAAAAATAAACCTGACGGGCATAAGGGAGGTGTAGACATGAGGATGAGACCGATAGTCTGAGCTGAGAGACAGGCATACACCAGACAGGCAGAACGACTGACAAAGGAAGAGACAGATACACAGTGAGATCAGACCTACAGACAAACAGAGATACAGACAGACAGACACCAGGCAGGCATCCATCAGAGACAGTAGAACAGCTGACAAAATAACAGACACAGACAATGAGATCAGACAAACAGACAGAAGATAGACAGACATCGTACAGAAAAAAACAGACAAACATAATAATGCTAACCAGCTGGTGGTACAGTCCACGTCGTTAGAACCGTTGAGGGCTTTCAGGATTTTCACCAGCTGAAGGTTGGTTTTCAGAGGGAACTCCTGGCCCGTCAGGTTGATGAAGTATCTGCACACACACACACACACACACACGCACACATACACACACTCAATCTTTAAATGTAAAAATTTGTCACCGATTTAAAAAATCCAATCTCGAAACCTAGAGAAACGAATGAAGTAAGATTTAAAAAAAACCACCCTACAAAAACAAACCCAAAACGAAGCAAGCAAATACACAAACACTTAAGAAAAAAAAGAGGACGGGAGGGATGTAAAAGTTAAGCAAAAAAGATATTTGCTTAGGAAAAGAACATCACAACATAGATTATATCACTTACACAAACAGGCAGACCCCAACCAAAACAAAATTAAGTATACCAGAATATGGTACAACACTTACGTGAGCAACCACGCCCACGCCCCAACCCTAGCCCCAAAAGGTCTGGCAGGGACAATGAATATTGTAAGCCCCTGCTTAAGAAAAGAATATTACCTAACACTGACGCCAGCAGCTAGGCTCAAGGAAAGAAAATGAAAACGTTTGTGTTGGAAAAGAATACTGTATCACACTTACTTGAACAACTAATCTCCAGCATGATCGCCTCCTTATGGAAATAATATTGCATAATATTATATTATTATATGGATCGGTGGTCTAGAGGCAACACACCTACCTAGAAAGCGAGAAGTGAAGGTTCAATTCTGATTTGTGCCCGCACTTTTCCCGCATTTGCTAGACCTTGAGCGTGATGTTGCAGAGAAGCAGAGCTCAGGAAGACAAGTTTGTGAATAGTGTAGGGGAAGAATCTTGTTTAAAACAGCTAGGCATAAGAAAAAGAGTCTTGTGAAGAAAAAAGTAGAACACTTACATGGACAAGTAGTCTCCAACAGAAAATGAAAGTTATGACTATGCTAATACTATGGTATAATATTTACCTGAACAGTTAATCTCACATATAAAAAAAAGTAATGTGTCAGATGAGAAAAGTCCCCAGTGGGGATGCCGGGGACCTGTCAGTATACATAGCATCCCCACATTCTGGAAATTCTGTACAAGAAATTTCCTCTTTTCGATCAATCTCTTTGTTTCTGCCTTGTTCCTTTTCTTCCTGTCACCGCTTTCTGGTCCATTTTCTGCCTTCTTGGTCCATTCTTCTGCCATTTTTCCATAAATACTTAAAAGGTAACAATTCTCTCTTATATCGAAGTCAGATGCGCTTTTTGGAAGAGTAGGTCAGGAAGAGAAGAAAGGCTGCAGTCCAGGCAGACAGACCAGCGTCAGATTTCATCTGTGCCCTCTGCCATAAGGACTGTCTGTCATTCCCGTGTGGGACTGGCCAGTCACACCCGACGCTGTACCAGAATGAACACCTAGAGCCCAACTCCATAATCTTACGAGACTCGAAGGCAGCCGATAAGGTCGACAATGCTTGCTGGTGGGATGTAAAAGGTGTCCCATAACCTATATTAAGGTCATAGGGGAGCGAGGCGTCAGAGACCTCACTTCTCTAGGGCCAGCGTATTGAGGGCGGCGCCCATCTCCTCTCCCTCGCTGCTTTACATTCCCTGACCCTAAAGAGGGCAGGTACCCATTTACAGCTGGGTGAACTGGGTTACTTTACTGAAGCCAAGGCGCACAAACGGTCACCCATCCAACTGGTAACCATGCTCGACGCTGCTTAACTTGGCTGGGGGAAAGCGAGTGCTCCGACCACTGAGCTATCCCATCCCCTGCTGGTGGGAACGGATGACAAAATTGACAAAACTAAATACACACAGAGTACTGGATGGTAAAACAGCACAAGAGTGCTTACTCCACTCTCCTCAAAAGAAGAAGAAGATAAGATAGAAGAGGTCAAATACCTCCAGGACTTGTAGGCCCAGAGGTCCTTCATGCAGACCAGCTCAGGCTCCAGCACGCTGAAGGTTCCCCAGCGCACGTTGATGGTGGTGGAGGCCAGGAACACGTTGTCCAGGCAGGATACCAGGCCTGCACACAGCAAGGGACTTCAGCGTCACCTGGTCTCTTTGGCTGTCTACCTTTCTAGTCTGTCTAGTCTAGTTTAGTCTGTCTGTCTGTCTGTGTCTGTCTCTCAATGTCTGTCTGTCTCTTTCTGTATCTCTATGTCTCTGTTTCTCTCTCACAGTCTCTCTCTCGATCTCTCTCTCTCTCTTTCTCTCTCTGTGTCTCTGTCTCTGACTGTCTGTCTCTTTTTCTCTTTGTCTGTCTCTGTCTCTGTCTCTGTGCTCTCTCTCTTTCTCTATCTCTCGTTGTCTCTCTCTGTTTGTCTCTGTCTGTCTGTCTCTGTCTCTCTCTCTCTCTCTCTTGTTTTCTTCGCGCTTTATTGACGGATTATCATAAAGCAGGCAGGCAGACAGCACCAGAGACATCAGGGAACAGGGATGGGGGCACAGAGAGAGAGAGAGAGAGAGAGAGAGAGAGAGAGAGAGAGAGAGAGAGAGAGACAGACAGACAGACAGACAGACAGACAGACAGGCAGGCAGGTACACGGACAGACAATCAGCTAGAAACATCCAGCCAACCAGACAGACAGACAGACAGACAGACCGGTAGACAAGCATAAGCAGAGGGAGACACATACACTTATAATGAACAACGTATTTTAACTATTATTAGTTTTTTTTCGTGTTTTATCTTATTAAAAGAAACCATTTACTAGGGAAAAAAATCCGAATAATTGTGTGGAGGTATTGTACTGTGTATGTTTTAATGATATTTTTTATTATGAAAAGAGAAACAATGTATTCCAAAATTATAAATATATAATTATGTGGGCATGTTGTTCGTATGGACAGAAGAACTTCAGATCGTATGCACCTTGGGAATACCGGGGTCCTATCAGTATCAATAACATCCTCACTTTCTGGAAAGTCTGTGCTCGGAATTCCCTCTTTTCTATCCCTGTCTTTGTTTCTGCCTTTTATTTTTGTTCTTCGCTCTTCCTTCTTGTCTATTTTCTACTTTCTTGGTCGGCATAGCCTAGTGGCTGGGAGGCACCGTGGTCAAGTGGTTAAAGCGGTCAACTCGTGATCCAGAGGTCGCGGGTTCGATCCCCGCTCGGCTCGGTGTTGTGTCCTTGGGAAAGACACTTTACTCCTATTTTCCTCACTCCACCCAGGTGTACAAGTGGGTACCAGCTCTGCTGGGGAAGTATCTGGCGACAGACTAGCGTCCTGTCACAGGGGTGGTGAAAAACCATCAGTTCGCTTAACGCTACAGAAACCGGGATAAGCTCCGGCTCTATGGGCCTTCTGGCTCGAAAGAACATAAAAAAAAAATTAAAAAAATAGCCTAGTGGTTAGAACATTGCGCTCGTAATCTGACGACCCGGGTTCGATTCCCGTTCAAGGGATATTTTCCCCTGGAGTTAACATCAGTGCCGACTCCACTCTCCCCAAAAATTCTTCGGATGAGACTATAAACCGAGGCCCCGCGTGCGAACGCACGCAGAACATCTTGCGCACACGTTAAATCCCGTTCCGCTGTCCGTAAGAGTAGGCCATTGTGTGTCGGTGGGAACAGATGACAAATTTACAAAACCGCATACACACGGGGACTGGATGTCAAAAAAGGACATAAGTGCTTATTCCATTATCCTCGATATAAAAGAATGAAATAAATAAATTCTCCTGCCGCCGAAGTCGGATGCCCCGGGCCTGACTCGTCAAGCGCTTAGCATTATATATATATATATATATATATATATATATAATATATATATATATATATATATATATATATATATATATATATATATATATATATATATATATACATACATCCGCTTATATGACAGACATTAGTTGCTGTCTGAGCGTTTGACGAAGAAGAAAAAGGAGAAGGAGAAGAAGAAGAAGAAGAAGAAGAAGAAGAAGAAGAAAAAGAAGAAGCAGATGAAGCGCTTTGATTTGTTGCTTTACAAGATTCAGCGCTATATAAATTCAATACATTATAACTATTTATCAAGAAGAAGAAGAAGCAGCAGTTACATTTTCCAGTTCCCCATTATTTTAAATCATTACCGAATCGTTCACAGAGGACACGACAACGACTTGCCTTCAGCAGCTCTGCGGATGGAAGGGGGACTACTCTCGTCCAGGTGCAGACAGTAGAAGTTGTGGGGGCGGTACATGGCACGCAGCAGCCTCTCGGCCAGCTCCAGGTCAGTGAAGAAGAGCAGGCTGAAGGCCAGCGGGAACTGCTTCTCCTCGGCGTGGAGTCCATGATGTAGCCTCGCTCCTGCACAAACCTCTCACAGTTCCGCGTGTCCCGGATGTAGTCCATGTCGTTGTGCGACACCCGGAAGTTCTCCTTCAGGAAGACCTGGGCCTCGGGCACAGCCTGGGTGTAGCCCAGCACCAGCCGTTTGCAGCCGCGGTACCTGAGGCTGCCTTTCACCTTGGTCCTGACCGCTTTAGGTTGCCAGGCTTGGGTCTGCGTCCAGGGGATGGTGGAGGCCAGGTCTAAGAGGTCTGACTCCTTCGTGTTCACCATGGGCTTGTAGCTGCCTGAGGTATCGCCGAAACGCTCGATGGGCATGCCCGATGGCAGCACGAAGACTACTCCGCGAGGTGACTCTTTGATCAAGATGAAGAGCCCCGTGAACAGCACGAACATGAAGATCATTGCACGTCTCCGGCGATGAAGGTGGATGAGATTCATGGTGGAAGAGATGGGCTAGGCCGTGTGATAAGCAAACAAAAAACCCCAAACAAACCAGGACTAGAACTGAGATCCTTTCTTTTTCATGCACAGGGTGATCCAGTACAGAAAGACTGGCTAAACTGAAGAAACTTTGGATATTGAAGGCGTGGATTGTCTCAGCCAGGAGTCACGATATTCTGAGATTCTTGAGGCAAGGCAGCAGGTTCGGAGACTGCCACTGCCAGAACGGATAACTGAGAGACGCAGGCTGTATGCGCTGTGGGCTACCATGTCTGAAATAAATAGTTCAGATATTCACGATGCATCATCACCCTAGCTGACCAAGGAGGCCTTAGCAGGTCTGCCATGTCGTTGACACCAAGGGCTATGTCATGTTTAGATTATCTTCAGAAGAGACAGAAGGCACGGGGTAACGTATTGCACGACGGACGACCATCATCAATGGTGAGGCTGATGCTGATAGCGGAGGATGATTAGCTGGTTACATGGATCATCACTGGACGGTTTAGGGCCGAGGCTCCTTTCTCTCGCTGTGTCCACTGGTGCTCCTGAGGTCCCGCTTTCACTCTCCCTGTAAACAGATTTCAAAGAATAACTTAACCTTTAGATAAAAGCATTGTGTTACACTATTGAAGCTTCTGAAGATTAAATGATGATGATGATGGTGATGATGATCATAATGGTGATGATGATGATAATAATAACCATTATAATAATAATAATAATAATATCATCATCATCGTCATCATCCTCATCGTCGTCATCATCCTCCTCCTCCTCCTCTCCTCCTCCTCCTCATCATCTTTCTACAAACATAGTTTCTTTTTCTACAAACAGACACCGTATCTGACATTTACAAAAAAACAACACCCCAACTCTCTTTTTTATGTTGCAGATAATTGTTGAGCTGTTCCGTGTGCACATGAAATTTAGTAAGCACAAATAATCTCCTGCTTTATATAAAAAACAACTAGTATAGTTTTATTTATGTCCACAACTTTCAAAACTGACAACAACAACAACAACAACAAAAGAAACTGGGACCTGCACGAGATCTTGACGCATTTATTTTCTAACTCTTGATCATTATTCTTACTGAAAGAAGAGTTCTTTGTACAGAAATCCTAGAAAAGGGAAGTTTCTTTTCTCGGCTGTGTAAGGTTTGTTGTTATTGTTGTTCTTCTTCGGCTAGAGCCAGGAGATTTATCGAAGGTGAGATTTTGCGTACACGACCCTTTTTGCCCACCGACCATGAAAGCAGCCGCACTCCGACTTCAGGGATGTATGCTGGGTATGTTCGTGTTTCCGTAACCCACCGAACGCTGACATGAATTACCCGATCTTTAATGTGCATATTTAGTGGATAGTGAATAGTGGATCGGTGGTCTAGAGGTAACGCGCCTGTCTAGAAAGCGAAAAGTCCGGGTCTTAAGTGTGCGGCGGTTCGTACCCCGTTTGGACCGGAAATTTTTCCCCCATCCATTAGACCATGAGTGGTGGTCTGGGCGCTAGTCTTTCGGATGAGACGATAAACCGAGGTCCCGTGTGTTACACGTAATTATTTAGCGCACGTAAAAAAACCCACGGCAACAAGAGAGTTGTCCCTGGCAAAATTCTTAGAAAAAAGCCACTCTGATAGGGAAACAAATACAGCTGCAGAAAAAAAAAAAAAAGGGTGAAAGGGTGGCGCAGCGCTAAGTGGCGACGCGTTCTCCCGCTCTCCCCGGGGAGAGCAGCCCGAATTTCACGGAGAGAAATCTGCCGTGACTTAAAGTGGTATGAAATAAAATCTGAGCGCTTTGATTTGTTGCTTTACAAGATTCAGCGCTATATAAATTCCATACATTATTATTATTATTATTATTATTTGATCTTCTGCATGTGTGTTTATAACACACGAAGGGAACAACGGCACAAGCAGGTCTGCACTTGAAGCTGACCTGAGAGATTGTAAAAATAACCACCCCTAATTCACCAGACGTCGTCTCTGAGATTCGAACCCACGACTTCATGGACCCGTGGTGACTGAAGTTGATGGTCTTTACCACTCGGCTACAGCGTCCGTCGCTGCGTCAGCTTGTACTTACACTGACTTGAAGTACGACTTGAATCAACTGTAATTATATGAGCAGACCCTTCCTGATAGCAAACCCACCGTACACAGATTGTCTTTGACCTCCGTAGTAACAATTAATTTGAATTTAATGCACTTTTTTAGCCACCTGTGTGTCACATTCGTACTCACACTGTAGGCAGATTGTTTCTGGTTCGGTGATCTGGAATGACCTCCCTCTTACCCTTCGCCAAAAGCCTACTTACAACACTTTTAAATCCAGCCTCAAGACATATTTATTCCAAACCTAAGATTTTTCCCTACTGTTTCATCTCATAATTATCTGTCCTTGCCTTCTACTGCCGAAATCCCCACCACCCTGCCAAAGTGTAAAACCGCGCCCCCGCTGTGTGTGTGTGTGTGTGTGTGTGTGCACGGTTAGGGCCTAGTACGGCAGATTGAATGCCTAATCCCTGTCTAAATCTCACTCACAGTGGTCAGGTGGGTAAAGACTTCCTCTTTCCAGTTTAACAGTAGTTTTGTGCAAAGTCCAGACGAGGCACCCAGCCAGAAAGCAGAGAAGTCCGGGTTTGACAGGGTCCAGGTTCATTTTCCGTTACTTCTCGAAATAGTGATTCCCACCATCCACTAGACCATGTGTGGTGGTCTGGGTGCTATTCTTTCGGATGGGTTGATAAACGGATGTACTGTGTGCAACACGCATTTAGCGCATGTAAAAGATCCCACGGGAACAACAGAGTTTTCCCTGGTCAAAATTCTGTACAAAAAGTCACTCTAGAATAAAAGCAAATTTATACACAATGAAAACAGGAAAACAAAAAGAAAAAAAACACAATAATGGGTGACGGAGCTGTTGTAGCCACGTGCTCTACCTGGGGAGAACAGTCTGAAATTTTTCGCATAGAAATGTGCCGTGACTTAAACTGCTTCCAGTCCTTAAGATGAGGCCACAGTTGCATACACAGAAAGGAACTTATTCCAGTATATCTAAGTCCTACTCTAGATTTCAAAAGAAAGCTATTACCTACAGGTAGAAATATGGGGAAAACAAAACAAACCAGAAAAACAACAATAAAAATGAAAAGAAAGAATCCCCCCCAAAAAAACAACAACAACAACCCACCAACAAAGAACCCACCCCACCCACCCTGAAAAACAAACACCCCCGCCCCCTCCGAAACAAACAAAAAATAAAAATCAAATCAAACCAAAAAAACCCCCACAACCCTAACATCAAGGAACCAAACAAACATGCACACTAGTACTGTTTACAATAATTGCATGATGATCAATGACAATGAGGATGATGTAATTATGCTAATCAGTAATTAGCCAGTCTAAAATATGTCCTGATCTGTGCGTTGCTTCATTTACCAGCTGAGAAAGAGGGTGGTTTGACAAATAAAGAGAAAGACGTTTGACTTGGAAGAAGATTGGTTATCAAAGTGGAAGTTAAAGTCACCGAGAATGATAAGCTTTCTATGCTGGGTATGTTCGTGTTTCCAATGTGCATATTTGATCTTCTGCATGTGTATATAACACACGAAGGGAACAACGGCACAAGCAGGTCTGCACTTGAAGCTGACCTCAGAGATTGTAAAAGTAACCACCCCTAATTCACCAGACCCCATCTCTGAGATTCGAACCCACGACTTCATGGACCCATGGTGACTGAGGTTGAATGGTCTTTACCACTCGCTACAGCGGTGGTCGCTGACGTACTTAGGCTGACTTGAAGTCGACTTGAATCAACTGTAATTATATGAGCAGGCCTTTCCTGATAGCACACCCACCGTACACAGATTGTCTTTGACCTCTGTAGTAACAATTAATTTGAATTTAATGCACTTTTTTAGCCACCTGTGTGTCACATTCGTACTCACACGGTAGGCAGATTGTTTCTGGTCTGGTGATTTGGAATGACCTCCCTCTTACCCTTTGCCAAAAGCCTACTTACAACACTTTTAAATCGAGCCTCAAGACATATTTATTCCAAACCTAAGATTTTCCCCTCCTGTTTCATCTCATATCTGTCCTTGCCTTCTACCCTGGTAATCCCCACTTCCCTGCCAAAGTGTAAAACCGCGCCCACGCTGTTTGTGTGTGTGTGTGTGTGTGTGTGTGTGTGTATGTGCACACGGTTAGGGCCTAGTACGGGAGATTGAATGCCTAATCCCTGTCTAAATCTCACTCACAGTGGTCAGGTGGGTAAAGACTTCCTCTTTCCAGTTTAACAATAGTTTTGTGCAAAGTCCAGACGAGGCACCCACCCAGAAAGCAGAGAAGTCGGGGTTTGACAGGGTCCAGGTTCATTTTCCGTTACTTCTCGAAATAATTATTCCCACCATCCACTAGACCATGAGTGGTGGTCTGGGTGTTATTCTTTCGGATGAGTTGATTAACGGATGTACTGTGTGCAACACGCATTTAGCACATGTAAAAGATCCCACGGGAACAACAGAGTTTTCCCTGGTCAAAATTCTGTACAAAAAGTCACTCTAGAATAAAAGCAAATTTATACACAATGAAAACAGGAAAACAAAAAGAAAAATAACAATAATGGGTGACGGAGCTGTTGTAGCCACATGCTCTACCTGGGGAGAACTGTCTGAATTTTTCGCATAGAAATGTGCCGTGACTTAAACTGCTTCCAGTCCTTAAGATGTGGCCACAATTGCATACACAGAAAGGAACTTATTCCAGTATATCTAAGTCCTACTCTAGATTTCAAAAGAAAGCTATTACCTACAGGTAGAAATATGAGGAAAACAAAACAAACCAGAAAAAAAACAATAAAAAAAAATGAAAAGAAAGAACCCCCCCCAAACCCCCCACCCCACCCCACCAACAAAGAACCCCCCAACCACCCACCCCGAAAAACAAACAACCCCCTCCCACCCCCCCACCCGCCACCTCCGAAACAAACAAAAAATCCAAACCAAATCAAACCAAAAAACCCAACCCTAACATCAACGAACCAAACAAACATGCACACTAGTAGTGATTACAATGAAATTGGAAACACACTATACGTTTCAACCTCGCAGTTCAGACAGACCGTTCAAACATGTTAGTTCAAACCTGTCAGAGTTAAAAGGACGAACGAACTCTTGGTATTTCCAGTCAGTGTTCTACGTCCGCTGGAATGGTTTCAAAATAAACAGTTCGGTCAACAAAGACCACGTAACAGCAGGTACGACACTGAACAGTTTACATAGGCGATCATCAATATCCCCACCCTCATTTCACCACACGCCCCTGCCAAGATTCGAATCCACATTTGACGGACCTGTAAGACTGAAGCCAAACGGTCTTAACTGTAGTTAGTCCGGCTGCAGGCTAGTATAGCAGTTAGCTCAGAACAGGTGCCACTGCAAAAGGTAAAGGTAAAGGTGTCCCATAACCTATATGGTCGTAGGGGAGTGAGGCATTAGAGACCTCAACTTCTCAAGGGGCTAGCATATTGAGGGCGGCGCCCATATCCTCTCCCTCGCTTCTTTACCTTTCCTGACCCTAAAGAGGCAGGTACCCATTTATAGCTGGGTGAACTGGGGGACTGTACTGAAGCCAAGGCTCGCAAACGCTCACCCATCCAAATGGTAACCACGTTCGATGCTGCTTAACCTTTGCTAGGGGAAAGCGAGTGTTCTAACCACTGAGCCATCCCGTCCCCGTTGCCACTGTACACCGTCAAATTAATCCAGCAACAATGCAGGGCATTTCTAATTGGTGGCCTCAAGACAGCCTAACAATTGACAGAGCTCCCCTCTCGACTTATGGATGGTTCTGAGGATAATATGTTGGTGTTACTGTGGCGTGGTCCCTAGCTTGACATCTCTGGGGGTCACCCGGAGTCTCCACTATATTTAGCTCATCTCACTCGGGAATCACTGTGTAAGACCACAAGTAAACACTGGAAGAGAAGTTCACGTGTAGGTAAGACTAAGTACCTCGCCATATACTCGACTTAGGTTTTTTTTTCTTTTTTCTTCTTCTCTTTTTATTATAGGGGAGCGTAGCTAGGTAGGTATGGTAAGAACTTGGTCACGACTGAAGACAATGACCGGAGAGAACATTATTCAGAATAACAACTTGGTGTTTATAAACGTTGGCACTTAGCTGACGTCAATAACTGACAGAGCCTATGGCCTGGGCGGGTCTGTTCTGGGGATATGTCATAACAAAGTCTTAGTATGGTTTGGGTGGTGAGATGACAATCATCATTATCATTATGTTTTTTTTTTTAAACATTATTCTGTTTCGAGGATAATGGAATAAGCAGTCATGTGCTTTTTTTCATCCAGTTCCCATGTGTATGCAGTTTTGTCAGTTTTGTTATCCGTTCCAACCGGCACACAATGACAATGGCTTACTCTTCCGAAAAGCGGAACGGGTTTTAACGTGTGCGCAAGATGTTCAATGAAACAGCATGATAGGTAGGTCACAGAAAACTAGGTTAAAACACATACACACACACACACACACGCACACACACACACACACACACACGCACACACACACACACACACACACGCACACACACACACACACTCACACACACATACACACACACTCACACACGTGTACAAACACACACACACACACACACACACCACACACACACACACACACACACACACACACACACACACACACAACACGCACACACAATTGTGGGATTTTCTTTTTAGCATATGACCGTTTTCTTGTTATCCACCACTCAGCTAGCCGCATTCTGACTTCGGGGATAATTGTGACCTTCCATTTCGAAATGAGTCGGATGTCACCTCGGCTTGTTTTGAGCTAGAGGCCAAAATATGCAAGAGGGGTGTCAGGTACCGATTTTGGGATTTTGATTATGACTGAAAATATAATAATTTATGCACCAGATAACATCGATAAAATCATTATATTTAGCTTCTTTCCTTGCAAAAATCACATTTGAAAGCACATACCCACCCCACAAAACGGAAGACTCTGATCTAAAAATTTTGTCCTCCGTTCCTTCCGGCACGAAATGGCCTAACCGTGTCAAAATGTTGAATGGGTTTTGAACGTGCGTGCATAATGTTTTGCGTGGTGTTCACAAACAGGCCCTCGGTTTACAGTCTTATCCAACGGACTTTTGGGGAAGTGGAGTCAGTGCTGATGTTAACTCTAGGGTAAAATCCCCTACAACCGGTGCCAATCCCTCATGTCAGGAGTGCAAGGCTCTAACCACTAGGCTATCCCACCTTGCTCCCACTGATCTGAAATAGTTTACTCACTCACTCACTCAGTCCCATGTCCCAAAGGACGTAGGGGGAACATGAGAGAAGACGCAACAGAGATCTTTTTCCATGCTTCACGATCCTGTGTGGCTAGTAGAAGGTGTTGCAGGGGTTGGGCAGTTCATTCTTTGATGTTGTCAACCCACGATTTCTTTTGGCGGCCTCTTCTTCTCTTGCCTTCAACTGTTCCTTGCGCGATGGTTTTTGCTAAGGTGTTGTTGTGTCTTGTGGGTGTGACCAAACCACATCAGTTTTCTCCTCTTTATGGTGGAGAGCAAAGGTTCTTGGGGGCCCACACGCTTTTTGATTTCTTCTTTCAATAGTTTACAGATAGGGCAAAAATATCATTAGTGTGGTTACGGTTTTGTTTGTGTTTGCTCGTTTGTTTTAATTCTTACTGCTTTTGATTTTGAGTTTGGGGTGGGGGTGGGGGGTTAGCGATGGTGGTGAGAGTGTTCAGTAATGTAAGATTAATTCAAGAACGATCAAAGAAAAGCCATAACGTATGGAGTCTGGACTATTTTGGCCCAAGCCAAAGTTTTCTGTCAGTTATTGGTGTAAGCAAAAGGCCTAAACCTACCTTGAAATGTTAGTACACTTTAAAATGGTGTGATGAGGTTGTTTTAACCGACAACAAGGTCTTAGTCGTAGCATAACAAACTCTAATCTCCTTTAAAAAAATCCCGACAACAACAATTCTTTTTGAAGGCAGAGTGTGGACACTTTATAATTATGGCGAGGTAGTTGAAACAAAAGTTAATACTCTAAGCGTCTCATCCAGTAAGTCTGTATAGTCTCACAAGTGATTTCCAAGTGTTATGAAGCACAACAAGGCATGCAGAACACAATCTTATTTTCAAAGGCAATAGGTTTAAGTACAACGATCTTTTTTCTCATCCAGACCTCTCTCGATGAGACTAATCAGCCCCGAGAGCGTTTGTGTGAACGCGCACACACGTTAAAACCTGTTCCGCTTTTTGGAAGAGCAGACAATTTGTGCTGGTGGGGGAGCTGGTGGCAAAATTGACAAAACAGTATGCACGCGGGGACTGGATTTGAAAGTAATGTACACAAATGCTATTCCATTTTCCTCAAAATAGAAAGAATGAAATCCCCGTGGGGATACCGTGGTGGTGGTGGTGGTAGGGGGGAGGGGGGGGGCTGTCAGTATAAATAGCATCTCTGCTTTCTGAAAATTCCGTGCTAGCAAATCCCCCTTTTCTATCCCTCTCTTTGTTTCTGCCTTTTTTCATCCAGTCACTTCCTTCTGGTCTTTTTCGTGCCTTCTTGGTCCATCTCCAGCCTATTTTCTTCCACAAAGGCTTA
>CM054147.1:10209078-10214078 GCA_028751875.1 Rapana venosa
TTCTTATGACGCTTTTAGACACATTTATTTCAAAGCTCAGATTCTCCCCTCTTGTTCCATTTCATTTTTTGTCCCTGCCCTCAACAGCCAAAATCCCATCACCCTGCCAGAGAGTAAACCTTTCTGTGTGTGTGTGTGTGTGTGTGTGTGTGTGTGTGTGTGGATGTGCGTGTGTGTGCGTGCTTGCGTGCGAGTGTGTGTGTATACATTTGAACTTGTAAAAAAAAACCCCTCAACCTATTAATTGTAATTGACTGCATGTGAATGAGTAGGATGAATGAAAGCGCTTTGATTTGTTTTGTTGCAAGATATAGCGCTATATAAATTCCAATGTATTATTATTACTATTATTATTATTATTACTATTATTATTATTATTACTACTACTACTACTACTACTACTACTACTACTACTACTACAGGTATTGCCCTCAAAACCTGGATATAACATTCCACACCCTCCCCCCTTCTAGCCAGACTTAAGAGGTGTTGCCCTCAAAACCTGAATGTGACCCCCCCCCCCCCCCACTAGCCAGACTTGAGAGGTATTGCCCTCAAAACCTGAATGTGACCCCCCTCCCTCCTAGGCAGACTTAAGAGGTGTTGCCCTCAAAACCTGAATGTGACCCCCCCCCCCCCCCCCCCACATAGCCAGACTTGAGAGGTATTGCCCTCAAAACCTGAATGTGACCCCCCTCCCCCCTAGGCAGACTTAAGAGGTATTGCCCTCAAAACCTGAATGTGACCCCCCCCCCCCCCCCCCCGTCCCCCCTCCCTCCCTGGTCAGCCTTGAGCGGTGTTGCCCTTAACACCTAGATGGGATCCACCTAGCCAGACTTAAGGGGTGTTTCTCTAAAAACCTGGATAGGACCCTCCCCGACCCCCCCCCCCCCCCCCCCCTATCCAGACTTAAGGTTATATTTATATTTCCCTCAAAACCAGGATGTGACAACCCATAGCCAAACTTAGAGGTACTGCCCTCAAATCCTGCATCTGGTCCCTTTTCCAAACTGAAGGAGCATTGCCCTAAAACTTCGGAGGTGACTTTTTATCTTGACTACAGGGTAAACGGGGACGGGATAGCTCAGTGGTCGGAGCACTCGCTTTCCCCCAGCCAAGTTAAGCAGCGTCGAGCGTGGTTACCAGTTGGATGGGTGACCGTTTGCGCGCCTTGGCTTCAGTACAGTTCCCCCAGTTCACCCAGCTGCAAATGGGTACCTGCCCTCTTTAGGGTCAGGGAAGGTAAAGCAGCGAGGGAGAGGAGATGGGCGCCGCCCTCAATATGCTGGCCCTAGAGAAGTGAGGTCTCTGACGCCTCGCTCCCCTACGACCTTATAGGTTATGGGACTCCGTTACCTTTACCTTTACAGGGTAAACACAGCCCAACAGAGTTGAGAGCTGAGGACACAAAGGAAAGAGTGTAACAGGATGAGGTAACAATAAACCTGAGAAGTGTCCTGAGAAAAAACTGGTGGGGGAGTGGGGGGATGGAGAAAGCTAAATATACCTAACAAGCAGTTGAGAAGGAGTGTTACTCATGCTGACTTAATGGAAGTCACTGACTACAGTCTGTTCAAACAATTGTGTGATACAGGCTACACTCCGGATTTAGTTTGCGAGTCATGTAGTATCTTCTGTAGAGTTTTAAAAAAAAGTATGGGTGTCAAATAACATATAAGGTCGTAGTGGAGCGAGGCGTCAGAGACCTCACTTCTCTAGGGACCAGAATACTGAGGTCGGCGCCCATCTCCTCTCCCTCGCTGCTTTACCTTCCCTGACCCTAAAGAGGCAGGTACCCATTTACAGCTGGGTGAACTGGGGACTGTACTGAAGTCAAGATGCGCAAACAGTCACTCTGTAGAATGCTAGTCGGAAAAATATTTGGTGATTTTCACTGATTGTTTGAAGTGTGAAAAAATGCACTGTATACTTGTTTTTTGGTTTGAAGACATAGAATAATACCAGGTAGTCACGAGAAAGTTGGAAAAGATCATCAAATAAGAACTGTGTGTGTTCCTACGATATTAACCCCTGCCATGCACATTGCAGTTAGTAAGCTAACAGACAATAAAGGACTGAGGGGATACAGTGCTTGCTTTAAAAAATGTTAAACCTACTAAATTTGTGTAAAAATACATGAGTCTTTAGTGTAGTTTTTCACAAAAAGGTTGTTTTGTTATTTCTGTGAATGCCTTAGTACATGCCGTAAAAATGCAAGAGTGATACGTGAAAATAGAAGGAAAAGCGGCAACAATTAAATGTGGTGTGTAGCCTTCAAGTTTCCACTGGGGTGTGGACTTAACGAGACTTCATCCCAAATATAACCAACAAGTGGAATAATCCCGTCGAAGAAGATGACATTCATAACTTGGCAATATTTGAGGGCACGTGAATCTCGATGTTCACCAATGATAATCAATGTTTGCTTAATTATGCAACCGTTTTTGTCCACCATTAAGGTAGCCGCATTCTGACTTAAACACGTCTAAACACAACAAAAGCTTGCATGCATCTTTTATATATTATTTTTTGTCATGTGTTATGACTGGAACGAACGGCCTAATCTTCCAAATGGCAGAACAGGATGTAAAGTGTGCGGAAAATGTTTTGCGTGCATATTTGCACATGGGGTCTTGCTTTTTGGTGTCATAGGAAGGACTTTGAAGGGAATGTCCAGAGTCAGTGCTCACGTTCACAAACACCGTGGACATGGCGTCATGGTGGAGGCTCGAACCCCGGGGTGGGGGATCCCAGGCCCTCAACCTGCTGCGAGCACAAAGCTCCAACCACTTGGCTCCGATCTATCTATCTAATCTATCTATCTATCTATCTATCTATCTATCTATCTATCTATCTATCTATCTATCTATCTAGTGATCTGTCTATCTGTCTATCTGTCTATCTGTCTGTCTATCTACCTATCTATCTACCAATCTACCTATCTATCTCTGTCTGTCTATCTATCTATCTATCTATGTCTCTATCTATCTATCTATCTATCTATCTATCTATCTATCTATCTATTATCAATCAATCAATCAATCAATCAATCAATCAATCAATCTATCTATCTATCTATCTATCTATCTATCTATCTATCTATCTATCTATCTATCTATCTATCTATCTATCTACCTATCTATCTACCTATCTATCTACCTCTCTATTTATCTAGCTAGCGTCTATCTATCTATCTATCTATCTATCTATCTATCTATCTATCTATCTATCTATCTATCTATCTATCTATCTATCTATCTATCTATCTCTCATCCTGCGGATGAGACTATAAACAGAGGTCCCGTGTGTTAACGCACGCAGAACATCTTGTGCACACATTAAATCCTGTTCCGCTTTTCGAAAGAGTAGGCCATTGTGTGCCTGTGGGAGCAGACGACAGAATTCACAATCCGCATACACACGGGGACTGGATGTAAAAAAGCACATAAGTGCTTATTTCATTATCCTTGATATCAAAGAAAAAAATTAGAAAAATTAAATTAAATTGAATTAAAATTAAATTTAAAAGAATTAAATTAAATTAATTTTAGAAATTAAAAAAATTAAATTAAATTAAATTAATTGAATCTATCTACCTATCATCTGTCTGTCTGTCTGTTTATCTATCTATCTATCTATCTATCTATCTATCTATCTATCTATCTATCTATCTATCTATCTATCTATCTATCTATCTATCTATTTATCTATCTATCTATCTATCTATCTATCTATCTATCTATCTATCTATCATCTGTCTGTTTATCTATCTATCTATCTATCTATCTGTCTATCTATCTATCTATCTATCTATCTATCTATCTATCATGTCTGTCTGTTTATCTATCTATCTATCTATCTATCTATCTATCTATCTATCTATCTATCTATCTATCTATCTATCTATCTATCTATCTATCTATCTATCTATCTATCTATCTATCTATCTATCTATCTATCTATCTATCTATCTATCTATCGCTCTGTCTGTCTGTCTGTCTGTCTATCTATTTGTCTGTCTGTCTGTCTGTCTGTCTGTCTGTCTGTCTGTCTGTCTGTCTGTCTCTCTCTCTCTCTCTCTCTCTCTCTCTCTTTCTCTCTTTCTCTCTCTATGATATGTAAATGATGATGAAGGAGTTGCAATGTAACGGTTACCTGCACTTCTTTTCCTGCACTAATCTTTGTCGTGAATTTTTTCAGGCAACCGTACAACCCACTCTTTTCAACATCTTCCTTGAGAGAATCAGGCTGATGCACTGGAACATCATGTAGGATCAGTCAGCATTGGTGGCAGAACGATCACAAACCTCCGCTTCGCAGATGACATTGATGGAATAGCAGGATCAGAAAAAGAGCTTGCCAGCCTAACAGAACACTTGGATAAGGCCTCCAAAACATACGGCATGGAAATCAGTGCAGAGAAGACCAAACTGATGACTAAT
The DNA here is from genome assembly GCA_028751875.1 of Rapana venosa. NCBI lineage: Eukaryota > Metazoa > Mollusca > Gastropoda > Neogastropoda > Muricidae > Rapana > Rapana venosa. The sequence continues at coordinate 10,213,521 of CM054147.1, forward strand.
AACACCAACGGCATTAGCACTGATATCAGGGTTAATGACCAGAAGCTGGAAACAGTTCAAAGCTTCAAGTACCTGGGAGCCATTGTATCAGACCAGGGATCCAAGCCAGAAGTAGTATGCAGGACTGCACAGACAATAACAGCTTTGTCAAAACTAAACACCATCTGGAGAGATAAGAATATCTCACTTATCTCCAAGATCAGACTAATGCGCTCCCTTGTCATATCCATATTTCTGTATGCCTGTGAATCATGGACCCTGACTGCAGATTTGGAGAGAAGAGTACAGGCAGTGGAGATGAGATGCTTTCGGAGACTCCTTGGCATCTCCTACAAAGACCACATAAGCAACGAAAGCGTGCATAACAGAATCCAGCAAACCATTGGACCCTATGAGAACCTTCTAACGATCGTGAAAAAGCGTAAACTTAAGTGGTATGGGCATGTCACAAGATCCCAAGGAATTACAAAGACATTTTTGCAAGGCACCGTCCAAGGAGGAAGAAGAAGAGGCAGACCAAGGAAGAGCTGGGAGGATAACATCAGTAAATGGACAGGC
>CM054147.1:10219078-10221578 GCA_028751875.1 Rapana venosa
ACACAAGCAGCGATACACAGAAACCTACTACTACAAGGCAAACAAGCCTCCCTGAACACCCTCACCGAGATCACAGAGGACACAACCAGGATCGCTGACCCACCATGCTCTCATCAGTAATATATTAATCTCTCATCATTCTTGACACCCAAACACAGCACTGGCGTAATTACATCAGCACCATCGTAACGGGCTAGGCTACCTACCACTAGGCCTGTACACTGCCTACCTACCTGCCTACCTACCTACCTACCTTACTTACCACACACAGCAATCACTGTCATGATCTTGCTTGTTTGATATTGATCCCACCACACACACAAGCACACACACACACACACACCACAACACACCAAGGTGAAGATTGGCAGTAGGCTAGCCAACACGTGTGGTTCTCCTGGTCACTTGAATGAGTCTCTAGTCCAAACAGACTAGGTAGTGAAAGTAGGACTAGGCTAGGCTAGTTTAAAAAACACGGTTGGTCTCAGTCCTGCTGCCTTTTAGTACCTTGTTACACATGTTTAAAAAACACGGTTGGTCTCAGTCCTGCTGCCTTTTAGTATACCCTTGTTACACACAGTAGCCTAGCTGAAGCTGTAACGTGGACACCACACAGACAGGGCAAGTCTAGTCAGTCAGCACCACTAAAGGTCCGAGGTCTAGCTGACCACTCATGCATGGGGTTTTCTTTTTTGAGCCCCAAGTGCAAAAAGGGGAGCTGCCTGCCTTGCCTGGTCAGTTTGGAATCCTGTCACAGGAAAGCAGTGTGTGAGTGATCATGTTCTGTGTAGGTACTCCGCCGTCGCATCAGCGTTGCTGTAGTACCCAGGCTAGTCTGGTTGAGGTAGGCTTGTCTGGACACAGTCGGGTGTGGTGGGTTTAAGACTGGCCCAGGCTTTCTATAGGCTTGCTCTTCCCTTTCTTCCCCCAGTCAGTGAAACCTGAAGGGTGCAGCTTACCTTGAATTGAATGGTCTCACCCGGTAGAGGAAGGGTGGTGGGAGGGGGGGGGGTGTGTGGGTGGGTGAGTGGGTGGGTGAGTGGCTGTTGGACACAAAACGCAGCTTGTAAAAGTGTCATGCCAAGCCCGCACTCTTTCTCTCTCCCTGTCTCTCTCTGTCTCTGTTTGTCTGTCTGTTTTCTCTCTCTCTCTCTCTCTCTCTCTCTCTCTCTCTCCTCTCTCTCTCTCTCTCCTCTCTCTCTCTCTCTCTCTTTCTGGATTATAGTTTTCCTGAATGCATATTCATTTCTTTTTTTCCTTTGTGTGTGTGGTAAAATCATAGGCTGAACTTTTGTTGTTATTTTTGCTTCTTACTTGTTGTTTGTTATCGTTGTTGATTTGTTTTGTTAGTCCCTAATCAGAGGAAGGGCCGGATACTACAATGAAAAATGCACATGAATGCGTTTATCTTTAACCCTTTAAAAATACAGATAATCTTTTCATTCTTTCTTTTCTGCTCCTAGTATAGACTGCTGTAGTGGGATACAAGCTCTATTTTTGTTGTTGTTAGGGTAGTTGAAGATCGCTTGCTCCACCCCATCCATCCATCCATCCATCCATCCATCCATCCATCCATCTATCCATCCATCCTGATCTATCCATCGAGTAGTCTAGCAGATCGTTGGGGCACTACTGACGATTTTGGCTTGCTACTGGACAGTGTCCATCTTACGTCATTAGTCTTTCTGTTGGCCTTGTTTGCTCTGTGGATTTGTGAGCCATGAACACGTTCAGCCTATGGTATGTGTCATTGAACTAGCACAGAGAGAGAGAGAGAGAGAGAGAGAGAGAGAGAGAGAGAGAGAGAGAGAGAGAGAGAGAGAGAGAGAGAGCTCGAACGCGAATGATTTATTGAGGGTAATTGGGTAAGCCTGTGGCTTCTATACACCAGACCCTCATCAAAAGAGGCAAAAAGGGCAATAAAAGAGAGAGAGAGAGAGAGAGAGAGAGAGAGAGAGAGAGAGAGAGAGAGAGAGAGAGAGAGAGACAGACAGACAGACAGACAGAGACAGAGAGAGAGACAGAGAGAGAGACAGACAGAGAAAGACAGAGAGACGGGGAGAGAGACACAGAGAGAGATAGACAGACAGAGAGAGACACACAGTCAGACAGAGACAGACACAGACACAGACGTACATACACACGCGCGCGCAGAGAGAGAGAGAGAGAGAGAGAGAGAGAGAGAGAGAGAGAGAGGAGAGAGAGAGAGAGAGAGAGAGATTATTATTATTAATATTAATATTATTATTTCTTATTGGATCCAAATCGATTGTATGTTGGTTATTTTTTAAAATATTATTCTCCCGGTTCAGTGCAAGGCTTTGTGTATTACTGTTAGCTTTGAGACTAGCTTTGATCAAACTGCCTGAGCCATGATCATGGACATTATTGTTGTTGTTGTTGTTGCGTGTTCCCCACCTTAACACCTGCAATGATATACACCTTGACTCACTCATCCCCTCTGGAAAATCTATCTATCTATCTATCTATCTATCTATCT
>CM054147.1:10234078-10251578 GCA_028751875.1 Rapana venosa
GTATGGTATATTAAAAAAAGATTTTGTAAGAAAATATATCCATGGTGCTTTATGCAACATAATGAAATGTTGTATTAATACTATAATGTAACTTTTGCAGGTTATTAAAAGAAACAGAAAAAAGATGCAAGAATGAAACATATCTAAGGTGTTTATGAAACAGTGAAAATATTGTAATGCAGTGTATCTGTGGGTTTACAAAGACAGTAAAGATGTTGTAATGTGATGTTTATTGTATAATCATTATATTGTATACCACTTTAAGTCACAGCAGAGTTCTCTGCGTGAAATTCGGGCTGCTCTCCCAGGGAAGAGCGCATTGCCACAAGAGCAGCCCCACCCATGTTTTTCCCTGTCTGCTATATCTATGGTATTTTATAAAAGAAGAAAAAGACGTTGTAATGTAATGTATCTATGGTGTTTAATGAAACACACTTCATGTAATCATAATGTAGTACATATATGCGCTGTATTGTGAAAGAGAGATAATATGCATAAGTAATAAATACTTGCTGTCAATGATGTTGTTATTATTCTTGGTCTTGTTCTTAATCTTATTTTGTTTTTTCTTTCTTCATTGTTTTGCTATTTGTGATGGGATGTTTTTTTCTGGTATTTTTCTTTCTTCACACCAGAGAAGGAGGGTGGGGGATTTCTCACATTCTTAATCCCAAACCTTTAATAAGAAACAAACAACAACAAAAAACACAACAAGAGCACAGACACCCCCCCCCCCCCCCCCAACAATCAACTAGCCACAAACAACCAACCAACCAACCAACCAAACCATCCACACCAACCAACCTAAGCTCCTTCTCACCTCACAAGATCTTGGACTACACATCACGGTCTGTCCTATAGGGACATTTTCAGCTAGGGGAGTTGTGTGTGTGTGGGGGACACCCAACTATTCAGATTCATCAACACCCCCCTTCCCCCCTCAACCCTCCTCCCACCCCCCAGCCCCACCACCACCCCCCACCCCCTCCCTGTGTCTTTTAGGTCTCGCTGTACATTACACCCTGTAGGCTTAAAAGCCATCTGAAACTCTATAGTATCTAAGTGTACGAGAAGGAAGGGGTCCAGAGAGAGTGAGAGAGAAAGAGAAGAAGGGAGAGAGAAAGAGGGAGAGGGAGAGGGAAAGAGTGTGGTGTATGTGTGCATGACTGTGTCTGCAGAAGGCAGGAGGGGGGCTGAGGGTTCGAATCTGTGTGAGTACCATGAAGGGCGATGGTGGCTCTATCCCTACTTCGTGTTTGTTTTGGCGAAGAAAGTTGCTTCATTGGCGTGTGACGGAGGTAACTTTTGTGTGTGATTGTGTGTGTTGTGGTGTGTGTGTGTGTATTGTTGTGTGATTGTGTGTGTGTGTGTGATTGTGTGTGATTGTGTGTGATTGTGTGTGTGTGTGATTGTGTGTGTGTGTGTGTGTGTGTGTTGTGTGTGTGTGTGTGTGTGTGTGTGTGGTTGATCTTCAGTTTAACGTCTATTCACATTTAGTGATTTAGTACAAGCACTATCACTATCATCATCATCATCATATCATCAGTATCATCATCATCATCATGTGTGTGTGTGTGTGTGTGTGTGTGTGTGTTGTGTGTGATGTGTGTGTGTGTGTGTGTGTGTTGTGTGTGTGTGTGGTGTGTGGTGAGTGTGTGCGTGTGCGTGTGTTCTGTTTCATTTTCTGTCAAGTAGGTTTCCACATGATGGTGGTTAGAACGTGCGTGCATGAGTGTGTATGTGTTTTGTGTGTGTGTGTGTGTTTTGTGTGTGTGCGCGCGTGTGTGCGCGTTGTGTGTGTGTGTGTGTGTGTTGTGTGTCGCGTGTGGTTGGGGAGTAAGTGTCGCGGTGTATGAGCAAGTGTGTGTGTGTGTGCACGTGCGTGCCTAGGTGCGTGTGTATGTATAATCGTGGGTGTATATGTATGTGTGTGCGTGCGCGTGTGCATGTGGGTTTGTGTGTGCACGCGCACACACATTTGCTTCAGTAACTATTGTATGTGTTTGAAGTGCAAAATGAGACAGATGGACGGACCTTGACGACAGAAGTATGCTAACAAAAATATTATGTGATGAAGAAAATACAACATCAAAATAATAGCCAGAATGACAGGAAAGTGTTGGCTACTTGATATTGAGATAGCCCCCCCCCCCCCCCACGCCCTCATAATCATCACCGTCACCATTACCACCAACACCTCTACCGCTGCCATCGTCATCACCACAATCATCCTCATCATCACCACCAGAAGCATCATCATAGTCATAATGATAATAACAATTGGGAGGAGTAGAATGACCACCACCACCACCATCACGATCATCATCATCATCATCATCATCATCATCATCATCACCAGGAGAAAACTGTACTCTTACTTTTATATTAACGCCAAGAGCAATTAAACCAACGTGTGCTGTATTGAATTACCTCACTTATTCGACCATTATTAAGTTACTACCAACTACTGCTGCTGCTTCTACTTTGATTGCACTACGACTTCTGCTACTGATAATATTAGCACTTGTGCCACTGCTCTTGCTGTTGCTGCCAACAACACTGCTGTAAGATTTACTTTATTAATGTGACTGCCAGTAATTTTCATACAGCTTTTTTCTGTCCCTTCTAGAATTCTACCTAGTTGTGCTGCTGCTGCTACTGTTACAGTTGCTACAACACCCAAAGTTTACCACATTTGCTGTTACTCAACTCTCATCAATTAATCGAAACTGCTCGCTCGCTTTTCATGTTTCTTCTTTGTTCCATACTCGTTCTCGACCCAGGCCTAAAGCTTAGTCACTCAGTTATTGACCTGAGCTACGTGCCGAAGCCTACCATTGGTATCGGAGTGTTTGCATGGACTAGGACCAAGTCTCTCCGTGAGTAGTTTTCGGCCATGGCAAGCTCTAAGCATAACAAGCTACACTCTCCCTGAAAGGAGAAAAAAAAAGTTTTCTGAAGTAGGAGTATGGCTACCTCTTTGGTGAGGGCTTGGGAAAGGGCCATACTGTATACACGCACACTTTTCATTCAGTGTGTACTTTTAAAAAATACTCTGAAGTAAGAGTATGGCTGCCTCTTTGGCGAGGGCTTGGGAAAGGGCCATACTGTATACACGCACACTTTTCATTCAGTGTGTACTTTTTCTTTATTTTTAATTTTTTTTTATTCTGTTAATATCGAGGATAGTGGATTAAGCACTTATGTGTTTTTATACATCCAATCCTCGTGTGTGTGCGGTTTTGTAAATTCTGTCATCTGTTCCCACCGGCACACAATGGCCTACTCTTATGAAAAGCGGAACATGATTTAATGTGTACACAAGATGTCCTGCGGTGATTTCTCAGGTGGAATGAATGGGTCAGAGTACATATTGTGGGTGACCCCCAGGGGGTTAAACTGGGGAACGCGCAACAACGCAACGACATGCTTTTCCTGTATCGTTTTACTTGATGTTATTACATTGCTGTTATTCTGCTAATGCTGTTGCTTTCTTGCTGCCACTCCTATTTCTACTGCTGCTGCTGCTGCTGCCGTTGTTGTTGCTGCTGCTGCTACTGTTGTTGCTGCTGCAATTATTGCTTTTTATTGTTAACACTGCCATGCTCGTAGGGGCAAATGTATTGGACTTGTACGCCGTGTGCAAGATGTAAAAACAAACTAGCAAACCAAACCAAACAAACAACCACAGCAAAAACCAAAACCAAAACCAAACCCAAAACAGTTAAAGAAAATGATAAGGTAGAACTGGTATATTAATTACCATGTGCAGAACTAGCAGTAACAGCAAACGGTGTCAAATAGAAGGACTGTACCACTAGCTAACCATCACGTAGGCCTAAAGGGTTGACAGCTATAACGGAATGACATTTAATCCGATTTCCTCTTTTGTGGAAAGTCCGGGGACAGCGCAAGAATAGATCCGTTATAAAGGCCAAAGCCATAGGGGCTTTAATGAGGTCGGTTTTTCAACACACTTTGCAGGGTGCGCTAATGCCACGTCTGTCCTCGAATGGCCAATCAGGTAATATCGCGTACCCTCCATTGGATTATAAATCTGGCTATGGCGATGCTTCTCTTCTCTCCTTTTCTTTTCTTATTTGCTTTAGAAGTCCTTGAAGCGCGCGCGCGCGCGTGTGTGTAATAATAATAATAATAATAATAATAATAATACATGGAATTTATATAGCGCTGAATCTTGTAAAAAACAAACAAATCGAAGCGCTTGCACTCAATCATTTACAGGCATGCAACTCTCCTTAAACATAATGAACAACAGATTTCAAAACCATGCGCGCGCGCGCACGTATGCACGCATGCACGCACACACACGCACACACAACACACACACACACACACACACACTCGGAACAACACTAAGAAGGTGAAAGATGCTGTTGAAAATTAGGGACAGATATTTGGGGGGAAAGTCTCAGGTAGGAAATAAGTGTGTTTTGAGGCTGGATTTGAAGGTATCAAGTGAAGGCTTTTGGCGAAGTGAAAGAGGGAGGTCATTCCAGGTGATGGACAGAAACAGAGAAGGAGCGACGGCCAACAGTGGTTTGTTTGAATCTTGGTGTTCGAAAGCACAAAGTATCTGTGTGTGTGTGTGTGGAGTGGTTAAACGTTTTCCTTGTCGCTAAATGCAATAAGACGACTTGGCTCCACCGAAGGTCGTTCGGATGAGACTATAAGCCAAGGTCCTGTGTGCGAACGCACCCAGAATATCTTGCCCACATGCTGACACCTGTTTCACCCTTCAGAAGAGTAGGCTATTGTGTGCCTAAAGGAATGGGCAGCACAATTCACAAGACGAAACTATTGGCAATTAAAAAAGAGATTAGATAAATGAAAACCCTGCTGAGACTGCGAACATGAAACGAGTAGTGCCTTATTTTCCCAGGAAGATCTGTTGACTGACTGATTTGCATGCTCACAGAGACAATAGCAATTGTCAGGTTTAGAATCGTTTGTCTTGTAATTTGCGGTATGAGCATTGACAGCCCACCGGGTGAAGGAAAGTTTCCACAGGGAGTTTTCAGACCAGGACAGGCGTTCTTATCTCTTTTGAGGCTGTCCACTTCCGGACAAAAACCACTTCAGACACAGCAAGTGTGACATTGACTCTTCATACAGGGTGTTCTGATTCAAGATTCAAGATTTTATTTCAAGAAAAACCCCCAAGGGGTACATGAAATTTAACAAAATCACAACTTGCGGATGTGGGCGTGTGAAAAATACTCACACACAAATTCACTCCAAAATGAAAGAGCACAAACCATGGACATGAAAAGTGAAAAAGCATTCACAACACAGGAAAGGCATAGCAACCTAACATGCCTGAATACATTTCCTAACCAACTGCATCTCTCTCTCTCCTCTCTCTCTCTCTCATGTAATATGGCCTAAGGCTGAGATACATTAAATTTGTGAGTTCTGAGCTCTCTCATCTCTCTCTCTCTCTCTCTCCAGCACACCACGCCCAACGCAAAGGCATCAACAAGCACACACACACACACACACACACGCAGGCGTGGAACATCAACATGCCAAGAAACCCGCTACCCCGGTCACACACACACTCGTGCACCCACGCACACAGGAAGCATTTCAAACTATGTGCCACACTTTCACACAAATGCGGGGACACACACACACACATATACACACCCACGTGGGGGGGTGCTAGTGTGCTCACACACAATGACATGGCCATTCAAGTCTATACTAACAAAGGAAATTAACTTATCCCTAACATGTAATAAAATACACTGGTGTCATCTAAAGAGATGCGACAAATCAATAGGTTTTCATTATTTCTTTGAGGAATTTTATAACTTTAATAAGCAAGGATTTATTTGTGGAACTAAACAATTCATGGAACTTCATAACATTTGGGTTTCCTCTATAGTATCTTGGGATAAATTTGTTTCTTAGCTGCGCAAAGAAATGACATTTGAATAGATAATGGAACTCATCACCTAGCTCGTTTTCACCACATTTATCACAGACTCTCTCTGCTCTAGGAACATTTCTTATTCTGCCAATTTGGAGGGAAGTCTGTGATTTAACGTTCGAAAATGAATAAAAGTTAATGACAAATTATGGGGAAGAATCGTCAGATAATCTTCAAAGCAGAAACACTTCTTAAATAGTCTATAATTAAGAAATATGTCGTTGTTATCAACATGAAAAAACCATTGTTGCAAATACTGGTCTTGTAAACTACGTGTAACTTTGGCTTTAAACCATTCAGATGAAACATTGAGACAAACTGATTCTGCCAAATGCCACTTAACCCGATTTCGTTTAATATACGTTCTACTTTAGTTAAATAAGTAGATTTGTGGGTATTAACGATATACATATCATGTAGCAACTTATAAACAATGTTAGAAAATTTAGGCTCACTTCCAATATCAACAAGCTTAAACCAAAAGCAAAGCATCCTTACTTTAGCCGTTATTTCCACAGGAAACTGACCAAGTTCCCCATAAACCATTTTACTTGGAGTAGATTTTCCCAGTTTAAGAATTATTTTGAAGAACTTAAGTTGTAATTTTGAAGCTAATTCACACATTGATGGAGTCCAGACCTCACATCCATAAAGCAAAATTGGAACTACTACTCTGTTAAATAATTCAATCTGTATATCAATGGAGAGAAAAAGTCTTCTGCATTTTTTTAGCAGAGAGAACATGCTACGACATGCTTGATCATATAAGTGTTTTTGTGCCACGTTAAATTTGTTGTTATAATTAAGGTTCAGCCCGAGATATTTAAAAAAAAAAACACTTTAATTTCTTTACCACCACATGTAAAACAAGGCATTTTCTTGATTTTACCTCTTGAAAAAACCAAAACTTTTGTTTTTTCTACATTTATATTAAGTTTCCATTTATGACAATAGTTACAAATTGCATCGATAGCTTTCTGTAAGTCTTCTTTTGATTCAGCACAAATTGCTGTATCATCTGCATAATAACAAAAACATTTTCAGCAAAAGATCCTCCTTTTCTCTTTCCCACCCTAGTTTCCTGGCTTCTTTTGGCATTGTAGATAAACAGTTTATTTTTTCCATAATGTAGGACTGCATATCATTCAAGTACAAGGCAAAGAGTAACGGTGACAAGTTTTCACCCTGACGAACCCCAGTTGAGGTTTGAAAAAAGTCAGAACACTCATCACCTCCGCTAACACATGATTTAGCTTTAGAGTAGATATCTTTGATAACCATTAATATGTTTCCATTCACCCCATGATCGAACAGCTTCCGCCACAGAAAAGCTCTATTAACACGGTCAAACGCCTTTTCAAAATCTACAAAAAGGCAATAGAGTCGTTTTCTCTTTGGCAAGAAAACACATCAATCATGCAATGAAGTGCAAACAAGTGATCAGTGGTGGAAAATCCCGCTCTAAAACCTGCCTGTTCTTGCCCAATAGTCTTGCATTCATCGAAATATTTTGTCAGTCGGTTGTTAATTACAGAAGTAAATAGTTTTCCAAAGCAACTTAAGATAGTTATTCCTCTATAATTATTAGGATCCTCTGAACTTCCTTTATGCTTGAAAACTGGCTTAATAGTTCCATGGACCAGGCATTTGGAGATTTTCCAGAGCAAAGGATGACATTAAACAACTTAGTAAATATACCAAGTAACCTGGTTGACACGCCTTTAAAAATTCATTAGTGACGTGATCATAACCACATGTTTTATTTGATTTTAGTTTAGTGATTGCATTCTGCACCTCCTCTTCAGTAAAGGGTAAATTTAGCTCTTGGTTTACAATGGCGTTATCCTCATCAATACTGCAACTTTCTTCGGTCTCTTCTGCTTCTGAGTATATCTTAACAAAATGTTCCTTAAATGCCTGACATGATATGGGTGTAACTGGTATATCTTTATCTACTTTTGTCCCGTTGATTATCTTCCAGTATGCCTTGGGATCAGAATTCTTTACTCTTCTAATTTTCTTTACAAGGTTATTTTGATAAATTTTGAATTGCTTCCTGATTTCTTTTTTATAGTCACGACTTGCTTGTTGCCGGACAAGGTACAAACTTTTGCTCCCTCTACAGTGAGCATGCTGATTTACTGCTTTAAAGAAAGCCTTTCGCTTTTGCTCACAACTTGCGTTAAACCATGCGCACCTTGTAGTTTTTCTTTGCTGTGCTTTTTCAGACTTACACTTTCTTTTCAACAATCCATTTGTTACTGCACTGTCTTTCATAATGTTGGTAACATTACAAACTACACTATCTACATCAGATTGTGAAATTGGCTCTGTGGAGCCTAACAGACTATTTAATACCTGTTCTACCTTAAAAATTTTCTGATTATCTAATGAGGATATATAATCAATTTCCTTTTCTTTGAGCCACCTTGGCTTACCCCAAGGTAACTCTGAAGCTTTTAACACACTGTTTGATGTACAATAACCAGAAGCACAACCCCCGCTTCTACCCCTGTGGTTCCAGATCCTTAGAAACTGTTACATATAGAGTAAGAACAATAGGGCAATGTACATCAGAATACAGTTCACAAAAATCACAAACAACAAAGTCTGAAATAGCATAGATCATATCCAATGATACAAAGCGTAATCTACTACACTGACGTTTTTACATGTACATTTACCAAATTTGGCATCTTCTCCATACATCCGTTTACAATTAAGGCATTTACGGTTTTACAAAATTCTATAAGCTTCTTTCCCCAGTTATTTATGGCGACATCTTGTGAAACTCTGAGAGGAACCGGCAAAATATATTGGGTTCCATTATTTTCATCAGTGATCTGGGTGCCAAGTCCAACCGTTATTATCTACCTCAATTGCAGTACTATTCACTGTACCAGTCTGGGCATTAAAATCACCCAGAAAGCAGATACATTCGTGATCAATGTGAAGCATTGCTTCTTCTATCTCATCAAAGAAGTCTCTATTTTCAAAGGGGACCTTCTGGAGGAAGGTAGATAGCCCCAAAGAGAACATCTCGTTTTAAACAGTTTCTTGTTAAATTTGAAGAACAATGCATTCGCACACAGATCACTATCCCTAACAAAACAATAATATTTTTTAACAGGATCACTTACTTTTGATTTTCTACTTTCACTCTCAAAGACTGTTATATAGTGTACGAATTTTTCTCTGACTAATAGTAGTATACCCCCAGATTTTCGCTTGTACTTTTCCCGATTTTTATAAAAAGCTACATACCCTGGAATATGGATTTCATCAATATCGTCTAGCTTACTTTCCGAGATAAAAACAATGTCATATTGAGATATGAATGAAATAAAATCTGGGTTTTTCAGTTTAGTAAGAATACCACATACATTTAATGCCATACAAGATACCTGTTCCAACAATTTACTTTCGGATTTATACGTCCCAGCGTTGTGATCAGGATTAGACGGTAAGATTTCTTTTCTATCTATATTTGCTATGCTGTCATCCTGGTATTCTCAAACTCTACTCTTTTACTTCCATTACGAGGATCACCATTCTGCTCTGATAAACCACGTGCGCCGAAGGCAGCACATTTTTTGCAGCATTCTTCCTTACTTGAGTGTGCGTGGTACAAATCGGTTTTCTGTAGGGAACATAATTAGAATGGTTTTGGCATATCTTAGTGGAGTTTTTGCCTTCAATAGAATGGTCAACCATTTTAACTTCACCGTCACACTCCCCCTGCCAGCCTTTCACATCCCCACCAAAACAATCATCAATAGCGCCATTCGAATTAACATCCATGTCAAAATAAAAAAAGACATCAACATCATCAACACTTCATCAGTACAAAAAGACTTCTTCCTTTTTACCAGCTTTCTGGATGATAACATTTTATTCACCTCACTCTGGTTCTTATCATCCCTATTGCCTTCCCATTGCCACTATCATCATTTTCTCTATCTCTACCACTCCGTTACCATGCACTGTAACTATCAGTACCATCTCTTCCCCCATCACATCATCTTCCCACCGGCATCATCGACCCCATCTCCATCCTCCAACGCTGTGCCACAGTGACTCTCAGCCTGGCACACCTTCACACATCAATATCCTCGTCGCCCCACCCATCCTCGTCCCCACAGTCATCTAGCTCTACCAAGATCATCCTAATCTTTCATCTCATCATCATCATCATCATCATCATCATCATCCATCATCATCATCATCAACATCATCATCCGTCACCATGATGTTCCCATAACCATCTTCTCTCATCATCGTCATCGCACGTCATCATTGTTGTCGTCATTGTCACGTTAACATTGTCTCTCTCCTCTCTCTCTTCTCATCTCCTCTCTCTCACATTTCTTTTCATCATGTCGCGTCGTAGTCTCATCATCTAGTTCGTGCAAAATAATCCCATCAATCGCATCTTCCACCAAGAGTGTTCAACGTCATATCATCAATCGCCCTCTTTCCTTCTGCAATCATTATGTGGCCAGCATAAATCCCTCCCATATCCCTTTCACATCAGGCTATCTCTCATGATATTTTATGCCACTGTGCGTAAAGATCAGAACTTCTATCATCATTACCATCGATCATCATACGTCTAATATTTCATGACATTTATATCAGTCTCAAATACCGCTATCCCCTCTATCATCCTCCTTACATCCATCCATCATTGCTCTAGAAAATGCCCCATACTATCCCACTTTATTTCCACTCCTAAACTCTCCAAAAAAGTCTCGTGACATTCTCCGTTTTTATTTCTCTCTATAAACCTCGTCCAACATCTCTCGTCGTCCGTCGTCGTCATCATCATCTCGTTATCCATCCAGTCGTCATCACATTCTCGCAATGTGTCGTCATCATTTCACATCACTGCCAACCTCGTTTATCCTCATCTTGATACAACATTCTCTCGACAAATCTGTCATCATTTCCGCTCTATTCATCCGTTGATCGCTCGTCTCGTCATCATCTACATCATCACCTCTTTGATCATCATCATCATTTCACAAATCTGTCGTTTTCTTCATTTCCAGTTTTGGAGTCATCCTCAATCATTTACTCAAAAATCATCATGACGTTTGCTATAACAATTTCTCTTCTATCAACATAATTATGATATTTTATTATATTCATTTCCCCCCCACCCCCCATCTCTTCATCATTCTTGACAAAGACATATTATGGATACTTTTTATTATTTTCACATTTCACCACCACACATCCACGATCTTCATCTCATCTCACACAATCATCATATCACAATAACCCCCCTCACTCACCGATCATCATCTTCTATCTCACATCGTCGGCGTCATCACTAGCATTCCTCCCCAAACATCATCTCCGTCGTCCTTTCCATCATCTTTCCCAGTGGCGGCCAGCACAGTAAACCTACCAGAACTACCATTTTCCATTTCCCATCTTCAATTTCCACCCTCCCCGCCTCCCTCTTTCTCACAGTAACATCACTCCTCACTTCGTGATTATGTTGATTAAAATGCTTCCTCATTAAATGTGATCACGCTCTAAGCTACCACACATCTATCATTCCAAGCTCATCATCATCATTAACTTCCGTGATATCAACGCCGCTTCAACAGTGTTGCCTACCTTGACGGTTGTCGATTTCGCTTCTAACTATCTATCTGTTTTTTCATGTCATCTTCGTCATCCACCCGCCATCCCTCAATCACTTGCCATTGGACATTGATATTCGGTTGTGGCATGACATCACAGTGGGCATTGACTACACTATCGCGTTGCTATACTTTGTCATTGCATTTATTTGGCATTGACTATCAGCCTGTGCATTACATTATCAAGTTTTGTTGCTCATCACGTTCCGGCATTCTTCATCCCCTTGGCATTGACTATCACATTGCCATTACATCAGTTTGGCATTGACTATCAGTGTTTGGCTATTGACCTATCAGCGTATGCATGACTATCATTTTGGCTTTCACATATAGGCATGACTATCAGCGTTGTGAGCTTGACCTATTTCTCTTGTGATTGACTTATCAGCGTTGTGCGTTCGTTATCATTCCACTTCTTCCTCTAAATACCGTCATTTTTCTTTTCATATCGTCATCGTCACCGTCACTCTCATTTCACATCTCCACATTGGGTTGACTAATATTTCCATCCATCTAGATCTCATATTACACACTCACATCCATTATGATTTCCTTTTCCCGCAGTATATTAACTTCATTGCCTGTCTTCAGCTCTAGAAAAAGACTCTCATAACATTCCAAATTTTTTTCGACTAGACCTTGTTCCCGTCATCTGCCACTTTCCTCTCATCCCTCCCTCTCTTCATCACCATTAAGGACACTCAAGCTATCATCATGTCTAACCCGTCAACATATCATCGGCGAACCTAAATGATATATCTTGTCTGTTTTGATGCCACAACATGAACATCGTCCTTTCCAGAACCGACACCGTATTTCATAGTGTCTCTTTCACTGCCTTCTTATCACGTCATTACTCCTGCAAAAACACCAAACCTCTTTCTCTGTTTTCGTTTCATTTCATCTTCTCCCAACTCGTTTATCTCCGCTCCCCAACTGGCGTGTCTTTATCCATCACTTTCATTCTTCAGCTGATTAACAACAGCATCTTGGCATTGGCATGCATTCAGTTTCCTTTCCCGCCGAGTACACCGCAATGCGCGCATACTAAGAAAAAGAGAATGTTTACTAAATCAACCTTACTGCTGTACTACCAGTAGTCGGGTATCGCCCTCGCCAGTGTTCCCCCCTGGGTTCCCCTCAGTCTTCTCTAGCCCCATGTTCCAAATGGGACCAGCCCAAAGCCTGAAGCATGGGATCGAGACCATGTCTTGTCAAATAATCTCGGAGGTCTCACATTGTGGTCGGTCGACGTTCGGGACGCTAAAGCGGTCGATTCTTTACACAAAAAATACGCGTGGACCAGGGCGGTCCACGCTCTTTACGGCTGTCTAACCGCTTCACCAGCTCTGAGCAGCCCTTGGCACGAAAGGGTCGGCGTCCTTGACGAACGACGTTCGTAATTCCGCGTTCAAATCTCCTCTCTCTCTCCCATTCCTGTCTTTCTCTTCCGGCGGGACACGACAAGTGCTTATGACTCCACGCTTCCCTTCACTCTCCTTCCCCAGTCGTTTTTTTCTTGCTGTTTGCGGCGGCATACACCGTACCAACTCCGGCATTCCGAAGACCTTCAGTGCTTATCCCACATGCTCCGGAATTCCCCTACTTCGTCTAATGCCGTGAGGGCGAGGATTCGTTCCTGGCCAATTGCCTGTAACCGATGTAAACTTTCAGATTAGAACGCTACAGCAAACAGCCGAGTTCTTGGCTTGGTCATGGTGGCATCTGCAGCAGGCGTACGACTTCACCACTCCTTTCATGAATCCGTCACGCCACGTACCCTATTGTGGCAGGGCAACACCTAGCTGTGAGTGACGGCTAATCTCTTCCCGGATGTGTGCCACCTTTGTAGCGGATAATGTCTCGGTTCATTTGTCGTTTTCTTCGTGAATTTCGGTTTAATGAAATCCCCCTCTTTCTGCTCCAACTTCCGTGCTCCATTGTCGATGCCCAATACTGTTCATCGTTATTCTGCTTTCACCCTAAAACATCTACTCCCATCAGTTTTCACAATCTCCTAGGCCAAGTCTCTTTCGTTCTCGTTGTATGTCGTACATGTCTGGCTTGACTCTGCAGGGTATTACGCAGACATTGCTTGATATACCGCTTACCAAATGGTGAAGCCGACTAGGCTTGTACAAAAGGAAGGTGTTCTGCGACAAGTTTACGGTTACACCCCATGGCTGGTTGCAAGACCAGGATGGAACACTAATGCCGATGTAACCACACCAAGAATTGTAGAACACAGGCTTATCAGGGCAACAGCACCCCATCGTTATATCGTTCGAACACGCTGCCGACCAGGCTGTTTCTCACGAGTTGCATACCCAGAAATTCCGTGCATCATCGTAAATTTCAATTCTCTGGAGCCCAAGCAAAACGTTAGGTTTAAAGTTCATCCGTTTATGTCAATCCACGGCAAATTCAATTCAAGTCTTCTTTGGGTAGTCTGCTTTCTTGTTTTCTTTGAAGAACTTTTCGTTTTTTTTTTTATATCTATTCGCATTATATTGAATTTTCGATATTCCAATAATTTCACTTCCTTATTAATCAAATATTAAGTCACTATAAAAGGTTAATTTCAAAAAAATTCAGGAGCAAAGTCACACTCTCTCCGCTTGAATGTCTGTACATAGTTCTGAGCATTGATCACAGTGGTTCTTCATCAGAACTTGTTTATTGGATATAGGGGTGGGTATACATGGTGCTAGACCTGACTAGTCCTTGAAGAGGTAAGATGGGTTAACATGCGGACAGTGTGTTACCTGCCGGGTATGTCAACCCACACGGCTGAAAGACTGTTAGGGAACTATAAACAATACCAAATTCTTAAGGAACACTTTCAAACGTTTTTTTTTTTTTGGGCAACACACCCCTCCCCATCACGCCTACCTGTGAAGTCCTGAGGGGGGGGGGGTTCATTGAGTAGTCCTCCATCATGGATATTGCTAATCTTCTTTCGAATCTCTCTCTCATCAAGCCTTCCTACTTCTCTTCTGTCTGTGTCTTGTCATCTCCATCTCCTCCTTCTCAAATTGAAATCGTTCGGGTTCATACCATAACATCAGCATTCGTTTATACGCAATTGTAAGCGTTCATCTTTTTCTCAACGGTATTACTGGCTTTGATTGTCTTTGAAATATAGTGCATATAATTCCATTTTTTTTATTTATTATTATTATTATTAATTATTATTTAAAGTGTTGTATGGGTTGTGTAGTAAACGTCTTTGCAGTTTTGTGCTGTGTGATATGTAGTAAAGATCCTTGTAGGATGTTTGTATTGCATTTGAACTTTTTGTTTTTTTTCCGCATCTAGGGGTAGAGTGAAGTGAAATGGTGGCACAGAATGGCCTGATGCTAGTCTCAGTTTAGAGGACAAGCGAGAACAATGCCAGATCTAGAATAAGAACCACAATCTACGATGAAATGTTTTAAAGATAAAATAAAAAGGAATTTGTATGCATACTGCTAGAGACAAATCAAAGCGCTTGCACTAATTCTTCTTTCCAGTTTCTTACCATTAACAATATTGTTCCATCTGATAGAATCCTATTTATCTGAATTTCTATTCTTTTCGTTACATTGTGTGTTGATAGATTTCCCTTGTCCGATCCGAAGTGCCTGTACCTGCTGTCTGCTGTTGGTGGTGATGGTGGTTGTGACTTGGCTCACATTCTCCTCCCTTCATCGGAAAAGCAAGGAATTCGACTTCCGGGCAGGATTAACCAATGAACAAGTCAGAAGGATTGACGTCATCAGTCACGTGGTTAACGCGCTTCCTCGTGGCATACGTGGATATGTACAGCAGACAGGTGTAAGTTAGCTGTGATTTAGAGATGAGGAGCGATATTGTGTTTGTTTTATTTATTGTTTTGTTGTTCTGCTGTTGTTTTGGAATGTGTGTGTGTGTGTGTGTGTGTGTGTGTGTGTGTGTGTGCACGAGTGTGTGTGTGTGTGTGATCCTTGAATAAAATAGTCCGTCATCTGTAGGATTGTCTTGCACTTATCTTTCATGTGTTCTTTTTCCCGCACAGTATATACTTGTTATAGGAAGACATCACGCCGTAGAGAGGGATGCGCTGGGCCTGACTTGTCAGGCGTTTAACGGCAGCGCAACATATTTTCGCTCAGAATTATGACACGCAACAATGGTTACTGTCTGAGCGTTTGAAGAGGAGGCTAGGAAGATAGTGTACAGCAGTTGTTGTTGTCTTCGATTTTAAGTCTGTTCACACTCAGTGATATTAGACGAGAAAAAAAATATATATACAAGGGGTGTATGAGAATTGAGGTGGTGGTGGAGGCCCTACTGAAAAATGCGAGGGGGAAAAAGTAGTCTAATCATGAAAAGAAACCGCACAAAGCAAAAGATACAATTAAAAAAAAAAATTAAAAACCGAAACAAAAACATAAAAAAGTGATTAACGTTAATGAAACTATAACAAATGTCCTATAGGACTACGCCAGAGACCTTTTGCAATATCAAATGCCAAATTCAAATTATTGAATATGCTTCTAAGGGAGTTTTCAGAAAATTGGGGTAAAAAAGCTTTTGTATTCTTACATTCAAATATTATATGAGTATTAGAAATATTCTCACCACACAGACATTTACTGTGTCTACTGAATTTGGTTACGAATGCATTAAGTTTTATTCTATAAAACAAATTATTCACTCTTCTTGCTGTTGAGATATTTGAGCAAGCCTTAGAATGGCTCACGACTCTTGCTTTATCAGCTTTGATGACAGATCTTAACACATATGTGTCCGATCTAGTGGAAAATTCTAATGTCAATCAACACAGAATGGAGAAACGAGAGGCAATATTACCTTGCCCATCGTGTACAGCAGTTGTATACTGCAGTATTGCTTTTCATCAAGACAACAGTATATTTTCTTCTTTCGTCTTGGTTTTCTTTCTTTCTCTCTTCCTTCCTTCCTACCTTTCTTTCTTTCTTTCCTCTTCCTCTTCCTCCTCCTCCTCCTCCTCCTCCTCCTCTTCCTCTTCTTCTTTCTTCTTCTTCTTCTTCTTCTTCTTTTTCTCTTCTTCTTCTTCTTCTTCTTCGCAATTCTTCTTCCTCTTCTTACTGCGTTGTGTGTTTTCAATGTCCTGGTGGCTAAACTGTTCCTGTCTATTTTGCGGCATCTCTCCATCTTCCTTTTGCAGGAGAAGTGTTGCTCCATGCGAGACTGGACACCGCTCCAGACGAAGCAGGAGGGCAGCAGAGAAGACACGCCGTCACGCCATCAGCCACCCGGCAGTAGTAGTGCCAGCAGTGCCAGCAGTGCCAGCAGCAATGTGCCCTATGACCTGATGGACAGGGACATCACATGGAGTGAGGAATGGCCCGGAGTGGAAATCAACACCACCAACAGCTATCAGGTCACTAGCAGTCAGACATATAGAATTATATCAACTGAAGAATAAAATATAGGTAATAAGTAATTATAGGTAGGGGGGGTTCAGGTCACGCACTCCCTTTAACCCCAAGTCACAGTTAGGCAGTGTTGGGTGGTTTCGCTTGTTGACGTCCCGTTTTGTCAGGTCTGCTCTTAGACAGTAGCTCGCGAGGTTGAGCTAGTTATCTGGTTATCTGCCTTTGGGACAGGGAAGGTAAACACCAGGAAACGAGTATGGGCCCCTTCAATATGCTGACCTGGTTCGTATCGTTAAACTAGCTCTCTAAACGACTTAGTTATGAACACTTTTACCTTTCAAGTTTTGGGTTTCATGTACTCGTTTACATGTATGCAGTTGTTTTGAAAACCACTCTCAACTCCTTCAAATCAGCAACAGCTTTGTCATTTTGTCTACATGTATTAGTTGACATAATTCAGTTGCCATTAGAACCATAAGCCAACCCAACCTCTCTCTCATTACACACAC
>CM054147.1:10256578-10259078 GCA_028751875.1 Rapana venosa
CTCCACAGGCGGTCTGTGTGCGTGTCTGTGGACGACTTTAACACTTACGGTCATGGCGAAGAGCGGAAGTGCGTCATCATCCGGGATCAGCCGAAATACCCACGTGACATATGGTCGGCGGACACGAGTTTTGGCGAAGTGGCTCGGTGGTTGTTTTACGGGCGTCGGGAGGCGTTTCACGTGCAGAGGGACCCGAAACATCCCATCCCGCGAATCAGTCACTACATCCGTGTGCAGAGCAGCCAGAAGCCCATGTATCAGGAGGAGTTCAGCTTCAACCACTTTATTAGTAAGGATTTCACTATCGTGGGGGGTTGTATATGCACAGGCAAAATCTGTGTGTGTGTGTGTGTGCGCTCACGTTCAGCGGTAAATTTTCAAATTGTGGTCTTCTCTGAAGCTATCCTACTAATCTCGATGGAGTACACCTATGAAAACCATTTGTAGAGACGTAGACAACACCTTACAACCGTAATCATATTCATAATGATATACCAACATTATATCACAATTGTTCGTGTTCATGTTTAACATTGCAGCTGGACGTATATGTATTTCTTTCGTTTCTCAGCTAGAGCTCTGAGGGTCAGCAATGGTGAGATTTTGCGTATGAGGCTGTGTTTTGTCCACGTGAGAGTAGCCACATTCCAGTTTTGGAGATAGCTGCATATTTGTATTGTGTTATATTGCATTGTATCGTATGATATTTTTTCATATTGTGTTGCATTGTGTTGTATTGCATTGTATTGTATTGCATGGTATTGTATTGTATTGTATTCTATTGCATGGCATTGTATTGAATTGCACTGCATTGTATTGTATTGGGTTGCATTGTAGTGTTTTGTAGTGTAGTGTAGTGTATGGTATGGTATAGTTTGGCATTGCACTGCATGGTATGGTATGGTTTGGTATTGCACTGTATGGCATGGTATGGTATGGTACTGTAGTCAAGTCAAAGTCAAGTCAAAAACACTTTAATCATCCCATGAAGGGCAATTGCAATACTGACAGGCAGATTGATACACATAAAAAATCTCAAAGACACAAAAAAGCTATATTTCGTATTGCACTGTATGGCATGGTATGGCATTAGATTGCACTTTATTGTATTTATTCTGTTGTATGGTATTGTACTGCATTGTACATGCATGGCATTGACGGCGGCTGCCTGGCTGCACGTGCAGGTGTGCTGAGCGCGCTTCACGTGGGCGGCTTCCAAGAGGTGTACATGCACGTGGACCAGGTGCCCAGGGGCCGGTGGTGGCGGCTGCTGCTGCTGCAGAGGGGGAGCATCAGGGTGCTGCCGCTGCAGAAGCCCAGCCTGGTGTACCAGCAGAGGATCACCGGCATCACCCACTTCAGCGACGTCTCCAGGTGCCTGCCTGCATCAGGCTTGTCTTCCTTCACCGTTGTTGTTGTTGTTGTTGTTGTTGGGTTTGATGGCTTGTTGGTGATGTTCGTGTTGTTGTTGTTGTTGGGCTTGATGGCTTGTTGGTATGTTCGTGTTGTTGTTGTTGTTGGGCTTGAGGGAGGCTTGTTGGTGATGTTCGTGTTGTTGTTGTTGTTGGGCTTGATGGCTTGTTGGTGATGTTCATGTTGTTGTTGTTGTTGGGCTTGATGGCTTGTTGGTGATGTTCTTGTTGTTGTTGTTGTTGGGCTTGATGGCTTGTTGGTGATGTTCGTGTTGGTGGTGTTGGTGATGATGGTCATGAATTTGATGTGGTTGTGCTTGCTTGAAGTGATGTGTTTGCTGGTGTTCTTGTGGGTGGTGGTTTTTTGTTTTTGTCGATGACGACGACGAAGAGGATGATGATGATGATGGTGATGATGATGATGGTGATGATGGTGATGGTGATGATGATGATGGTGCTGCTGCTGCTGCTGCTAATGGTGGTGTTGATGATGATAATGATGGTGATGATGATGATGATGATGGTGATGATGATGATGTTGATATTGATGTTGATGATGATAGTGTTGATGATGAAGATGATGATGGAGGTGGTGGTGGCTATGAATTTGTTATACATTTTGGTGATATTGTTACTTTTTGTTATTGAACTCAGCCAACCACAGTATAACTAGCATTAAAAAAATGTCCATTAGGCAAAGAAGGTAACGCCAACTCCCCCTCCCTCCCTCACACACACACACACCTATCCCAAATATAAAAAAAAACCCAAACCCAACGAACCAAGCAATCAGCTAACCAATGTAACACATTTCCTTGAAGATTAAACCCCCCACAACACACGAAACCATTTATCATTTTCAGATACAACGTTCTCTACCGCTACGGCGGGGTTTACCAAGACTTCGACTGCGTATGGACGACGAGGGTCCCAGACCACATCCTGGAGTATCCGGTAGTGGTGTCCCCTGCCATCTCCAAAAACGGCCTGTGGCCGGATGGTCTGGCCATCGGCATGCTGATGGCCCGGCCCGGGGCCCCCTTCCTGCGCCACGCCTTCAAAGGCTACAGGGAGTACCGCGGCAACAA
>CM054147.1:10264078-10269078 GCA_028751875.1 Rapana venosa
ATGGTATGGTATGATGGTGGTATGGTATATGGTATGTATGGTATGGTATGATAATGTATGGTATGGTAGGATGATATGGTATGGTATGAGATGATATGTATGGTATGTATGGGTATGGTATGGTATGATGTATTGGTATGGTATGGTATGGATGATATGGTATGGTATGGTATGGATGATATGTTGGAGTATGGTATAGGTATGGTATGGTATGGTATGGTGTATGTATGGTATGTGATGGTATGGTATGTAGTATGTAGTATGGATATGGTATGTATGGTATGGTTGGTATGGTATTGGATATGGTATGGTATGGTATGGTATGGTAGTATGGTAGTATGTATGATATGGTATGTATTTTATATATGGTATGGTATGGTATGGTAGGTATGTATGATATGGTATGGTATTGTATGTATGGTATGGTTGGTATGGATGATATGTATTGTATGGTATGTATGGATATATGGTAGGTATAGGTATGGTATGGATATATAGGTAGGATATGGTTATGATATGGTTAGGTAAAACGGCGATGTATAGTACAGCTCATATTGGTATTGTCCTGTTTGGTGTGTTGTTTCATGATTGTAGGATAGTTTTTCTGCATAATATGCCGATATATGGTGCGATAATTTTTATGTCTATGGGATGGAGAAAGAGACGTTGATTGGTTTGTTATGGCTGAAGTAAGAACTTCATTCAGGAATCAATGTTTACAGTACACGCGCGCAGCGCGCGTGTGCGATGTTGTCGTGCGTGCATGGGTGCTATGATGTTTGTGTAGTGTGTGTGTGCGCGCGCAGCAGCATACTGCCGTTTTTATGGAGTGGGAGAATAAAATAATGGTGCATTAAAATTATAATTTATTATCATTGAAGTTCTTTTTTGTGTTATCCTGTAATGCATTTCAAGGTAGTCGTGTGAAGTACCCGTGTACCTGTATTCCGTGTGATTTTGTTCACATGCAAAAATACATGACACATTTGCATAGGAGTGGTCTTACATGAATGCTGTTTATCATTTATTCTGTTCTGTGGTTTCATTATTTTCTTTCTTATTAACTCGTGTCCTATTTATTCGATTCTTGTCGTGCCTTTTTCGTAATATTTATACTGTTGTTTTTGTTTTTGAGATAATAAAGTGCTTTTGCACACCGCTGAACTACTCAAGCAACTTTGTATGTGTCGTTGATCGCGTGAAAGCACAGACTCCCCCCCTCCCACCCAATTACTTCTCTCCTCTCTTCTCTACGTTCTTTTCCTGGCTGGGGTGTGTAGCGCCTGGTCTTGTCCTGTGCTGGTCACTCTGCAGGAGGTCTGCCTGCTGGCCTCAGCCGTTCCGACTTAAGGGTAGCTCATTGTTTTGTATAGCATCATACCAGGATACAGGTTTCTGTTTCTGTCACCCACCCAACACCGACAGCAATGACAGGTTCTTTAGCGTGATTATTAAATCTTCTGCATGTGTATGTATGTACCCAAAGGGACTTAATGTACTAGCGAGTCTGCACTTTTAAGTTGACATGAGAGATCGTACAAAACCCCACCCTTAAAACATAAGACGTCGCTGCCGAGATTCAAACCCACGACTCCATGGACCAAAGAGAGTGAAGTGAAATGGTCCTAACCACTCCACTATAGCGTCCGACCCAAACCCCTTTAAAGACTTCGAACACTTGAGTAAACCGTGTTGCTGTATTGGCGTGAACAAAACAAGCATGTGAGCTGTGTGATTCATTGGATCCTTTGGTATTACAACACTGAAGACCTTCTCCGTGAATACAGCTAATACAAAAGAAATAACCCAAACAAACAAACAAACAAACAAAACAACCCCTCCTCCCCAAAAGGAAGGAAAAAACAACACCTTCCGTCTCCCTTAAAAAGGAGAAAAACCTGCGTGCATGCAAGCAGTTACGCTTTTGCTCACTCATACACCCAGAATCGCGAGAAAGCACACATACAAGCGTCAACTCGCAATGTGCACACAGAGACCAGATACAGACACATTGAGATGCAGACAGTAACATATGACACACACACATACGCGCATGCGAGCGCGCTCACACACACAGAGTTTCTCAAGAACTCAGCCACTTTACAAGCCCCTCCAAAAACCCATTCAAAACGCAGTTTTGATTTTATTAGGAAAAGCAAATATACATATCACTCAGCCATTTCCGATCAAAAGTAAATTTCACGTTTTCCGAGTAAAACATAGTGAATAAGAAAAAGGAGAATACAACATTTTTGTATCAAACTCGCAGTTCAAATGTCATTACTACAGATTTCATTACTGAAATGGAAATACTGCATACGTGGTAAGAAATCGAAGATACAGCTTAAAACTAACGATTCAATGCACACCGTAGGCCTACATAGACCTCCAAAATCTTCAAAGAATTAAAACTTGCAGGCTCAAACTACAGTAAAACCACATTAAGAAATCATAGATTTAAAATTTTATTTAAAAAGTGGAACGATTTATTACCTCTAATGACAGTGCTAAAACCTTCATAGAAAACCCACCATAAAAAAAATCAACTATTCAAAATCCTCTTCACGTTTAAGGTGACTGGATTCGGGGTTTATTAAAACGATGCCCTTTTTTGTTTAATCGCCTTCCGTTTGGATTTTTACTGACGACTGCGGCAATAAATACAAGACTCACACACACACAAAAAGACGAAGATAGTAAAAAAAAAAAAAAAAGCATTGCATTTTAGGCAGACATACATATTTATCTTGGCATTAAGTTATGCATTAAATAGTGTTTTAACCCTCCGTGACAACACAACACACACACACACACACACACCACCACCCATCCACCCATAATCCCACACCAACAACCCTTTCCCCGACCCACCACCCATCCATCAACCCCCCCATCCCCCTCCTTCCCCCCCCCCCCCACCCCGCCCCCCCCCGCCTCCCCAACCCCCCCTCCCCCGTCCCCCAGATAACTGCCACTGCACAACTGGGCTCAGGCGAAGAGGTCGCTGTCGACAAAGAGGTCCTCTGGGGCGAGGGTGAGCACCTGCATTCTGGGGAACCTGCAGGAAGCGCGCTTCCATTCCCTGCCCCCCACCACCGCGTCCACCCGCGTCTGCAGCACCTTCAGGCACCCCACCAGCTCCAGCTACACACATACATGACGCGCGCGCGCGCGCGCGCAGACACGCACGCATACACAGTCACACACACAGAGTCACACACATGTCACACACATATACATACAGAGTCACACATACACACAGAGTCACACACACAAACACAGTCTCAAGCATAAGTGCACACACACATACACACACACACTCACACACACTCACAGACACACACACACACACAGAATAACACAAACATAGTCTCAAATAGAAGTGCACACACGCACATATCCACATACCCCCCCCCCCCCCACACACACACACACACCGACACCGACCCCCACCCATCCCAACCCC
The DNA here is from genome assembly GCA_028751875.1 of Rapana venosa. Taxonomy (NCBI): domain Eukaryota; kingdom Metazoa; phylum Mollusca; class Gastropoda; order Neogastropoda; family Muricidae; genus Rapana; species Rapana venosa. Next base: position 10,267,545 of record CM054147.1, read on the forward strand.
CAACCCCCACGCAACCCCACTCAACCCCCTACCCTCCACTCACCCACACCATCCCCCGAACTCCACCCCCCACCCCCCAATCCCTCCGACCCCCCCCTCCCCAACCTCCACCACCCCAACACCCTCCCACCCCACCCCCGCCCATCCCACACACACCCACCCTCCCTCCCCTCCCCACCCCACCTCCCCCCACCTCTACACACACAAATTTCACACACACACACACACACACACACACACACACACACACACACACACAAAACACACACACACACACACACACACACCACACACACACACACACACACACACACCCTTCGGATGAGACTATAAACCGAGGCCCCCGTGTTCGAACGCATGCAGAACATCTTGCGCACACGTTAAATCCTGTTCCGCTTTTCAGAGGAGTAGGCCATTGTGTGCCGGTGGAAACCGATGAAAAAATTTACAAAACCGCATACCCACGGGGACTAGATGTAGAAAAAAAGCGCATGAGTGCTTATTCCATTATCCTCGATATAAAAGAATAAATAAAATAAAAAATAAATAAAATAACACACACACATGTACACACACACGACACACACGCATACACACACACACACACACACACACGACACACACACGACACACACACACACGACAAACCCCCCCCCCCCCCCCCCCAACACACCAACACACACACGACACACACACACACACACACAACACACACAACACACACACACACACACACACACACACACACACACACACACACACACACAACACACACACACACACACACACACACACACACACACACACACACACACACACAGCAATCCCCAGTATTCTCTTTTTTGTAAAGCATGATCGTCGGAATCTACATTTTGCTTGTTTCACAGCTGCCATTACAAGTAGTTCACAATTGTTTGTTTTCCAACTTTAGAGTATTTTTCAATTGTTCGGGGTTTTTGTTAATTTTTGTATTTCTTTGCCATGTTTTTTGCAACATACTGTTTATATAGCTTGGAATAGTCTTTTAATGTGCATTCGTACCAACACGTATTTTTTCTACTTAAAGCCCTTATCTCATCTCCCCCAATCCCCCCCCTGCCTCCATCGTCTAATATCACTTTAAGTGAACAGACGTAAAATTGAAGACACACACTTACCTGCAGATAGAAACGGATGCGGACGAAGTCGGCTCCTTCGAAGCTGTCCATGGTCAGACAATTGGCTGGAATCACGAAGCCCTTGACCACGCGCCACCATTCCGACTGGGGTGCCAGAGACTCGGTCAGCAGCGAGGCCTTGACCACTGTCCTGGTGACCTTCTGCTCCTTCCTCGCCTCTTCGTTCTTCGTCTCGTATTTAAAGGTGATTTCCTGGCCAGGGTACACAAAACACATAAACAAAATAACAAAACCCCCAAAACAAATCTAAACGTAACCTACGTCTGTGAGGTTAGAATGCGGGTTATGTAAATGAATGTGTGTGTGTGTGTGTGTGTGTGTGTGTGTGTGTGTGTGTTGTGTGTGTGTGTGTGTGT
>CM054147.1:10271578-10279078 GCA_028751875.1 Rapana venosa
GAACATGATCATTCCATCGTTGCCAATGAAAATCAATCAATCTTTGTCTAAAAGCAGCAATAAACTCTTTTAGATTTCTACCACCTTGATTTAACCAGATATATCAATAGCCATATTTGAAAAGCAAATGCTTATTTGTGTGGCCCAGTTTTTCTTTCCCTAAGCACCTACATAAAACAAGCATCCTATAAGATTTGAATAATAATAGCCTAATACATCTTCCAGCAGAACTAATTGTAAGAGGATTTCTATTGTTTCGCTGTAGACAAAATCTTCGGTGTTCGTTTATCTACTCCTAAAAATGGCTTCAAAGCAAACAGTTGCTCTGGGTAGGTTTGTGTTGCTGCTGTAACCAATCCCAAAATCTCAGATAATATAAGACTATAGGCTGTGTACGTGTTTGTGCATCACATTTCTTAATGAACAAATCAAAAAAATTGTTATTTAAAGACTGTAGCTTTTTGATACACATAACAAGCCGTTCTTTCCCCTGCTTGCAAGATCTTTACAATCATACAGTAGAGTAGCTACGCTTAACGGAAAAACCCCCAGATCCCTAAATAATTATACATGTTAACCACAAGGGTAACACCTCCATTGCGCATCCATTTTTCATGAGCAGCTAGGAAACCTCCCTTTATAAAGACAGTGATATTACTTTTGTTCAAATTAACTTTGAGACCTAGTGAAAATGCAGCAATGGACAAAATGTTCAACTGCTTTTACAAACATATCCCTGTTTCATATAACAGAATAATATCGTATACAAGCAGAAGAATAAAAAAAAATCTGTGGGATCGTGAGGATAAGTTGCACCATGTCTGCCATTTCTAATGACTTCCATAGCAAGTTCTTTGATAAAAATGGAAAACAATAAAGGACTGCATACGTCACCCTGTTTAACACCAGTTGTACAATTAAGTCTGTTAACTTTGCACTACATTCAGTCCTGCATTTGACGTTCTGATACGTTTCCTTTATAAACATCACACTAGTTTACTTTTCACACCATTTAAAAAAATGAGAATGGGTCATAATGAATTCCTGTTGATAAGAGTCAAAAGCTTTTTCAAAATCAATGAATCCTACATATAACTTCCGGTTGTTAGCAAACTATTGAGTGAGAGAGAGAACTTTGGACTCTGAACTGGTTTAATGTACATTGGCCTTAGGCCATAATACACTTCGAGGAGCAAAAATGGAAAATGCAAAAACTGAAATGCAACGTCTCGTAAACTTTGCTAGAGAACTCTGAACTCTGAAATGGTTTAATGTACATCGGCCTATGGCCACAATATACATTGAGAGGCAAAAACTTGAAGATGAAAAGTGGAAGATGAACAAAAATTCACATAAGTTTGGTAAGACTTTGGCATAATACCCTGGAGTGCACTCAAAACTGTATTCTCTTGCATAAGCATATTCCAACATCATGACTAAATAAAGACTGTCGTAGGCCAAGAATCAAAACAAAACACAGCTAAAATAGTTCAGTTCACCATAACTGCTTCCCAGGATACCACAAAAAGATAATAGACCTGTGAACAAAGTTATTGATGGAGTTTTACCTGATATGTTGACACCTTCTCGCATACAAAATACAAACATCAAGCACATCATAAATCATAACAGTTGAAATAATTAATGCTCATTAGTTTTTTATGTTTTTTTTGCATTTTCAGTGAGAGAGAGAAAGAGAGAGAGAGAGAGAGAGAGAGAGAGAGAGAGAGAGAGAGAGAGAGAGAGAGAGAGAGAGAGAGAGAGCGAGCGAGCGAGCGAGCGAGAGAGAGAGAGAGAGAGAGAGAGAGAGAGAGAGAGAGAGAGAGAGAGGAGAGAGAGAGAGAGAGAGAGAGAGAGGAGAGAGAGAGAGCGGGAGAGAGAGAGAGAGATGGTCACCATCATCTGGCGTGTGGGGCAGAGGTCGACGATAGGACTGTTGCGGACGTTGATGTACAGGCGGTCCCGCATCCTCTGCTCCCCCTCCTTCACCTCTCCATCAGCTTACCTCGAGGGGAAAATCTTTTTGTCCTGTTCTGTTTGTTGTTGCTTTTTTGGTCTTTGCTTAGTGTATTTTGTGTCCTTGTTCATTGTGTTGTTGTTGGGCGCTTCTCACCTTAACACCCTGAGGATCTCTCAGATTAAAGACCTTGTCTTACTTGTCCCACCTAGGAATCGTTGTGAGACAGGGAGGAGGAAACACCGGATGAAAATGGTGCGTGCATGGGCTGTGTTCAACTCTGACTTAGATTTCTATTTTGTCTCTCAGTGAAAAGTGCACTTGTTACGAGTGCATGTCAGGAATGAAAACGATTTCGAAGTAAACATTTTCAAAGCAAAGCAACATCTTGATAATCTAGGCTTTGGAATATTTTTCTGACATCAATATCTGACAAAGGTTTGCATGTCCGATCTAATCGTCCTTGCTTACAGAAAATAGTCTTTCGGATGAGACGATAAACCGAGGTCCCGTGTGTTACACATGATTATTTAACGCACGTAAAAGAACCCACGGCAACAAGAGAGTTGTCCCTGGCAAAATTCTGTATAAAAAAAGCCACTCTGATAGGGAACCAAATATAGTTTGCAGAAAGGAAAAAGAAAGAAAAATGGGTGGCGCTGCTCTTGTAGCGACGCGCTGTCTCCGAGGGGAGAGCAGCCCGAGAAATCTGCCGTGGCTTAAAGTGGAATAAATAAATAAATAAATAAATAAATAAAGAATACACTTTTTTTTTTTTTTATCAAGGAAGGGCAAAGGAAAGTAGTAGTATGTTCTTTCGAGCCAGAAGGCCCATAGAGCCGGAGCTTATCCCGGTTTCTGTAGCGTTAAGCGAACTGATGGTTTTTCATCACCCCTGTGACAGGACGCTAGTCTGTCGCCAGATACTTCCCCAGCAGAGCTGGTACCCACTTGTACACCTGGGTGGAGTGAGGAAAATAGGAGTAAAGTGTCTTTCCCAAGGACACAACACCGAGCCGAGCGGGGATCGAACCCGCGACCTCTGGATCACGAGTTGACCGTCTAAACCACTCGACCACGGTGCCTCCCAAAGTAAAGTATTTTGTCTGTAACCCCATCCCTTCATCAGTCCCTGTTGAGCTTCTTGCGCGTGCGACTATAAAGGCTGTTGTGTTTTGAGCAGCACTGGCATACTAAGTTTGCTCTCTCTCTCTCTGTCTGTCTCTCTCTCTCTCTCTCTGTCTTTCTTTCTCTCTCTATTTCTGTGTGTCTTTATCTCTCTCTCTGTGATCTGACTCTCTCATTTTTGTTGTGCCTAGGCCATTTATATTAATTATCTTTCAGTCTTTCTTTCTCTCTTCCTTCTCTGTTTGCCTTCCGTCTTTCTGTGAACCACTCTCTGATGTATGTGGCCTAAGCCGTTTGTTATTCCATCCTTTCTAGTTCAGTCCAGAGTTCTGCGTCTGTCTGTCTGTCTCCCGCTTCTGCCTCTGTGTTCTCTCTCTATCTCTCTCTCTCTTTCTGTCTCTCTTTCTGTCTCCTGCTCCTCTACCCCCCTCCTCTCTTCTCCCTCACCTTGCACCATCTCTCCCACCTTCTGCCTTACCGCCACTTCTCTCTCCCCCCTCTCTACCCGCTCCCCCTCTCGTCCACCGTACACCCTCCCTCTCTTGCTCCCCTCCGCTTCTACTTCACCCTTCACTCCTCCCTTTCTCCACCATCTCCCTCGCCTCCTTCCACTCCCCCGCTCCACTCTCCCTCTCACCGTGACCACCAAGAGTTCTGGCCATGTAAGCCAACTGTCTTGTACTGTCGCTGTCGCAACGCTCTCAACGCTCTCAAGCACGGAAAAAGCCTCTGCTGGTCCAACAAGTCTGGTCTTCAACCGCTTGGCCACTCGGCACCGTTTACCCACATCAGCGACATCGCTGTCGGGGGGTTCAAATCCCGCACAGAAAAAAACCCAACCAGACACAGTGCTGTTTATGCACTCTAAAAGTTTATCTTTCTTTTTCATGTCGACTTAAACATCGAAGCAACAACAACTGACAAAATTACTCTCTTCTCATTCTTTTTGTGATAACTGTTTTACTGATAGACTCACGTCTTTACATGTAAAAAACTTTTTTTCTTGTTCTTGTTCTTGTTTTCTTTGTTCTTCTTTTCTTCTTCTTCTTCTTTCTTGTTCTTCTTCTTCTTCTGTCTTCTCTTCATTCTTCTTGTCTTCTTCTTCTTCTTCTTCTTCTTCTTCTTCTTCTTCTTCTTCATCTTCTTCTTCTTCTTTTCTTCTTTTCTTCTTCGTCTCTCTGTCTCTTCTTCTTGTTCTTTGTTTTCGTTCTCCTTCTCTGTTCTCTTCTTCTCTTCCCGCTTCGTCTCGTCTTCTTCTTGTTTCTCTTCTTCTTCTTCTTCCTTCTTCTTCACCTTCTTCTTCTTCTTCATCTACTTCTTCTTCATCTCTCCCTCTTCCTCTTCCCTCTCTCTCCTCGTCCCTCATATACACCAAACAAACGCTTGTTACCTAGCCCACAATCACCACCACACTTCGCGTATACATCAAGACCCGATATACCCACACCAACCACCACCACCCACACACATCACCACCAACCACCACCACCACCACCACCACCATCATCCACCACCTCACCATCCACCACCTTCATCCACCACCACATCACCACCAACCACCACCACCACCCACCACCACCACCACACACCACCACCATCCCACCACCACATCCACCACCACCACCACAACCACCACCACCACCACCACCACCACCACCACCACACCACCACCAACCACCACCAACCACCACACACCACCAACCACCAACCACCACCATCACACCACCCACCAACCACCACCACCACCACCTACCACCAACCAACCACCCCACCACCACCACCACAACCACCACCACCAACCACCACCACCACCCACCACCACCACCACACCAAAACCACCACACCACCACCACCACCACCAACCACCACCACCACCCCCACCCAAACCAACCACCACCACCACACCAACCCACCACACCACCACCACCCACACACCACCACCCACCACCAACACCACCACCATCACACCACCACCAACCCACCACCACCACCACAACCACCACCACACCACCATCAACACCACACCACCAACCACCACCACCACCAACACCACCACCATCACACCAAACCACCACCACCACCACCAACCACCACACACCAAACCACCACCACCAACACACACCACCACCACCACCCACCACCACCACCACCACCAAACCACCACCTACCAACCACCACCCACCACCACCACCACCAACCCACCACCACCACCACCACACCACCACCACCCAACAACACCACCCACCACCAATACCACACCAACCACCAACCACCCAACTACACCCCAACACAACCATCACCTCACACTGCACCAACCACCATACCACTCTATCACCACCACCACCAGCTGGATCCTACTCACCACCAACCACCACCAACCACCACCCAACCACCACCATCTCACCAACCATAGCCACACACCTTTATCACACTAACTCCTCCACCTACTACTCCACTACCACTCCACCACCACACCATCTCTCCATCACCACCACGCAGACAAAGCTGCCTCCCGACAAGCCATTTGCTTTTTTTTCGTTGGTGTAGAAAGTCTGGAGTTGGGGCAAATTTGCTTGTGGAGGACCCAGGGGGGCATCACCTTGCAGATACAGCTGCCCTGGAGTAAAACGACACCTTCAGGCTGCAACAAGTTGTTTAGGTTTTTTGGGGAGATGGTGGGGTGGTGGGGTGGTGGTTTGTGTTTTGTTGTTGTGTAATGCTAGGTTGTGTTTAATTTTTTTGCGCGCTGTTTTTTTCCTTCTTCTTCTTGAAAGGATGTAAGCAATAATTCATGATAAATGAATGGTACAATATGACTGGGAGGTATCAGCATCCACACACGCATACATTTTGAGCCACGGAGATGATTATAACTGATGTTTGCCTGTTTTGTTGTTGTGTCAGACAAGTCTACTTGACTTAAATGGCAATAACATATTCTGAATCTGAATAAATCTGAATCTGAATCACACACACACACACATATTTCATAAGCATGCACTGATTAAAAGGTTAAGCCAAAGGTGTTTCTAGTCTAAAGCGTCGTGAGAAGCGAGATGTCAGGAGACCTCAGCTTACTCAAGGGGCAGCATAATCAAATGAGGGCGGCGCCACCTTCTCTCTTTCTCGTGCTTTAACCTTACCGACTCAAAACGGAAACTTTGTTGTTGCTGTCAGATCATAGGAAAACACGTCCGTTAATTAAGACCGTTAAGTCAGGCCGATGCGCTCCGACTCGCTATGTAGAGAATTAGTATCCTTTAAGGTTTTAGATAATAAAAAAAACACAAAAAGAAGACAGTAGAATAGGACCATTGGATGGCAGAACATAAGGACAATGGTTGAAGGTAAAGCGAAGACAAGAAACAAGGCGGGAACTAAAAGAGCTAGAGGGAATGGTAAAGCGCTTTGATTTTTGGCCTTTGCAAAAATATAGCGCTCTATAAAGTCCATTTCTTCTTTTTCTTCTTGTTCTTGGTTCTTTTCTTCGCCTTCTTCTTCTTCTTCTTATTATTCTTCTTTTATTCTTCTTTTCTTCTTCTTACTATTAAAGTGGGAACTCCTGGCACAGAATTTCATGAAGGTGGGAATGCTATTTATACCGAAAGAGCCCCCAGCATCCCCATAGAGGATGGAGGGGGGGGGGGGGGGGTTAAAGGGGGTCAACGCTGCAATAGTTTTGTGGTTGTTATCGCTGTTGTTGTCGTGGCACATTCCCCAGTTTGGCAATTATGGGGGTACCCGGTCACCCAGAGCCTGCACTCTTAACGCACCCCACAGGGAATCTTCTTCTTCTTCTTCTTCTTCTTCTTCTTCTTCTTCTTCTTCTTCTTCTTCTTCTTCTTTCTTTCTTCTTCTTCTTCTTAATCCTTCTTAGTAATCCTTCTTCTTTTTAATCCTTCTTCTTAATCCTTCTTCTTCTTCTTTTTCGCAGTTCTTCTTTTTCGCAATTCTTCTTCTTTTTCGCAATTCTTCTTTCTTTTTTTCCGCAATTCTTTTTTTTCGCAATTCTTCTTGTTCTTCTTGTTCTTGTTCTTGTTCTTGTTCTTGTTCTTCTTCTTCTTCTTCTCCTCCTCCTCCCTCCTCCTCCTCCCTCCTCCTCTCCTCCTCCTCCGTCTCCTCCTCCTCCCTTCTCCTCCTCCTCCTCCTCGCAATTCTTCTTTGCAAATTCTTCTTTTTTTCTTTCTTCTTCTTCTTCCTAATTCTTCCTCTCGTCCTTAGTCATCGAACAGTCAGACAACTGCTACCATTGTTGTCTGTCATATAAGCCAAAGTGTGTTGTGCTGCAGTTAAGCGCCTGGCAAGTCAGTCAGCCACGAGTCTCACCGTGAGACTGTAGGTAACATACTGGATGGACAGTTCGCGTGTATGACTCTTTCTCAAGTACCTCGCCATAATTATAGACAGGCAGCCAC
>CM054147.1:10284078-10301578 GCA_028751875.1 Rapana venosa
CTTCTGTTGTGATGTTCCTGTAGTGACTGTTCTGTTGTGATGTTGTAAATGTTCCTTTGTGTTGTGACTGTTGTGAATGTGGTAATATGTTTCAGTGTTCGTTGTGACTGTTGTAAATGTTCCTGTTGTGGTTGTTCCTGTTGTGACTGTCCCTGTTGATGTTGAATTCCTGTTGTGACTTGTTGTGACTGTTTCTGCTGTGGCTGCTGTAAATGTTCCTGTTGTGTTGTTCTGTGGCTGTACATGCCTGTTGTTGCTGTGTTGTTCTGTTGTGACTCTGTTGTGGTGATGTTCCTGTTTGCTGTTGTTGTTGTTCCTGTTGTTGCATGTGTGACTGTTCCTGTTGTGACGGTTGTTAAATGTTCTGTTTTGGTTGCTGTTGTGCTGTTGTGTGGTTGCTGTGTAGTTGTATGTGCCTGTTAGCGATAAAAGCAGGTTGTTGTTGTTCTGTTGTGGTGTATGCTGTTGCGCTGTTGTTGTGTGCTGTATGTTTGTTGTGCTGTTGTAAACTGTTCTGTTGTGGTGTTGTGCTGTTGTGCTGTTGCTGTTGTGGCTGTTGCTGTTGTGGACTTTGATTTTAAATGTTTCCTGTTGTGGTGTTGTAAGTGTTCCTGTTGTGCTGTTGCTGTTTGTAGTGATGTTGTAAATCTTGATGTTGTGGCTGTTCTGTGTGACTGTTCGTGTTGTGATGTGTTGTGAAATGTTCTGTTGTGGTTGCCTGTTGTGACTGTTTTGGTGAAATGTTTCAGTTGTAGCTGTTGTAAAGCAGCAAAGGGGCAGGTTGTAGCTGTTGTGACTGTGTTGTGGCTGTTCCTGTTGTTGTTCTTGTTGTTTTTGTTTCTGCTGTGGCTGTGTGGATGTTCCTGTTGTTGCTGATGTGGGTGGTGGCTGATGGCTGTTGTGGCTTGTGGGTTGTTCCTGTATGTGAACTGTTGTGGCTAGATGTTTGCTGTTTTTTGTTCTTTTTGTTGTTTTCTGTTGTGTGTGCTGTTGTGACTGTTGTTGCGTTGTTGTTGTTGTGGGTTGTTGTTGTTGTGGCTGTTGCTGTGTGTTGTCGGTAGTTGTAGTGCCTGTTAGCAGATCCCGTGTGACTCTTTGGTTTCCTGTTAGTTTGTTGCTGTTCTGTATTCGGTTGTTGCTGTTGCTGTTGTTTTGTTGTTGGCTGTTTGTTGGCTGTTGCTGCTGTTGTGGCTGTTCTGTGTGTCTGTTGTGGCTGTTGCTGTTGTTGCTGCTGTTGTGGCTGTTGCTGTTGTGGCTGTTGTTGGTCGTGTTGTTCTGTTGGTTTTCTGTTGTGGTTTTTGCATGTTGTGGCTGTTGTTGTTGTGACTATTGTGTGGCGTTTGTTGGGCTGTTGTTTTGTTGCTGTTGTTTGTTGTGACGTTGTTGTGGCTGTTGCTGTTGTGCTGTTGGCAAACTGCAGAGTGGTTGCGTGTGTGGTTGCTGCTGTTGGCTGTTGCGGCTGTTGTGCTGTTGTGACTGTTGCTGTTCTAGCTGTTGCTGTTGGCTTCCTGTGTTAGTGGTTGTGCTGTTGTGGCTGTTTCTTGTTGCTGTGTTCCTGTTGTGGTGTTGTTTGTTGTTTCTGTGTGTTGCTGTTCCGTTGTGCTGTTGCGTGCTGTGGCTGTTGTTGCTGTTGTTGCTGTTGTTGCTGTTTCTGTTGTGGCTGTTGTGGCTGTTGTGGCTGTTCTGTTGCTTGTGGCTGTTGTTCTGTTTCTGTTGTTGGCTGTTTGCTTTTTGTGGCTGTTCTGTTGTGGCTGTTGTTCTTGTTGTGGCTGTTGCTGTTTGTTCCTGTTTGGCTGTTGTTCCTGTTGTTTGTGTTGTGGCTTGCTCTTGTGGTGGTTGTTGGTGTTGTGGGCTGTTCGTGGTTGTTGTTGGTTGTGTGGTTGTTTGCTGTTTGTGATGTTGTTGCTTTTGTGTTGTTCTTTGTGACTGTTGTTGCTCTTGTGCTGTTGTCGTGTGTTGTTGTTGTTGCTGTTGTGACTGTTCTTTTTGTGGCTGTTCTGTTGTATCTGTTGTTGCTGTTCTGCTGTTGGCTGTTCTGTTTGTGTTGTAGCTGTTGTGGCTGTTGCTGTTGATGTGGCTGTTGTGGTTCTTGTTGCTGTTTGTTGTGTTGTCTTTTGTTTCTCTGTATTGTGTTGTTGTTGTTTCTGTAGTTGTTGCTGTTGTGTGGCTGTTCTGTTGTGGTTGCTCTTGTGGTTGTGTTGTTGCGTGTTGTGGGCTGTTGTTTTGCTGTTGTGGCTGTTGTTTGCTGTTGTGTTGCTGTTGTTCCTGTTTGGCTGTTGTTCCTGTTGTTTTGTTGTTGCTGTTGTGTGTTTTTTGTGGCTGTCTGTTGTGTGTTTTTTGGCTGTTGTAGCTGTTGTGGCTGTTGTGGACTGTTCTGTTGTGGCTTTTGTTTCCTGTTGTGTTTGGTTGTTGCTGTTGTGGCTGTGGTGTTCTGTCTGATGTTGTTGTTGCTGTTGTGGATGTTCTGTTGTTGCTGTTGTAGTCTGTTGTTGCTGTTCTGTTGTGGCTGTTCCTGTTTGGTGGTCTGTTGTTGCTGTTTCTGTTGTTTCTGTTGTGCTTCTGTTGTGGCTTTTGTTGTTGTGGCTGTCTCTTCTTGTGGTTGTTGCTTGTTGTGGTTGCTTGTTGGTGTTGTTGGATGTTGTTGCTGTAGTGGATGTTGTCGCTGTTGTGATTGTTCTGTTGTTCCTGTTGTGGCTGTTGCTCCTGTTTGTTGTGTTGTTGCTGTTGTGGACTGTTCTTGTTGTGGCTGTTCTTGTTGTAGCTGTTGTGGCTGTTTCTGTTGTGTTGTGGCTGTTCCTGTTGTGCTTTTGTTCTGTTGTGTTTGGTGTTTCTGTTGTGCTGATGTGGCTGTTCCTGTCGTGACTGTTGTTCTGGTTGTTGTGGATGTTGTTGGGTTTCTGGTGTCTGTGGTTCGTTGCTGTTGTGGCTGCTTTTGTTGTGGTTGTTGTTGTGTGTTTGTGGCTGTTGTTGCTTTTTGTGGTATGTTGTGTCTGTGAGTTGTTGTTGATTGTTTCCTGTTGTGGCTGTTGTTGCTTGTTGTGGCTGTTGGTATGTTGTTGTTGTTGCTGTTGTGACTGTTCTTGTTGTGGCTGTTCTTGGTTGTGGCTGTTGTTGATGTTTCTGTTGTAGCTGTTCTGTTGATGTTGTGGCTGTTGGTGGCTGTTCCTGTTGTGCTGGGTTTTTGTTGTGTTGTGCTGCCGTTGTGGCTGTTGTTCTGTTGTGATGTTGTTGTTGCTGTTGTGTCTGCTGTTGTTGCTGTTGTGGCTTGTTGTGTTGTTGTTGAGCGTTGTGTGTGGCGTTGTTGTGGCTTGTTGTTGCTGTTGTGACTGTTGTTGCTGTTTGTGAATTGTTGTTGCTGTTGTGACTGTCTGTTTGATGCTTCTCTGTTGTGGGTTGTTGTGGCTGTTGCTGTTGTTGCTGTTGCTGTTGTTGAGGTGTTCTGTTGTGGCTGTTTGTGGCTGTTTGGCTGTTGTTCTGTTGTGGCTGTTGTTGCTTGTGTTGTGTCTGTGTTGCTTGCTGTTGTGGCTGTTGTGTCCTGTGCGTGGTGATGTTGCTGTGTGCTTGTTGCTGTTGTTTTGTGGCTGTTGTGGCTGTTGTTTGTGGCTGTTGCTGTTGTTGTTGTGGCTGTTGTTGTGGCTGTTGTTCTGTTGTGGCTGTGGCTGTTGTTGTGGCTGTTGTTGTTGGCTGTTGTGTGGTCTGTTGCTTGTGGCTGTTGTTGTGGCGTTTTTTGTTGTGGCTGTTGTTTGGGTGTTGTGTGGCGTGTTTGTTGTGGCTGTTGTGTTGGCTGTTGTTGTGGCTGTTGTTGTGGCTGTTGTTGTGGCTGTTGTTGCTGTTGTGGCTGCTGTTGTTGTGGTGTTGTTCTGTTGTGGCTGTTGTTGTGGCTGTTGTTGTGGCTGTTGTTGTGGCTGTTGTTGTGGCTGTTGTCTGTGGCTGTTGTTGTGGCTGTTGTTCTGTTGTGTGCTGTTCTGTTTTGTGGCTGTTGTTGTGGCTGTTGTTGTGGTGTGTTCTGTTGTGGCTGTTGTTGTGGCTGTTGTTGTGGCTGTGTTGTCTGTGTGTGGCTGTTGTTGCTGTTGTGGCTGTGTGGCTGTTGTTGTGCTGTTGTTCGTTGGTTGCTGTTTGTTGTGGTGTTGTGTTGTGGCTGTTGTTGTGCTGTTGGGACTGTTGTTGGGGCTGTTGCTGTGGCTGTTGTTGTGGCTGTTGCTGTGCTGTTGTTGTGGCTGTTGTTCCCGTTGTGGTTGTTGTTGTGGCTGTTGTGGCTGTTGTTGTGGCTGTTGTTGTTCTGTTGGGGTGCTGTTGTGGCTGTTGTTGTGGTGTTGTTGTGCTGTTGTTCCTGTTGGAGTGATGTTCCTGTTGTGGCTGTTGTTCCTGTTGTTGTTGTGGCTGTTGTTCCCGTTGTTGTTGTGGCTGTTGTTCCTGTTGCTGTGCTGTTTGGGATGTTGTTGTGGTTGTTGTTTCTGTTGTGCTGTTTCTGTTGTGGCTGTTCTCGTTGGTCATGTTGTTGTAGTTGTGGCTGCTGTTGCTGTTGGCTGTTGTTTCTGTTGTGCTGTTCTTGCTGTTGTGCTGTTGTTCATGCTGGCTGTTGTTGTTGTGGCTGTGTCGTTGTGGCTGTTTTCTGTTGTGGCTGTTGTGGCTGTTGCGGCTGTTCCTGTTGTTGCTGTCGTTGCTGTTGAGGCTGTTGTTCCTGTTGTGGTTTTCTGCTGTGGTGATTTTGTGTGGCTGTTCCTGTTTTTGCTGATGTTGCTGTTTTAGCTGTTGTGGCTGTTGCTGTTTTTCATGTTTGTTTTCCGTTGTACTGTTGTGGCTGTTTTTCTTGTTGTGGGTGTTGTGGCTGTTCCTGTTGTGGGTGTTGTTTCTGTTGTGACTTTTGCTTTTGCTGGCTGTTGCTGTTGTGGTTGTTGTTTCTTGTTCTTTCCTGTTGTTCCCTCTTGCTGTTGTTTTTTGTGCCTGTTTGCTTTTTGTTTTCCCTGCTCCATTTTTGCTTTGTTGATGTTGCTTGTTGTTGCTGTTCGTGCCCACTTGTTGCTGTTGTGTTGAGGCTGTTGCTGTTGTTGATGCTGTTGCTGTTGTTGCCTTGCTAGCAGTTTGAGCTGTTGCTGCTGGTATTGCTGCTGTCCCTCGCAGTTGTTGTGCTGTATCTGCTTCTCTTGCTGCAGTAGTTCTTGCTGCGCCGTTGTTGTTGTTTTGTGTGCGTAGTTCTTTTGTTCTAATTCCGCGAAGCTGCCTATCGTCATCCGACATCTTTTGGTCTATCGCTCCGCCCACGAGTTTGAAGCTGAAAGCAGTCCTTGAGCAACAAGAAATAACGGTAGATCAAGGGAAAGAGATAACAAACAGTGATTAAGAAGAAAAACGGAATAGGAGCCTTCGGGAACATGAGTTAATACTTCACGTGCTATTTCAGAAAAGGATAATTACCGCCACCCACAAACAACTAACGGAGGTGGAAACGATACAGAAAGGGACAACACGTTGAGAATGACAAGGGAGTTAGGACAATTATCCATATTTTATTGATTTATTTTAATTTTATTTTATACCACTTTTAAGTCACGGCAGATTTCTCTGCGTGAAATTCCAGCTGCTCTCCCTGGGGAGAGTGCGTCGCCAAAAGAGCAGCGCCACCCGTTATTTTTTTATTCTTTTCCTGTCTGCAGCTGTATTTGTTTCAGTAGTGGCTCTTTTCTACAAAATTTTACCAAAGACAACTCTCTTGTTGCCGTGGGTTTGTTTACGTGCGCTAAATAATGATGTGCAACACACGGGACATCGGTTTGTCGTCTCATCCGAAAGCCTAATGGATGGGGGAAGAGTTTCGGGCTCAAGCGGGGATCAAACCACCGCACACTTCCGACCTGGACATTTCGCTGTCTAGGCAGGCTAGCCGCATTACCTCTAGACCACCGTTCCACATCTACATTTCCCCCTTGTCAACTGGAAAAAAGCAAAAACTTAACCCGTAACCACTGTTCCATATATAAAAAAAACACCCAGGGCTAATATATCCAAACTTTGTTCTCGAGGATGGAGAAAGGCAGAATTTGCTTTTCAGGGGATAGTCCATGTTCTTTTAGACCTTTAATCTTTTTTACATATATGTTTTCTTTTAAATACGAATTAATGGACACAAATTCTCATTACTTTATCTTACATTTAGTCCCTGTGTGCAAACAGTTTCTAAAATGTTGCCATCTGCTCCCAGTAGCACAAATGGCCGAATCTTCCGAAAGCCGGAACAGGGTTTAGCATGAACGCAAGATGTTCTGTGTACTTTAGCACACCGGATCATGCTTTATAGTCCCATTACTTTCGAAGAAGTATTGAAGATACTTCCTGTTGTCGGCTCGCTGACAAACATTAATTAAGGATAAAAGAAACTCAAGTAAACAAAGTCACTTTGCATACCGCACGCACGCACGCACACACAGTCTCTCTCTCTCAAATCTCGCACAACTCTCGATCATCTCTCTTCTCTCATCATCTCTCTCTCCTCTCTCTCCTCTCCTCTTCATACTTCCCTTGTTAGGAAACAGCAAGACACATCCTCTCCACAGCAAAATTTAAAATATCAAAATTTCACAGTTTGCCTACCATAATGCCTGTCGAAGGACTCCCGTCTACTTTAGAAGCCATTGAATCAGCTCTGCGAGAAACACATCAGTTTCATTCAGAACAAACGGCAGAGGCAACCAAACGACTAGTAGTGCACAGAAAAATCCAGTTTGAACAACAACAACAACTGGCAAGAAAACCAGTCCCTTGTCGACTGAAAATCCCAGCAGCTTCGTGTAACAAAGGAAGAAAATCGTGATGTCTAAGTGTGAACAGCCTGGAACAGGAGGAAGCGGAGGTGCAACATGCCCAAAGGATATGGAACAAGAAAAAGGCAGTCACAATGATATTTTATTTAGTTCAACTTACCCCCACCCAGTTGCTTTATACTTCTGTCACAAAACTATTGACGAAGCCACAACATGTTTGTGTCATGGCGAATCTCGCTTTGTACCCAAACGAAATAATAGACAACTGCTACAGAATATGAAATCCATGGTTTATATACCACAGACTGTACTAGCAAACAATGACTTATTACAGAGTCGGTGAACTGTAGTCATTGTGACAGTGTTCAACTACATGTGCCAGAATGGCACATCCATGCTAACAAGAGTGGCAAACACGCTATTCACACTGTGTAGACAGCACGAACACAATGACACGCGACAGCCGATTGTGAATCACCACAGCAACTGCACAGCCACAAGATTTTGCAGCAAAGAATTTGGCAGCTTTCCATAGAATCGAACAAAACACGGACAGTTGAAACTGCTTTCAGTAAAAAAACCTGTGGTTTTGATCAACTGTTGAATAAAAGGCTTTTCTCGAGAGTTCGTGATTGCAAAAGATAAAAATGTACTGCTGCAAGTGTCTAATTACTTTCTTGATATGCTTTTGACTAAAACTAAATATGGCAAAATACTTCCACTGATAAGGATCCTTGTCAAAGACAACCATACATGCCATATATGTTGTATTCTCACCATTGCAATGGAAAGCATTATATGCAATAAATATTGAGTTGAGTTTGATTTAAACTTACTTAGTGCCTCTCCCTCCTCCTCATCTTCAACTCATGATCTCGTCTCCTCCTCAATCTCTCTCTCATCTCTCTCTCTCATTATTACTCCCTCCGTCTCTCACACACATATGAACGGATGACAAAATTTACAAAACTGCATACATACGGGGACTGAATATGAAAAAAGTACATGAGTGCTTATTCTATTATCCTCGAAATAAAAGAATAAACAAATAAACAAACAAAACAACAACGTACGAGTATGAACATATTAAATGAAACCAGCGGCAGTCGTGGTGGGGTGGGGAGTCAGGGATCGGGGAGTCAAGTCAAGTCAAGTCAAAAATACTTTAATCTACCCATGAAGGGCAATTACAGTACTGAAGTGCAGATTGTACGCATAAAAAACTCAAAACACATGGGAAGCATGGAAGGTCAGCCAACATGGCTGTGGTTTTGCGTAAACTGCTGATTGCAGAACGACATGAGATCTCTTTGTTCTTATTCATATTTTGAGCAGGGGGGAAGGCAAACGCTGCCTGGTCATTTAAACCTATATATACACTACATACTCTTAGCAGGGCTAGCGCTGTTTCTGAAATGACTTGTCTGAAAGAACGTGAAAAGTGAACAAACGCAAACTAAGGTGTACGGGCACGCATCACGACATGGCTGATGCAAGATTGTCCTACAGGAACGTACAAGGAGGGAGACGAAGAGGCAGACAGAGAAAACGATGGGAAGAAGACAACATCAGAGAGTGGACTGGCTTGAGTGGAACGATTGCTACGCAAAGCAGACCGTAGAGAAAGGAGGAAGCTGGTCTGCAAACTCTTCAGTAGTGCCCCCACGGCCCATGGGAGTACAGGATAGGTGAAGGTGAGGTGGACAAAGATGGACACCCGCTTCTCATTGTTGACTATCATTACTAAAACCTCACCTCAATGGGGGATAACTCCTGTCTCCAAACCAGACACTGGTTCACCTTCCACACACCTCCGCACAGTTCCAGTTCAGAACACAACACAGTGATGATAGTGCTATGGATACACCACAGTCACGGAAAATGGCTAAAAAAAAACCCACCCAAAAACACCGTGTCAGTCATAAAAACTGTCGTTTTTGGGTCTACACTCGACTTCAGTATGTGCTGTATGGCACAATCAAAAAGGTCCAGCATGACAATGCAAAAAAACTATCTGACAATAATCAAACTAAGAAGGGGTGTTGGGAGGGAGAATTTAATTCACGCGAAAACAAGGGTATGGTACCCCCACATAGCGTTCTTCGATGTGTGAACACTTCGTGCCAAAAAATTGCAATAGAAAAGAGAGGCTTTTCAACGATTCTACTTCTCTTCTACTACTCTTTTGTTTGTGTGTAAGGTGTGATGTGTGTGTTTGGTTTGTGTGTGAGTTGTGTGTGTGTGTGATGTGCGTGCGCGTGCGTGTGTGTGGTGTATGTGTTTGAGTGTGGTGTGTGTATGTGTGTGTGTTTGTGTGTGCACGCGCTCGCGCGCAGCGCTGAAGAGAGAGAATGAGAGAGAGAGAGAGAGAGAGAGAGAGGAGTAGAAGAGAGAGATGAGAGAGGCAGACAGGCAGACCACACATCTATGTATCTATGATTTGTGTATCCATTCGTATCATGTATGTATGTAGCAGTATGTATGTATGCATGTCTGTATAATATGCACCATCCCCATCCATCCATCCATCCATCCATCCATCCTCCATCCAACCATCTTCATCCATCATCCTCTCCATTCACATATCTATCCATCCATCCATCCATCCATCCACCCATCCTCCCACCCACTACACTATCTTCTATCTATCATCATCTATCATCTGCTATCTATCTATCTATCTCTCTTGCCTTCTTCTATCATCTCAACATCATCTATCTATCTACCTACACCTCATCTACTACCTACTGCTATCTATCATCTATCAATCATCAACATCTACTATCTATCTACTACTATCTACATGTTCTACACAGCACACTACACTACACCCCGGGATCAACACACACACACAACACGCCACACACACCACGCACACACACAACACGCACGCCACCACACAACACACCACACACACACACACCACACACACACACACAACACACACACACACACACACCACAAGCACGCACGCACGCACTTTAAACTGGGTTTGTTTCAGATAGGAGTCAGGCCTGGAGTGAAAAACATATCCATTTGCTAGCTTCGATTTGTTTTGAGACAGGACTCTGCCAGTACCCGGTAAAGCCACCAGTCCTCTTCTCTCCTTCCTCATCCAGGGGGTTATGCCTGGTCTTCTCCTGAGCTTGTGACTCCTGCGGAGGTCGCCTGCTGGCCTCAGTGGACACATCCCACTTAGGTAGCTCACGTTTGTACCAGTGCATGCTGTATGCTATATTTCCGTCGCCCCCATATTGTTTCTACTCTTTGAAGCGCACACACATCCACTCGTAGCCGCCTGGCTTACACCCCTTTAAGGAATCACCGCGGTCAGGAAAGGCGAGCGGATAGAGATGGACACCGCCCTCATATGCTGTCC
The DNA here is from genome assembly GCA_028751875.1 of Rapana venosa. Lineage (NCBI taxonomy): Eukaryota > Metazoa > Mollusca > Gastropoda > Neogastropoda > Muricidae > Rapana > Rapana venosa. The sequence continues at coordinate 10,294,216 of CM054147.1, forward strand.
CTTAGAGACCACGTCCCCCTGACCGTGCCCCTTTTCTAAGGCACTCAGCCGCCACAGGACCAAAAACCCGCGGGATACCGCCGGAGAAGGACACCACCCTCCATACCTGCGTCACCTTTATTTCCCTTCAGACCAAACCTATCGCTCACCCCTTTAATTGACCACACAGGCTATGGGACACCTTTTTACCTTTTACTGTATAATTATGTGTGTATACACGAAGAAAAACTAATGCATGGCAGGTCAGCACTTTCAGTTGACTCTTAATATCAACAAACACTGCTGCTGGATTTCGAACCCACGACTTCATGATTGAAGAGAGTGAAGTCAATGGTTTCTAACCATTCCGGCTGTAGCAATTTGTCCATAACCTAGGCAAGCTCACAATCTTTCTATTTCCGTCGTTCCAAAGACGCAGAAAAGAAACTGAACATGATATGCGTGCTGGTTATTCATTTAATTTATTATTTTTTAAAGATTTTTATATGGAGGATAATGCAATAAGCACTTATGCGCTTTTTTTTTACATCTAGTCCCCGTATGTATGCGGTTTTGTCAATTTTGTCATCTGTTCCCACCGGCACACAATGGCCTACTCTTACGAAAAGCGGAACAGGATTTAACATGTGCGCAAGATGTTGTGCGTGCGTTCGCACACGGGGCCTCGGTTTATAGTCTCATCCGAAGGTGCGTATGTGTGTGTGTGTGCATATGTGTGCGTGCGCGCGTGCGTGTGTGCGTGCGTGCGCGTGCGTGTGTGTGTACAACAATATTTTTCTCCATCATTTTAAAGCAGAACTATGTGTGCATGATATTTTCAGGTCTGTTCTCTCTGTGTCATCTCTCAGGGCAGTCTGTTCTATCCTGACAATACTTCACCTTCAGTTACCGAGCTTCTGAGGCTGGTTGGCTTGTTTTCAAGGCAGTGTTGCCGAGTTAAGATATTTTTTGGTGAAAATGAGGTTGTCACCATCATGGATTTGGTCTAAAATCATGTAATAAGCCTCAAGAAGAGAGAGAGAGAGAGAAGAAGAGAGAGAGAGAAGAAGAGAAGAGAAGACAGACAAGAGAACAGAGAGAGAGAGAGAGAGAAGAGAGAGAGAGAAGAGAGAGAGAGAGAGATAGGGAGGGAGGAGCACCTATGGCAGTGCCAAATGTTGCACCGTAATTTCAGAGTAGTGCACCTGTATTATGCACACGTGTTAACGTACGTTTCCTGTATGCGTGTTTGTAGAGTTCCCGTGGGGATGCCGGGGTCTGTCAGTAAAAAAGCATTCCGCTTTGGGAAATTTTGTGCTAGGAAATGCATCTTTTCTATCACCAGAATTGTTTTTGCTTCCTTTTCGTCACCTGCTTCTTGTCCATTTCTGCATGCCTGCATTCTCGCCATTTTACCAGACAAACTTTAAAGAAAACACAATTCTTGCCATAGCCTAAGACGATCGTCTGGCCTGACTTGCCAGGCGCTTAACGGCAGTCAACTCAATGTTTCGCTAAGAAAATGCAAACAAAGTGCGATTGGGAACGGACGACGACGACTTAAGAAGAAGAAAGAAGAAAAGAAGAAGAAGAAGGAAGAAGAAGAAGAAGGAAGAAGAAGAAGAAGAATTGCAAGAAGAAGAATTGCGAAGAAGAAGAATTGCGAAGAAGAAGAATTGCGAAGAAGAAGAATATGCGAAGAAGAAGAAGAAGAAGAAGAAGAAGAAGAAGAAGAAGAAGAAGAAAGAGGTGCAGGAGGAGGAGGAGAGTAAGAAGATGAACTGTCGCTCGACAAACTGCCTGTAGTGTTCCGATTACTCTTCAGGACGTTCAGGAAGAAACAAAACCAGTCAGTCAGTCATTTGTTTTTCGTTCCTCAGCTACAGCTCCGAGGTTTACCTAGGGTGAGATTGTGCGTGTACGACCGTTTGTCCACCAGACATAACCGCATTCCGTCTTCAGGGAGCGTGTCTGAACATGACACCTGTGTGCAGACGCTTTTCGTTTTAATTCTCATCCGTTCTTACAGGCAAACATAGTGGCTGGCCTACCCTTCCAATATGCTAACGGATCTTTTAACGTGTGCACATTATGTTCTGCGTGCATTCCCACACGAGATCTCGGTTTCTAGCCTCATCTGATGGATTTTTTTGGGGGGAAGTGGAGTCAATACTGGTGTTAACTCCAGGCTAAAACGGGCACCTCTGTCGTGGCTGGATCCCGGGCCGTCAGATCACGAGAGTGAGGCTCTAACCACCAGGCTACCTCGTCCCCTGATCAGGAATGAACTACCTTTACATGTTCCTTCGAGCAGGGCAGACCAAACACACACATCGCATACAAGGAAAAACAAAAATCGCACTCACTGGCACACACGTTCCATTGAGGTACAGAAAAGACACATTGCAGGATACAAAAACCACAACATTTATTACTGGTTTTGTGCTTTCAGTCGATGTATTTTTAAAATAACAAAGTACATCATTTGCTTTGCAAGCATAACACTTCTCAGCTTTACCTATTCTTTCAAACAGTTTATGCCCGTACTCTAAACATGTCAGTTCATGTCTTAATTTGACTATACTAAAAAACTGCCCCGTGGGGATACCGGGGGCCTTTCAGTATAAATAGCATCCCAAACTTCTAGAAATTCTATGCTAGGAATTCCCTCTTTTCTATCGCTATATTTCTGCCTTGTTCCTTTTGTTTCCTGTCACCTCCTTCTTAAATATGTTCTACCTTGTAACAGTTATCTCCAACGCTGAAGTCGGATGCGCTGGGCTTGACTTGTCAGGCCCTTAATAATAATAATAATGTATGGAATTTATATAGCGCTGAATCTTGTAAAGCAACAAATCAAAGCGCTCAGATTTTATTTCATACCACTTTAAGTCACGGCAGATTTCTCTCCGTGAAATTCGGGCTGCTCTCCCCGGGGAGAGCGGGAGAACGCGTCGCCACTTAGCGCTGCGCCACCCTTTCACCCTTTTTTTTTTCTGCAGCTGTATTTGTTTCCCTATCCCTATATTAATGACAGTACAACGGAATTTGCGCTCAAATGACAGACAATAGTTACTGTCTTGAGCGTTTGACTACGAAGACGAATATAAAAAGATGGTTTTTTTATCGTAAGAAGTGGAGCAGCTAACTTTGTGATGAAGTCCAGCTGATCAAAATCTTTTCTAAAAACAAGCGCAAAGCAATGATGAACGAATAATTAAAAAAAGAAAATACTAATTTAGAAAAAAAACAACCCCACACAAGCGCGTAAATATTGCTTCTATACTGTTAAGATAAAGACTTTAAAAGATTCAGGCGTATAAAACTACTATATGAAAACTAAAGGTCGATAGTTTTTACTCATCAGTACAAGTGTCAACTTCATAAGCTTTTTTCTCCGTTGAAAACCGAGTCAATCCAAGTGCAAGTTATTAATGGAATGATTTATACTTTGGGTAAATGCAAAAGTTATATGAAAACCCCTCCGGTCCTTACTTTCCTGCCATTGTTCAAAAAATAATTTACCCGAAATTTTGTTTTTCTTATTACAAAAAATGCTAGTGAGGGTGACATCATGAGCTGGAGATGAAGAACACCGTAAAGTATAGCTACTGTGGACATGCATTTTAACAGACAAGTATTGTTGGTCCCCATTCTGCATGCCGGTCACACGACATACATAGATTTTTAAAAAAAGTATGATAAGACATGAATAAAAATGATATGACACTGAACAGCGGTACAGTACAGTGGTATGCACAACTTAAAAAAATGTCAAAAGGATGGCCAAGGTAGTTTGGACTTAAGGAGGGCAAACAGGTCCCAAAAAGCAAAACAAATTAGGAAAACATAAAAAGGATCAAGAAAATTACCCCCCTTCCCCCACCCACCCCCACCAAAAAGAAACAAAAACACCAAAAAACAAAGCCCCCTCAGCTGCAAATTTTCCAGAAACTTATTTAAAAAAGTTTTTCAAATTAGCACATTATAAGATAATGTTAAATCATCCTTAGTGGTATTTGGTTGTTGCTACCATCGTGTCATTACTTTTGATCCAAATAAAGATTTTCTCTTTAAAGATGCTCTCCACATATAGATAAGCGTGCTATAAAGCCTTTAACGTCTTTTTCACTATCAGTAGCGTTATCATTGTCATTACGCGAGTACTTAATGATTTAGTATCGCAACCCTCCTCTAATAACCCTATTGAGAGAATAAAATCAATTAACTTTCCCCCCACCAAATATAACTAGAAATCAACAAAACAGCAGAGGAAAAGGGAAAGAAGTCCTTGTGAGTATGTCAAAGCTCATGACAATGTGTCTTTCCTGCAGTATACTGGAACTAGCCCATGGTCAGGTGTAATTATGTCGTTGTCCTTGTTGCATGGCAGATTAAAAATGTGCTTAATTAATAAATATATGCAGACACAAACAAACAATTATAGGCTCATAAAATAAATGCATCCGTACTTATACACACAACACACACACACAACACCCCCAACATACACACACAATTGATTCATAAAAACATAATTATCATTAGGAGACCCCAATTATGGCCTGTTATGATAAAATAATCATGATATACTAAAACATTATGTACAACTAAAAGCATCCAAATCCCACACACTTAATAATCTGCCTGCAGTATGACAACCATCAAATTACATCTCAAAGTAAGTTAACACAATTGATTTAAACTGCAACTGGCGAAGACCATTGATGAAGTGTTCTAAACTTAAAACGGTACTTAAAAATGAATTACAAACTGAAACAAATCCAAAAGCGTCTCCATTAAACTCTTAAAAAAAATATGCAAGAGAACTCCAACTGAACGTAATATCTTGATAAATAACAGTTACAATTTTTCCATGTAATTTTTAGTTCCTGCGCAAGCGTTCTAGAGGTAGCTGTACGTACCTATTGACAACGTTTACTTCCTTTCGATACTGAATCCGAGTATAAAAATGAACATAAAACCACTCACATTTCCCATATACAAACATACCCTGCCTAAACTACCGTCAACCATTTTCTGCAACACGCTGCCGAAATCAGCACTGGCACCTTCCCTAACGTAGACGTTTCTACAATATACTGACTGCTGACTAGTTTGTTTTCATCGATACGAATGTATCACAGTTACAAACAAACAAAGAAGTCCCCCCCCAAAACAAAAAACAACAAACCAAATCAGAAAGACCACACACACACAATAACAAACTCTGCAAACTATTTCGTCACCTTTCTGTGTTCTGCAACAGACTTGAACCGTCAAATTCATAGCACTCCCATGGCCACCTCCCACGTAAGAGCCACTCTGATCTAGCAGTGACAATCTACGCGCGGGGATCTTGTTTTCATCGTCACGTCACTTCCCACTCTGCTTTCCCCCCTTCACCCTCACCAACCACTTGTAGCGAACCAGTCTTTTCACATCACCTCACTAACACCTACACACAACTTTCTTTGTTGTTGTTGCTGTTCGTTCTGTGGTTGCTTTGTACTAATTCTCGTTTCACGTCTGCTTCTGCGCTAAACTACCACACACTCCACAACTCACATCCAGCACTACAACTACATGCTAACACACAGCACTGCTATGCTCCTCTAACGCTGCGCACGCAAATCACACTACTCTACCTACTCACTCTACGCTCGACACTGGTACGTACCCTCTCGCTGTTGCCGCTCTCACCGCAGCTCTCGCTCGCTCTCCCATCAATTGCTATGTTATGAGCTTCTGTTGCATGAGATTTGTGCGTGTATACAAACGAATCAACGCTTGTGCGTGAGTTTAATAATAATACTATAACTAATATAATAAAAATCTGACATATACATTCATAATGATAATAACAAACTAACTACTACTAACGACTAAATAATTTCTATTATATAAATACTGCAGTGAAACATACTACTCTGCTACTCTACTCTAATCACTCTCTCATCTATTCAATCTCTCTCTCTCTCTGGTACTGGTCCAGTCAGTTGATACACTTTTTCCTCCTAGTTAGTCATCGTCTGCAGCTGTGTTGTTAGTTGTTGTGTGTAACGTGGTTATTCATGTTTGTGTTCATGTATGATGTACCTGTCAGGCAAGGCCGAATAAAGATACGAAGGGAGTATGCGAGTGCGTCGTCGATAACCTAAAAATAAATAATACTTCGATTCTTATAGTCGTATAATTTACCTTTTTATCCTTCTACTCAACTACTCTACTAAAAAAATAGGTTACTCGTAGTAAACATTGCAGTGACATTACTCTCCCCAGTCACAATGGGTTTCTCTCTCAAATCTTAACCACAATCTCCTCAAACGTCCCACATAGAAACCATTTACCCTATCAAGAAAACATCACCGTGCGACGTTATTAGTAAGAAAGTGGATGGTGTCTTCCTGTGACGGTCTTTTAAACAAATTCTTGTTTTCTTCTGGGAGGATAGCTCATGTCGGAGGGCCTCGTTAATTCTAAAAAGTATGCAGGTCGGCTGGTAACCACTTGAAAAATGGTAACTTTTGCGCGCATTGGCTTCGTCGTTCACCCTCCTTATGTACCTGCTCCTCTTGTCTAAATAAACACGAGGAAGGACGTGGCAACACGCATTCCTGCAATTAATCAGACCCGAATAGAAGTGGAGTCTAACACCCGCCCTCGCAACGACCTTAGGTAGACACACAACCAAACCAAACAACAAGAAACGAATAACACTATTGCCTCATGCCCGAAAAACACCTGGTCATGTCATTTCTTGCCACAAGAAACATAAGCCTGCCTGTTGCGACTATACCCAAAAGCGTTGGGAATCGATGCCCCTACTTCAACTTCCATTACGCAAAGAATCTGCCTGCCAGTTTTAAAAAAATTCCCTTCTATTCTTTGGCGGACAAGATAGCTCAGTGGTCGTGGGTGGATCACTCGCTTTACCCCTACCCAAGTAAGCAGACTTACGTGACACTTGAATGGGGAACGTTATGAAACCAAGCGCTGGCTCATACAGTCACCCATACCAATAGGTACCACGCACCTCTTACATTGGCTCGGGAAAGCAGGCCTCACCACAGCACCGCCAGAGAGTGAGAACAGACCGCCCTCAATATCTCCAGAAATCGGCAACCCGACACACACTACGACCAGGTTAGACACTTACACTTACCCACACGACAAAAATGGACGATAAGCATGGTTATGAACTGCGCTCGTCCAAAGTCTGAGACCCTGGTCATCGTTCAGGTTCTTTGTCCCACTGGAGCACACATAGCTGCCGTGTACTCTATACCCAAAATCTTGGTTTGTATGATGGTTTCCTCCAGTCTGAATCAACCATTAATCTATGCACAGCTAGAAATCTGTCCGCTTTTGTAAGATAAGATAA
>CM054147.1:10306578-10311578 GCA_028751875.1 Rapana venosa
TAAATAATCGACAAGTTAATTCAGTAAGTTTTAAGTAAAGCTTTGGGTTAGAGAGTTACTTGATGAGCGAGCGAGTAATAATAATAATAATAATGATAATAATAATAATAATAATAATAATAATAAGAAGAAGAAGAAGAAGAAGAAGAAAGAAGAAATAATAATAATAACAATAACAATGAATGGAATTTATATAGCGCTATATATATCTTGCACAACCCCCCCCCAATCAAGCGCTGGTGGTGGGTGAAGGAGTAGCGAGCTACATAAGAACCTCCCCCCCCCCCCCACCCACCAACACCTACCAACCCAAACACACCCCCCCAACACACCACAACCCCACACACCCCCAACAACATTTACCCCCCCCACCCCCATCCTAAAAAAAAACAACACCCAACCCAAAAAAACACCCCCCTACCCCTACTACCCCCCCCCCCCCACCCCCCCCCCCACCCCCCCCCTCCCCACCCCCCACACCCCCTCCCCCCCCACCACCACCACTCACCCCCTCCACCACCTCACATCTTCTCTAAAATAAAAACAACAACACAAACAACAACAACAAACAACCCCCCTACCCTACTCCCCCACCACCCCCCCCCCCCAACACCACACACCCACCACCCCAACCCCCCTCACAAACCACACCCTCACCAAACAACAACAAAAAAAATAACAAACCCACCAACACACAACAACACAACAAAAACAACCCCCCTACCACACACCCCCCAACACACAACTAACAACCTACTCCCCACCCCAAACCACCCTCACCCACCACCAACACACCACACACCTCCCTAAACAAAAACAACCACCACCAACAAAAACAACAACACCACACAACAACTACAACAAACACACCACAACAACAACCCCACTCCCAAACAACAACACACAATACAACACCATCACAACACAAACACATCACCAAAAACAAAACAACACAACAAAACAACATCAACAACAACACCTACCATCTCACCACCTTCCACCCCAACCTCCACACTCCACCTTCAACAACAAACAACAACAAACCCATCCCAAAACCTAGAACGCCATCACTTACAACGCCTGACGCGACAGTCGAAGCACACTCACGCTGTAGGCCACCCACGGCTTGCCGTCGCACTTTGCAGGTCGACACAGAACTTGATCTCATGGACCTTAGAACGAGCGGGGACGTTCCGGGAATGAGACGAGAAAGCCACGGAGCAACAGAAAGAACGAACGAAAGAAAGAAAGAAAAAGAAGAAAGAAAGAAAAAAAAAAAAGAAAAAAAAAAACAAGGGGGGGGGGGGGGGGGGGGGGGGGAAGAAAAGAAAGAAAAATGTAATTTTTTGGGTTTTTTTTAATAAAAAAATTTTGTTTGTTGGTTTGTTGGTTATTTATCTCCTTCTGAGGATGCCGAAGGGTGGTGGGGTGGGGGGTGGTTGTGGGGGGTGGGGTGGGGGGGTGGGGTGGGGGCTGTCATTATGAAAAGCATTCCCCTCCACCTGCTGGATATTCTGTGCTAGGAATTCTTCCTCGTCCTCCCCCCTCCTCCTCCCTCCTCCTCCCCCTCCTCCTCCTCCCCCTCCCCCCCTTCTCCCCTTCTCCCTCCCCCCTCCTCCCTCCCCCTCTTCGCTCTAACCACCAGGCCATCTCGTCTCCCTTCCCCCCCCCCACCCCCCATCCCAGAGTGAAGGAAGAAGCAAAGAGAGAGCAGGCAGACCAGTGCCATCAGCCCTTACCTCCTGGCCTGGCTGAGCCAGGATACAGCAGCTGGTTAGAGCTTGCCATGACCACCTCGCCATTCCTGCTGGCAACGTGTCTGTGAGGGTGGCAAATGCATGTGCAATGCCCCACACACAGGAAAACGGCATCCAATTCTGCCGCATGATGAACACACACAGACACACAGACAGACACGCACAGACACACACAGACACAATGCGTGTCATGAGTCAAACTGTGAACCGTGCGGCAGAGAGTAGAGTAGAGTAGAGTAGAGTAGAGTAGAGAGAGAGAGAGAGAGAGTGGAGAGAGGAGAGAGAGAGAGAGAGAGAGAGAGAGAGAGAGAGAGAGAGAGAATTGACAATTGTTTGTTTTGTTTTGACAATTGACAAAATTTATTGCTATTTAGCAATCAAGCCATATAGCGCTGCGGCGCGGGTAACAAACGATATCAAACGCGACACGATTACAATGACATGGAAACCATGGCAGTAGTGGTATGTACATCAACATTCGATACATTATTGTCTGTGTCTTAAGTGTCTCAATTTCAAAACAGCCTGTCCTTTTCCAGTTTACAGCCAGCGAAGTCAGCCCATGTAAGACCGGATTAGGTCCCGAAGATGATGTAACTCCTGGAGAGAGAGAGAGAGAGAGAGAGAGAATGCGAATGCGAATGCGAATGGTTTATTCAAAAGGCCTTGGCCACATTTGAAGGGGAAAAACACAAAGCACACACTAATCATACAAGTAATTCACATGAACAATCAATTCACAAAACATTAGCAAAACACGATCATTTTTCAAGAATTAATAAGGGTGTCCCGCAGTCTAAATGCTTTATATAGGAAAAGAGCTAACTGTTTTGTAGTAACTTCATTTCCAGACGTAATGAGCATGATTAACCTATGGAGACATGGTTGACTAAGAACTTTAGAGGTATAAACTGCTCTCTTAATTCCGTAAGTTGTGAACACGTGAATAGAAAATGTTTTTCGTCTTCAGTTGAACTATCACAAAGAGGACAAATCAAAGCTATCTCGTTTACATGTCTATAATAGAAATGATGCGTGTTCAGTTCTGAGATACCAAATCTAAAATTTTGTTAATATTCTTTCAAATGCCTATCCATTTTCATTGATAAGTATAAAGGAATGCAATGTGATGGATTGATCAGACTATCATTTCATATCTAGTACATATTTTCAATGTGTGAATGCCAGTCTTGCCACTGACATTCAATTAGTCTTTCACGAAAAAGTCGTAAGAACAAAGAATGATTTTCAACGCCCTGATTGAGCCACACATATCCAAAACCGTTCTCGTATAACTTTCTTTTAACTTTAGTAACCCAGTTTGACTTGCCCTTTTCATCTAACAGATATAACATTTTATAGGCTTTACGAGGAAGTCTATGTTGTTCCATCTGAGTCAATTTCAACCAAAAGGGAATACACCTTACAGCTGTAACAATTTGCAAAGGGTATCGGTTCGTTTCTCCATATACAAAATTATTAGGTGTTTTTACTGATACACCGAGAAATTTCTTAAGGGCAAATAAATGAACTTTCTCACTATGAATACATGCTGCATCAAGTCCCCATACTTCAGCCCCATACAATGCTATTGGCTGTACTTGTGAGTCAAATAATTTCATAATAAGCCAAATGAATAATTGTTCAATTTATTTAACTTCTGCATTATGGAAATTAGAGCCCTCTTGCCCTACAAGCAAGGTCCTTACAAGCAAACGTAAAACACAAACGTGTCGAAAAGTACAGTCCTAAGTATTTATATGCATTTACTACAGCCATAGTAACACCATTGAACTGCCATCTTTCTCTAGCAGCAAGATAACCACCTTTTCTGAAAACAATTATGTTACTCTTAGACATATTGACCTTTAGTGAAGCTTAGACGCTGATCTTTGTAAACAATTTAATTGATTTTGAAGGCCTACTACAGTTTCAGATATTAATACAACGTCATCAGCAAAAAGTAGAATAAAAATTCTAAGGCTCATCCATCATGAAAGGAAACACCATGCTTTCCATATTCACGAACTTCTCTAGTTATTTCATTATAAATAAAGAAAACAAAACAGGGCTGCATACATCCCCCTGCTTAACCCCAGTAGTACAGTTGATACAATCAGTTAATGAACCCCCACACCTAATTCTAGCGTTCACACTGTTATACATGCTCATAACACAAGTAAGTAATTTACCAGAAATTCCATTTTTTACCAAAATTGGCCATAGTATACCTCTATGACAGAATCAAACGCCTTTTCAAAGTCAATAAAGGCAATGTATAGCTTACGATTTAGACTAAGTTGTTTCTGTACACATGCAAGAAGTGTGAATATATGATCTATTGTAGAATAATTGCTCTTAAAACCAGCTTGAAATTCGTCTGTTATATTATTAGCTTCTACCCATCTCTGAAGTCTGTGATTGATAATTGAACTATAGATCTTACTTGCAATATTACAAATCGGTATACCTCTGTAGTTGTTTGGATCATCAGTATTACCTTTTTTATGCAATGGAATTACAATAGATTCAGACCAAGCGCTTGGGAAAATACCTTTATCAAATAAAGCATTAAACAAAGTTACAAAGAAATTGATAACCCGACTACATCTAACAGAATTCTTCAAAAATTCTCCAATAATGCCATCAATACCTGCTGCTTTATTATCTTTTAATTTTCTTATGGCTAGAAGAACTTCATCTATAGAAATTGAACGATTAAATACACAAGCTTCATCTCTTATTTCATTTTCTGTTATTCTTCATAGAAACTAATTTACAGAATCTTTTTCAAGTAAGTCTCGAAAATGCTGATGCCAAGTATCAATATCTATTGTGTTATAAGGCTGCTTACTTTTAGAAGAAATTTTGTGCATATTGTTCCAAAACGTTTTCTGATCATTCACTGAAAGAGTCAACTCATCAATCATAGCCTCGTTAATTCATCGTTTCTTTTGCTCTAAAAGCTGCTTATATTCACGTCTAGCACGACAGTATTTATCTCTGTCTTCTCTTTGTAAAGTACGTCTATATTTCTGTAACAGATTACGGACAGATTTCTTAAGTTTACTACATTCCTTGTCGAACCAACTATGACTTTACTACACTCACTGTTTTTAAAAGTCTTCTCCATGCATCAGCTGCTTCTTTCAGACAACTATTGAACAAACTAAGTGCAACTGTCAACATCTGAGTCAAGGTGACTATTGCTACATCCAGTCGATACTGTATGTCCTCTGAGCA
>CM054147.1:10316578-10328771 GCA_028751875.1 Rapana venosa
GACAGGGTCAGCAGATGTAGGAGTTTCTTTATAGGTGTTGAAACTTCCCGTGGAAAAATGACCTTCTCTTCGTTTCACCAGGTGGACTGCCATTGCACCAGATGAAGTTCGCATTACGGTGAATCTAAAATTTGACAATACCTGTGTCTTTTGAGAGGGCTAATGAGGTACAGCAACAAATTTTCAGGGAGGGAAAGTTAGGAAGTATCCGTTTTACGTTCACATACCGACAGAGTTTTCTTTTCTATGATACCTTTTTATTGTCTTTTTTTGGGTCGTTTTTTCATGTGTGTTGAAACAACAAAAAAAAAAAAACCCCCGATGGCGAGCGTTTAAAAAAAAATCTGCAGTTATTTTTACCGGGTGCCTGCAGTTACACCCTTCATCCAGTTAAGACAAGAACATCTTTAAGGAAAAACCAAAAAAGTGCCATTGTTTCGGTATAGTGAGAAATTTTTCTGTCTTTTTCCCCCTTCTTCGTCTGCTTCTCCCCCCCTTCTCCTCACGTTAAATTTTTTTTTTGTTTGGTTTTTAAATTCGGGATTTTGACTTTTAGTAAAATGGTTTTTGTCCAGTACTATCATTTTGACGGGATGCAGGTAGTCGGTAAACAGTGCTTAGAGTTTTGGGAAAAAGCGTTGTTGTCAGTAGCAGAAAGTATTTGCTGAATACAGTTATGTATTTTTTTGAATTTTTAAGCTTTGCTTACCCCTTTGATTTGCTTTTCCTTTTTTTGTTTTTTTATTCCTCTTTTTTGGTGGGGGCCCTGCAAAAAAGAACCAGGGGTTTTAGCCAAAACCCCCAATAAGCGTTCGAGTTGGAGTTTCTCTCTTTCTTTGTACCAAAACATTTTTTTGAGGGTATGTGTGGTGCGGGTGTGTTGGTGTGTTTGTGTGGTTGTGGTGTGCGTGCGGCGGCTGCCGCGGGGGTGTTTTTTGTTTCTTTTAAAAATTTCGTTTTTTTTGGGATGAGAATAAAACATTTTGTTTTTTTAAATCAGCCCCTGTGTGCGACTTTGTTAATTTTTGTCATCCTTTCCCCCGACACACAATGGCCGCCCTTTGAAACAGAACAATTTTAAAACTTTTTGAAAGATTTCTGCTTAATTGCGAAACGGACGGTAGGCTGCGTGCGGCGGTGTTGTTTTTAACTTTGTAAAGTTATTTTACTTGAGCGATAATCCCAATTTCAGAGAGAGAGAAGGAGAGAGGGGGAGAGAGAGAGAGAGAGAGAAGAGAAAAGAAACAGAGAGAGAGAGAGGAGAACAGGAACAATAGAGAGAAACAAGACAAAGTAAGAGAAGACAGTGAAGAGACAAAGAAAAACAGAAAGATTTTTCCCCGAATAAATGAATGAATGAATTGAAAAAATTAGTCAATTTTTCAATCAAAAATACTCATCAATCAATAAATAATTATAATTATATTTTTTAAAACAGTAGAAAAGCTTTAAATGTTGATTTTTTCCACTCCCCTTGCCAAAACAACAACCATAAAAAACCACACCACCACAACACCAAACCTCTCTTCTCTTTCCTCTCTAAAGAGTCGCATCATGCACACCCCAAAAATCAAATATGCGATACACTGATTACAACCAACCTGCAAAATACACAATAAAAAAAATTAAATAAAAAATGTGACAAGGAAAACGTGTTTACAACTTTCTGTGACGAGTAAAGTAACAAAGCATTTCAGAATTAAAATGTTACAAAAAAAAAACCAACAATATTATCATTTAAAGCTTACTTTCCAGTAAAACAGGGCCCCATACTTTCAACAGGATTAGGGTAAAAAAGAAAAGTGACCACAACCTATAAGGTCGGGGGGACGAGCACCCGGACCTACTTTCAAGGGGCCAGCATATTTGAGGGCGGCGCCCATCCCTTCCCCGCGCTTTCCTTTCCCCTGACCTAAAGGGGCGGGTACCCATTTTCAGCGGGGTGCTGAAGCCAAGCGCGCAAGGGTCCCCATCCAAACGAAAAACCCGAGCTGTTTAAACCCTTTGGGGTGGGGGAAAGCGAGGCTCGACCCTGACTTATCCCCTTTAGCGGTATTGGGTGGGGAAAAAAAATGGGCCCCCATTTATTTTCTCCAGTTTTACTTAGCGACTGACTGAACGCGGAGAAAAAGGAAATTCGTTGTTTTTTTTGTTTACAAGAAAGGAAAAATACTTATTTCCATAAAAAAGTTACAAAAAAATTACACAAAATGTACAGGTATAAATTTTTGGATGCAAATTTTTTCAATAAAAATACATTTTGTTTCTTTTTAACATATAAATGGGACTTTTTTTAACAAAAAAATGTTTAACTTTTTAATTTTCGATATTTTTTCTAGAAACAGTCTTGTTAATACAGTTAAAAAATTTTTTGGATAAAAAAAGGAAAGGGTTTTCCCCATAATAGCGTCTTTGGGGATAAATTGTCAGAGACCTCAGCTTCCCCAGGGGCCCATTTTGGGGGCGCCTATCTCCTTCCCCATGATATACATTCCATGCCCTAAAAGGGGGGGTAAATTTACAGCTAGGAAATGGGGATGACTGAAGGGGCCCGGCGCAAACTGCATCCATTGACGGCCCCCATGAACACGGGGAAAAAAGCCTTCCAAAGAGAAACTTCCCTAAAAAGAACTTGGAAAATTGGGTAAAACAAGGGACCCCAAAAAATTCCCTTTAAAAGAGGTGTGAAATTTTTTTTTAATTGATTGTTTTAAATAAACTGCTATTTTTTAACTTGGGGTTTGGGCGAATCCGTTTGTTTTCGGGGCTGTTTAGATCCCCCCTTGAAACACCAATTTCAAAAAATTTTCCCCGGGTTAAAAACCCCAAATCTTTACCACACAAAAGGGTTTTTTTAAACTTTAAACCCCTCCTTGGAAAACAAAATTTTTGCGAAAAAAAATTAAAAACCCAGCCCGGGGGTTTTTGCTGTAAAACAGATGGTAAAAAATTAAAAAGAAAACATGCAAGGTTTTTGACATTTAGAAAAAAGGGGAAGGGGTACCTTGGGGGCAAAAAATTTTTTATTGTTTCCATTTTGGTTGGGGAAGAAAAAAAGCCCCTTTGTTCTTTATTTTTTTATGTCCTTGGGTTGTTTTCATTTTAAAAAGGCCCTTTAACCATTTTTAAAATAAAAAGTTTTTGGTTTGATTTAAGCCTTTACCCCCACAACCAATACAAAACAACCCGAAGGGGCAACAAAAATCCCCTTCCCCCCCACAACCCAAAAACCCCAAAAAAAACCCCCAACAAACCCCAAAAAAAAAACCGGGAGGGGAAATCCTAAATTTTTTTTTTAAAAAAAACCAAATTCAACCAAAAAAGGGGGGGGGGGGTTACCCCCCCTTTTGAAAAAAAAATTGTCTCTCCGAACAAGATTCAAGGGAAAGCTTATTGCTGTTTGACCCCATTAATCCCCGAGGCACCCCAAAAATTTTTTCACTCTACCCCCCAAAGGGAACCCCCTGGTGAATGTTTTCCGTTGTGTTTTTTTGGGCAAAAAAGAGGCCCCTCCTTTTGAGGGGTTTTAATTCATTAAAATTTTTTAATGTGCTTTGATTTTTTTGCCAACTCCCGTAAACAGTTTTAAAAAATTTTTGCTAACTTTTAAAAAAAACCCCGCTTTCCTCCGGGGGGCATAATAATTTTAAACCCTTTTAAAAAAAACCTACCCAAAATCTTTTAAATTTTTTTTCTTCTCAAAATTTAAAGAAAAAAAACTTTTTTTAAAACCCCAAAAACCTCGTAAAGAAACCCAAATTACATCCCTTTTTTGGGGGGAAAAAAAAAAAAATTACATTTTTTCTTTCGAAAAAAAAACACCGCAAATGGCGAAAAACGAACAGGGTTTTGGGAAGAAAAAAAAAAAAAACAAAAAAGGGGGAGAAAATTTAATTTGTTTTGGGGGGGAAAAAAGGGAAGGGGGGAAAAAAGGGGGGGTGGGGTTGGGGGGGAGGAGAAAAAAGGGGGGGGTTTAAACAAAAACCCAAAAAAATTCCCAACGAATTTTAAAAAAAAAAATTCAATCCCCGGGGGGGGTTTAGAAATAAAATTCCCAACCCAAACCCCCAAAAAAAGATTTATTAAAAACCCCCAAAACCCAACAAAAACCAAAAACCAAACAAAAAACAAAAAAACAACCTGGTTTTAAATTTTTTCCTTTTTTCCGGCCCCGGGCCCCACCCCATTTTGTTTCCCGGGGGGGCCCCCCACCCATTTTTTTGGGGGGGTTTCCGGGTGTTGGGGGGGAAGGGGGGGAAAATTTGGGAAGTTTTGTGGGAGGGAAGAAGGGAAATTCCACAGGGGGGAGGGTGTTTGTTCATTGGGGGGTTTAGTGTGTAGAAGCCGGGTTTCCCCACACAGAATTTTTTGGCCCCTGCACACACAAAAAATTGGAATTATACACTTTTTACAGAAGAAGCTAAACAAAAAAAAACAAAACCCAAAACCCAAAAACCAAAAAAAAAAAAAACAACTATAATATAACACAGTGCTTAAGAAAAAAAAAAGCAAGTTTTTAAAAACCCCTTTAAAATAAAAGGATTGGACTTTAATTTTTTCAAAAATTAAACACGTCAAAAAAAGCCGGTTTAAAAAAAATAAAGAAATTTTCCTTCCCAAACGGAACCCCAAAAAACCTAAAATTTTTTTTTTATTTTATTTTTTCCCCTGCCCCTGCTGTCATAAAAACACAATTCTCTTTTGCTGTTTTTGTTTTTTTTGGGGTTTTGGGGTTTTTTCGTTTTTTGGGCTTTAAAATTGGGGGTTTTGGGTGTTTAAATTCCCTGTGTGTTGCAGAAGTCGTCGGGGTTTTCCCCTTTGACCGTTTTTCCCAGAGAAGGACGGACACACCCGACTCTCCTTGTTTCCACCCCGGTCCATTTCGCCCGTTGTGGCGTTGGGGGTGGGTTTATTTTCTACCCGGGGGGTTGGGGGTAGGGGGGGACGAAAAAAAAAAAGGGGAAAAGGGGGCAAGGGGGGGGGGTTTTTTTGGGGGGGGGGGGGAGGGAAAAAGGGAAAGGTCCTCCCAAACCATTTTTTGGTACAGGCTGCCCCTGTTGGGTGTGGTTTGCAGTGAGAATTCCGAAAAGACCATCCCCACACAAACCCACCACCACAAAAACCCAAATAATATAAAAATGAGGTTATGAAAAAAGCTGATCCCAAAAAGTACCACGAAAATAAAATTTTGACCCCCAAGTTTTGTCAAATTAATACTACTTTGTCAAAAGAGCGGAAATTAATCAAAAAATTTTAACTTTTTAAAACTTTGTTTTTTTTAAAAACCATATAACTTTTAAAAAAAAATTAAAAAAACCAATGCTGTCAAAAAGTAGCAGAAAGTGTCATTACAATTAAAAATTGTAAGTCGAAAATTGTATTGTATATTTTTTAAAGGGGGGAATTTGGGCAGCAAGAAAAAGTTTCCTTGGAGCAAAATTATAACTTTCAAAAAGGAGTACATAGTGAGAGTGTGCCGTCTGTTTGATTTAAAATCAAAAAAAACTTTTTGCCCCAAATCAAAAAAAAAAAAAAAAACCCCCAAACCTTCCCCTTTCCCCTTTTTCACTTCCGTTTTTTTTCCCCTTCTGTTTCGTCGCTGTTGTTGTCATTTTAACCCCCCCTTATTTTTCCCCCCACCCCCCCCCGTTTTTTTTTATTTTGCTTTTGGTTTCTTTGCGTTTGTTTTTTGTTTTTTTTTTTCTGTTTTTTTTGTTTGGGGGTTTTTTTTTGGGTTTATTTTGGTTTTGGGTGGGTGTGTGTTTTTTGTTTCTTTATGGTGAGTGTATGGGTATTGGTTTTTTATTTTATTATATAATTAGATGTACGTAAGGGGCAGGGCCTGGTGTAAAAAAGCACATGGTGTTATTATTACCCGAGATAAAAGAATTTGTCATTGTCATTGTCATTCTCTCTCTCTCATTGTCTTTGTAATTGTCTTCTCTTCTCTCTCTCTTCTTTCTTTTCTCAAAAAAAGAATATACCCAAAAAAACAACAAAAACACCCCCCCCCCCCAAAAAAAAACCCCAACCACAAAAAAAAACCCCAAAACAAGACCTAAAAACACCACACACAAGAGCCCCTGTGACCTTGTCGACGTGCTCTCGCCATCGATGTAGTCGTTGAATGGGTGAGGGGTTGTAGCTGTGAAAGGGCGTGGGCGAGTGCTGACCGCTTTTTCATTTGACAGTGACCCCCAGCTGGCGTGCCAGGGGAGGACTTCTCGTTGCTGTCCCGGGGGTCAGCAGTGTTGGGACATGCCCCCCCATGTGACCCTTCTAAACAGTCACACAGCCGGGGTTTGGAAAACCGGTGACAGCCTGATATATGGCTTTTAGCGATTTTTATTTCTTTTTTTTCATTTTTCTTTTGTTCGGGGATAAGGGAAATAAGCCCTTATGTGTTTTTTTTTTTTTTACTCCATTTCCCTGTGTTGCGGTTTTGTAAATTTTGTCATTTTTTCTGGAGGTAGGGCATTTCAATATTGTGTTTTATTTTTTTTATCTTTTTTCCCATCGTTTCTTTCTTTTTATTTTTCGGGGGGGAGGGGTGGAAAAAATAAGTATTTTCTTAAGAATTAGGTGGGTTCGTCTGATTTTTTCTTGTGAATGTTTTAATGTCTGCTTCTGTTTTTGACTCACAGATTTGTATACCCGCCCCCCCCCCCCCCCCCCCTCACGCCTGCCCTTTTCCCCCTTATCCAAAGATTTCTTTTTTCATTTATTTTAGCGTTATCCAAGTTCTTCTTAATTTTTGTGTATTAACTGGGGACGGGATACTCGGGTTAGGCATCTTTTTCCCCACATGCTAAGGTTAAGCCTCGGTGTGGTTCCCAGTTGGAGGGTGACCTTTTTTGGCCGTTTGGCCTCAAAACAGTACCCCAGTTCACCCATTTAAATGGGTCCCGCCTTTTAGGGTCGGGGAAGGAACGCAGCGGGGAAGGAGAGGGGGCCCCCCCTCAATATGCGGCCTCTGGAGAAGCTGAGGTTCGACCCCTGCCCCCACGACGAAAAGGTTATTCATTTTATTTTTTTTTTTAATTTTAAATTTTTAAATTTTAAACCCATTTAAGTCACGGCAATTGCGTGAAATTCGGGTGCTCCCCCCAGGGAGAGACGTCCCCACAAGAGAGGCCCCCCTTTATTTTTTTTTTTTCCTTTGTCTGCAACGATTTTTTTCCCCGTCAGAGGGCTATTTTTACAGAATTTTGCCAGGAATAATTCTTGTTCCCCGGGGTTCTTTACATGTCTAAAAAATTTATGTGTCACCACAGGCCTCGTTTATGTCTCATCCGAAAGATGCTCCCACACCAACCTAAAGGTCTAATGGGGGGGGGGGGGGGGGGGGGGGGGGGGGGGGGGGGTTAGGGCCCCCAAGGGGGAATCAAACCCCCGCAATTCGATCCGGATTTTTTCGCATTCTGGCAGGTGCGTAACTCAGACCACCGATCCTGTGTTTTAAATAGCTAGAATTAAAAAAGGGGGAAAACAGGGACAAAAAATCGGGCCCTTACTGCCTTCAAAAAACAAGAAAACGAAAACGAAGTTTTTTGGTCATGTCACACGCTCCCGGGGTCTTGCTAAAAAAAACCCTCAAGGCACATGGGGGGAGGAAAAAGAAGGGGCAGACAAAGGAAGAGAGGGGAAAAACTTTCGGATGGAAGACTGGGGGGAGACCCCCTGAGGGGGGGTGAGGAGGGGGAGGAGAAAGGGGTTGAACAAAGCTTCGAATCCCCCAAAGGTTTGGGAATCGAGGGATCGCAGGTGTCACGGGGATAAGCAACCTGTGGGATTTAGGTTAACTAACTATGAATTAAAAAAGGGAGTGGTGTACACACTGGGATAAGCACACCCCTGGGATTAATTTTAGCTGGAAAAAAAGGAAAGGATCTCAAAACTATTTTAAAGGGGTCGTAGGGGACGAGGCTTAAAGCCCTCACTTCTCGGGCCCCAACGTTTTGGGGGGCGGCCCCCATTCTCCCCTCGCTGCTTTACTTCCCCTGACCCTAAAGAGGGCGGGTTTACCCATTACAGGGGGGAAGGGGGGAACTGTACAAAGCCAAGGCCCCGAAAACGGTCACCCCCCAAGTGGGAACCCCACTGATGGCTTAAACTTGGCTGGGGGAAAAAACGAGTGCTCCGAAACTGAGTACCCCCTGTTAAATAGCTAGAATTAAACAAAGGGTAGCACTGTGGCCCGCCCAGCTGTGGCAGTGACTAAACCGTGGGTTGGGGACCCAGCCGGGGCTTGTTGCGCTCGTTGTGGACGATGTGGTATCGGGGTTTGTCAAAGTTGTACTGTCACAGCCTCGTTTTTCCCCTGCGGTCGCTGGCGCTGAATCTTGGTTGCCCGTCTTCTTCCTGGAGATCTGAAACCCCAAAAAAATATAGTGTTCTTTTGTTGTTTTTTGTTGTTGTTGTTGTTGTTTGTTTGTTTGTTTTTGTAGCCCCTGTAAGTCACGGGACTTTTTCGTGTAGAAAGTATAGTTTAGTATTATATAAAGTATAGTATAGAAAGTAAGTATAGTATGTATAGTAAAGTAAGTTAGTATAGTAAAGTATAGATAGCAAAAAGTTAGTGTATAAGTATATTAGGTTACTATAGTTAGTATAGTATAAAGTAGTGCGTGAAGTGTCGTGTGTGTATGTAGTGTAGTTAGTGTAGTGTCATGTAGTGTAGGTCGTGAGTGTTGTCGGTGGTAGTGTAGTGTATGAAATATATCATGTTATTTACAGTTTAGTACAGTAATATTGTGCGGTACAGTAGTTTGCGCACAGGTTAAAAACCCGGGTTTCCCCATTTGGAAGAGTAAGCCTTGTTACCCCATGACAAATTTAAAAAAAAAACATACCATAAAAACTGGATGCAAAAAAAAAAAAAAAACACACGATGCTCCTTCACTATTCGAAACAAAAAAATAATAAAAAAAATAAAAAAAACCAACAATGAAGAGTGCAATGGTCCCGTTGAATGAAATTGTTCCTCGCGATGTCCCGTTCGACGGTTTTGGGCATCCACCCAAGTCAAGGGCGGGGTTTTAAATGAAACATTGGGGGTGCACGTTTCCCCAAAGGGTATTTCAACCCGGCAAACCCTACGGGGGCCCCTTCAGGGTGGAAAAAAAGGGGGTTGGATGTACCCTTTGACATGTTCTGCTTCTATGGCTCCACTCTGAAAAAGGCAGTTTTCGCCATCATCATCTCAGTGTCGTTCATGTCCCTTGTCGTCATTGTCTTATCTCGTCGCGTATCATCTCTATCGTCATCTCCCCCTCTCCCAGCAGCAGCAGCAAAAGCGCAGCAGCAAAACACAACACCACCACAAACCACACCACCCCACCACCCCCACCACCCCCCCACCAAATTTTCCATGACTAAAATGGGCTCGGGGAACGCGGATGCTTTTTACACCACCACCCCCCACCCCCACCACCCCCACCACCCACACCACCCCCACCACCCCCAACCCCCAAGCACCACAGCAGCAGCACATTCCCTGACTAAGATGGCGTGGGGGGCCGAGGGGTGCTTGGTCGCAAGTAATCTGCGGTGGTTTCAGTCTGCCCCGTCTTTTGCAGAAAAAACGCCCTTTTCAAGGCCGGGCCTGTCTTCCTTTTTCCCATACCACAAAACCCTGGTCAAAACGCAAGCAAACTTTGATTTTTTTTGAAAAAACCCACAAAATTCATTTGCAAATGCAAAAACCCCCCCCCCACCCCTCAAAGTTTTGGTTGCAAGGGATTTAAAATAAAAAACGGTTTGAAAATTCATACAAACTGTCAAAGGGATGATTATTGTGTCAAGTGACTTAATTTCAGTATATTCATTCGAAAAAGTTGTAAGGCAAGAATGTTTTTGAAAAAATTTAAAGAAAAAACACTAATGATGATGTACCACCCCCGTATGCACGCGCCTAGACCGCATGCGCGCACACAAACAACACTTCACACACGCACGCGCGCCGCGCGAGTGAGCTCGTGCCCTTGGGGCCCCCGTTCGAATCTCGTTCAAAAGGGTTTTTCCTGGAGTTAACATCATCCCCCATCCACTCCCCAAATGTCCTTCGGATGGACTATAAACCGGGGTTTCCCGGGGCGAAGTAAGCAGAACAAACTTGCGCACAGGTTAAAACCGTTCCCTTTTTGGGAAAAGTAGGCCATTTTGTGCCGGGGGGGAAAAGATGACAGAATTTACAAAAAGCATACACCGGGGCTGGGTTAAAAAAGCACACAAAAGCTTATTCCATTATCCTCGATATAAAAGAAATTAAAAAAAAAATAAAAGCCACACGCAAACTTCCCCCCCCCTTTAAAACACACCACCCCACCCACCACACCCCAAACCCCCACCACCCCCCCCCCAAAAAAAAAAAATTAACCCCCCACCCCCCATCCCCCCTATCTCCCCCCCCCCCCACCCCCCCACCCCCCAAACCCCCACACACCCCCAAACACCCCCTTAAACTTTCACGTGAGCTATGACGATGGAGAAAGGGGGGACGATGAGCACAGAGTCCCGGGTCCTCCGAAGAAGGAGCCTGCTCTCGCCCCTAGGGCAGGTGCCTTTGGAGGGGCACCCGGGTTTGCTCGAAGACCACTGGGCCCTTCCGCGTGGTGGCTTTTTCCATCCCCCTCCCAGGAAGGGCCGTTTAAAAGTGGGCCCCCGGGGCAGTCCACTCCCGGTCAGCGATTTGGGGTGGGCCCCGAACGGTCCAAGTGTTTTACGGTTTGAGGGTGACGCGGCGTGTTGTTGTGTTTGTGTCTGGCTGTGGTACTTTATTCGTTGATGTGATGGTTCATGGTATTGGTTTATGATCTATTAATTATTTTATCATTAATCATTCTTTCATACATTTTTATTATTATTATAATTATTGCAGGGGGGGGGGGGGGGGGGGGGGGCCCTGATGGTTGAGCGCTCGTTCAATTGGGGGGGCCCGGTACGAACCCCTAGGGGCACCTTTTTTTTTTTTAAGGGATTTTTATTTGGAGCCACAGCAGCCCTTTCCAATAATTTTGTTGTTGGCCCTCACACAGATATTACACCACACAAAAAAGCCCGCCCCAAAAGGCCCACTGTCCAATGTTCACTGCCTGATGGGGTTGTGTGCGAGTAGAAAACAGAAATTTTCCAAATCCCCCAGCCATAGGCGATGCGTCCCCTGAAAAACGAATGTCTTTTACACTTGGGGTGGGTAAAGGCAGCGACGAATGTCAAAGTCCCAGTGCAGGACTTGTTTGGGGACGATGGGGTGGACACTGAAGCGTTTCCCGTCAGGTTCCATCTTTTGGAAGAAGCAAACTTTGGTTTAAAGTGTTTTTTTAGAAAAAAAAACATGGTTATAGGAAAGCACTGTGAAAAGGGAAAGGGGTGCGGGAAAATCAGGGGGTCAAGCATTTTTCCCCCACCCAAAGTTAAGCGCGTCGAGCGTGGTAATTTGGGTGGGTGACCGTTTTCGCCCTTGGCTTCAGTACAGTTCCCCAGTTCACCCAGTGTAAAAGGTACCTCCTCTTTAGGGTCAGGGGGAAATAAAGCAGGGGGGGAGGATAGGGGCTGTCCTCAATGTGCTGGTCCTGGGGAAGTGAGGTCTCTGACGCCTCGCTCCCCCCCGGGCCCTTTCAGGTTATGGGGAACCCCTTTTCCTTTATCTTTTTGTGGCAACAAAATTCAACGGTCGAAACGTCCGAAAGGAAAGATTACAAATTTTGTTTGGCAGCTGGTAGTAATTTAATTTTTTTTAGAAATACCATCTGCTAAAAGGGTTTATCAAAATTATTAATAAAGAATGGGAAAAAAAATAAAACATTGTGAATTTTTTTTTGTTTTTTCTCACTCTTTTCTTCAACCTTTCAGGGATCATTTTAATTTTGCATCATCCAATCATCTCTTTTCTTTTTCAAACGCTAAAACAGGACTATTATTATCTTCATATCAGCGAAAAATGCGTTGCACTGCCGTTTAAGCGCCTGACAAGCCAGGCCCGCGCTTTCCCATTTCAACGGAAAAGAAAAAAAGTAATAAGGTGGGGCCTTTTGGGATGCCTCTCCCCAAAGGGGAGAAACCCAATTCACGCAGATAATCTGCCCTGACTAAGGGGGATAATTTTGAAAAAAAGAAAAAGAAAATGAAAAGAAAATTTAATGTAAAAGCAAACAAACAATCTTAAACTTTCCTGCCCCCCCAAATCCCCCCC
>CM054147.1:10329271-10331771 GCA_028751875.1 Rapana venosa
AGAGAGAGAGAGAGAGAGAGAGAGAGAGGAGAGAGAGAGAGAGAGAGAGAGAGAGAGAGAGAGAGCGAAAGAGAGAGAGACACACAGAGACAAAGTCAACAACAAAACGCAATACAGTATTTCACAATCCAATCCAATCCATGCAACGAAACGCGACGCGACTCGAGAGAACAAGACAGGAATTGTACGACCCGACACGACATGACACAATGCAACACAACACGAGACAAAACAATAGGAAACAGTTCAATACAACGTACTACAACCCAACCCGGCACAATAAAATGCAATACAATACAACACAGTGCAATACAAACCCACCCATCACAATACAATACAACACAGTGCAATACAAACCCACCCATCACAATACAATACAACACAGTGCAATACAAACCCACCCATCACAATACAATACAACACAGTGCAATACAAACCCACCCATCACAATACAATACAACACAGTGCAATACAAACCCACCCATCACAATACAATACAACACAGTGCAATACAATATAATCCAACCCAACCCACCCGTTACAACACAATGCAATATAATACAACACAATACAACCCAACCCAACCCACCAAACCATCACAAAACAATGTAATACAATACAATACAACAACACCCACTGCAATACAATACAATGCAAATCAATGCAATACAACCCAACCCAACCAACCCATCACAAATCAATGTAATACAATGCAATACAGCAATACACAACACAACACAAAACAATACAACCCAACCCATCCGTCACAACACAACACCAACACGATACAATACAACCCGACCTCACCCACCACAAAACAATACACCTCACAATAATTATACAATGCAAAACACCACAATACAACAACCCAACCCAACCCACCCCAACCCAACCCAACCCGAACCCCACTCAAGGCATGCTACCTTCGGAGGAGACTATAAACCGAGGCCCCGTATGCGAACGCATGCAGAACATCTTGCGCACACGTTAAATCCTGTTCCGCTGTTCGAAAGAGTAGGCCATTGTGTGCCGGTGGAAACAGATGACAAATTTTACCCAAAAAAACCGCATACACACGCATAAATATATATATATATTTTTAAAGTCATCTGAGCGCTTTGATTTGTTGCTTTACAAGATTCAGCGCTATATAAATTCCATACATGATGATGATGATGATGATGATGATGATGATGATGATGATGATGCTACCTTGTAGAGGGTGAGGAAGACGGGCAGGTTGTGGTTGGTGGGGTTCTGCAGGTGGACCTTGAGGGGAACGGCATGGCCCCTCACCAGCAGACGGTCCCGCACCTCCAGCAGGCAGGTCACCAGCCCGTAGGACCTCGGGAAGCCCAGGATCCTCTCTGCCCAGTCGTCCTGCAGACCCAGCGTCAGGCAGGCAGTCAGTACGTCAGTCAGTCAGTCAGTCAGTCCGTCAGTCAGTCAGTCAGTCAGTCAGTCCGTCAGTCAGTCCGTCAGGCAGTCAGTACGTGCAACCCGGGCAAGGGGTAAGATGGTGCTATCTCTCTCTCTCTTATATCTCTCTATCTCTCTATCTCTCTATCTCTCTATCTCTCTATCTATCTATCTATCTATCTATCTATCTTTCTATCTATCTATCTATATCTATCTATCTATATATATCTATATATATATCTATATATCTATATCTATATATATATACAGAGAAAGAGAGATAGACAGAGACAGAGATATATCTATATCTATATTTATCTATCTAGATATAGATATATCTATATACATAGACATATCTATATACATATCTACCTATATCTATCTATCTATCTACCTATCTATCTATCTATAGATATAGATATCTCTGTACGTCTATCTATAGATATAGATAGATAAAGATCTATCTACCTGTCTACCTGCCTACCTGTCTACTTATCTACCTATCTACCTATCTATCTATAGTCCACCCATCCATCCATCCATCTATCTCTCTATCTCTATCTCTACCTATCTACCTATCTACCTTTCTATTTATTGAGGACGGGATATCTCAGTGGTCAGAGCACTCGCTTTACCTTAGTTAAGGTTAAGCAGTATCGAGGGTGGTTACCACTTGGATGGGTGACCGTTTACGTGCCTTGGCTTCAGTACAGTCCCTCAGTTCACCCAGCTGTAAATGGGTACCTGCCTCTTTAGGGTCAGGGAAGGTAAAGCAGCGAGGGAGAAGAGATGGCCGCCGCCCTCAATATGCTGGCCCCTTGAGAAGTTGAGGCCTTTGATGCCTCACTCCCCATACGACCACATAGATTATGGGACACCTTTATAAAAGCACATACACTCACATATGCACGCACGTCCGTGTGTTGTATTGTGTGTGTGTGTGTGTGGGCGCGCGCGCGCAAGCGTGCGCCCACCCAACCACCTATTCATAGCTAATGAAATTAACCTGCGCGTTAGTCGCTAGCTAGGTAGATAGCTAACTAGCTAACTAACTGACTGACTGATTGCCCGCCTACCTGCC
>CM054147.1:10336771-10364271 GCA_028751875.1 Rapana venosa
TTGTCATTATTTTGGGTCGTTTTTTCATGTGTGTTGTAAACAACAAAAACAACAAAAAACCCGATGTGCTGAGCAGTTAAAAAAATAATCTGCAGTTATTTGTACCTGGTGCCTGCAGTTACAGGCCTTCATCCAGTTAATGACAAGAACATCATTTAAGGACACCGTAAACGTGTCATTGTTGTCGGTATGAGTCGAGCATCTTTCTGTCTCTTTCCCTGTCTTCGTCTGCTTCTCTCCCCCTCTCTCTCTCACTGTTAAATCTTTTTTTTTGTCTTGGTCTTTAATTCTGGATTTTGATCGTTTATGTAAAATGGTTTTTGTCCAGATCACTATCATTTCATGACTGTATGCAGGTATGTCGGTAAAATACATGTGCATTAGAGTGTTTGGAAAAGGCGTGTGCTTGTCAGTATGCAGAAAGTATTTGCTGAATACTAGTTATGTATTTATTGATATATTTAAGCCTTTGCATTATTCCTCATTTGATTTTGCTTTTCCTTTTGTTGATTTTTTATTCCTCCTCTTTTGATGAGGGCCTGGCGAAAAGAAGCCACGGGTTTAGCCAAATACCCCCAATAATGCGTTCGAGTTGGAGTTCTCTCTCTTTCTCTTGTACCAAAACACTGTTGCATGGTATGTGTGCGTGCGTGCGTGTGTGTGTGTGTGTTTGTGTGTATATGTGTGCGTGTGCGTGCGTGCGTGCTCGCACGCGGGTGTTATTTGTTTCTATCTAAATTCGTTCATTTTAAGGATGAAGAATAAACACTCATGTGCTTTTTTATATCCAGTCCCTGTGTGCAGACTTTGTTAATGTTGTCATCCTTTCCCACCGACACACAATGGCCTGCCCTTCTGAAAAGCAGAACAGATCTTTACGTTTGCACAAGATGTTCTGCTATGATTGCGCATGGACGCGCACGCGCGTGAGAGCGTGCGTGCGTGCGTGTGTGTATGTGTGTGCACTTTGTAAAGTTATTTTACTATGAGCGATACATCCACAATTTCAGAGAGAGAGAAGGAGAGAGGGAGAGAGAGAGAGAGAGAGAGAGAGAGAGAAACAGAGAGAGAGAGTGAGAGAGAGACAGAGTCAGAGACAGGCAAATAGAGAGAGACAGAGACAAAGATAGAGAGAGAGACAGTGACAGAGACAAGGAGAAACAGAGAGAGATGTTTCCTTGAATGAATGAATGTATGAATGAGTGAGTGAAAAAATTAGTCAATTATTCAATCAATTAATGACTCAGTCAATCAATAAATCAGTCCTCCATAATTATAAACCTTTATTTCCTAAAACAGTAGAAAAGCGATATATGTTGATTTTTCCATCAGCACTTTGCCCATAAAACAAGTGCACATGAACACACACACCACACACATAACACACACACACACACACACACACACACACACACATACACACACACACTCTCTCTCTCTTTCTCTCTCTAAAGAGTCGCATGCATGCACACACCCAATAAAATCAAATATGCGCATACATCTGATTACAACCAACATCTGCAAATATACACAATGACACAAAATTGAATAGAAATGTGACAAGGCACGTGTGCATACTACTACTTTCTGTGCACAGAGTAAAGTATACAAAGCATTTCAGAATTATAATGTATACATACAACACAACAATATTTCATACAGTTAAAGCTTACGTTCCAGTATAAACATGGCCACTACTTTCAACAGGATTATGGTATCAAAAAGGTAAAGGTGACCCACAACCTATAAGGTCGTAGGGGAGCGAGGCATCAGTGACCTAACTTCTCAAGGGGCCAGCATATTGAGGGCGGCGCCCATCTCCTCTCCCTCGCTGCTTTACCTTCCCTGACACTTAAGAGGCAGGTACCCATTTTCAGCTGGGTGTACTGAAGCCAAGGCGCGAAAACGGTCACCCATCCAACTGATAATCACGCTCGATGCTGCTTAACCTTGGCTGGGGGAAAGCGAGTGCTCTGACCACTGAGCTATACCATCCCCTATTATGCATGGTATTGGGTGGGGAAAAATCGGTCCCCAGTTTATTTTCTCCAGTGTTTTACTTAGATCGACTCGACTGCACACGCGTGCAGCTAAGCGAATTCGTTGATATTATTTTGTGCTTTACAAGAAAGGAATACTTATTTCCATAAAAAGAGTTTACACAAAAATATGTACACAAAATGATACATGTGTATGACAATTTTTGGATGCTAAATATTTTCTAATGAAATACACTTTGTTTCTTTCTCACTTATCTCGCATGATAAAGTGACTTTCATCCACAAAATAATGGTTAAACTTTACTTAACTTGCGATATTTTTCTAGAAAACAGTCTTGTTAGATACAGTTTAAAATTTTTGGATATAAAAAGGTAAAGGTGTTTCCATAACCTATGCGGTCGTTGGGAGTAAATTGTCAGAGACCTCAGCTTCTCCAGGGGCCAGCATTTTGAGGGCGGCGCCTATCTCCTCTCCCTCACTGATATACATTCCATGTCCCTAAATAGGGCAGGTACATATTTACAGCTAGGTGAACTGGGGACTGTACTGAAGCCAGAGCGCAAGAACTGTCATCCATTGACTAGGCAGTCACACTGAACACTGTGAAGAACAAGCGCTGTGACCACAGAGATATACTGTCCTCCTCCGAATAGAGAACTGCCACGTGTAGAACATTGGAACTAAATTCGTGAAGTGATCAGAACTTTCCATTCACACAGCAGGACCCAGCAATGATGCTTCCAGTTTTAATGTGAAGGGTTGTTTGAACTAATCTGTATTTCTATTTTGAATTCTTAAGGCTTTGACGTAGCCTGGCCTAGTTGTTTGAGCGTGGTGCTCGTGATCTGATCCCCCCGGGTTCGAACATCACCGAGGCACCTGTTTGAAGGGATTCTTGCCTTAGAGTTAACACCAATACCTACTTCACACCAACAAATGTCTTTCGGATGAAACTATAAACCCAGATCCAGTGTGCTGACTCACACAGAGGATTTTTTAGAACACTTTGAAACCCGTTTAGCCTTTCAGAAGAGTAGGCTATTTCCTGCTAGTAGAAACAGATGGCAAAAAATTAAAAAGAAACAGCATGCACACTGCTGTTGTGTTTAGACATTGTCGATGAAGGCAGAATGTGGCTACCTGAAAGGTGGTCAGGAAAAAGCGAGTGCGTAAGTAAGATCTCACCATAGTTGAACATTGGAGGAACGAAAAGAAATGCATACTTTCTGTTCTTTATGCTTTTCATATGTACCGTTGTGCGTCGTGTGTTGTAGTATTTTACAAGCGCCTCTTGGAATTTCTCAATTGAAATAATAAAGGTGTCTTGAGTGTTGATTTTAAGTTCGATGGTAAATAATGACAAGTTTCAAACCAAATAACAATACATCCAGAGAAGGTTGGGTTCTAGCATATTTCAACTTGCCCCCTCCCCCCTATCCCCCTCACACACACACACATACATACACACACCCCACACGCACGCGCACACACACACAACCTAAAATCACTCTGTGCAGGGCCCCAACAAATCCTCAAACTTTTTTTTAAAAAGACCCAAATCAGTCAATCACACAACACACTAGAGAAGTGTATCCTAACCTTTTGAAATATGACACTAAATGATCTCTACCAATTTCACACGCATATCAAGATCCCTGTTTTCTTGCTATTGTCACGCAGTCTCCAGCTTAACATCCTAGGGGTCACCCAGAATGTGTGCCTCTCTCCGTCACCCCGCATAGGAATCCCACAATGGGCGAATAGTTTGCCTGTATGGCTGTTTTTAAGAGCCATGCAATAATCAGAGGCAGACAGACTCCAACTTTAGTGGAGGGTCACTATCTGACTGGAGGCACCGTGGTCGAGTGGTTTAGGCGGTCAACTCGTGATCCAGAGGTCGCGATCCAGAGGTCGCTCGGCTCGGTGTTGTGTCCTTGGGAAAGACACTTTACTCCTATTTTCCTCACTCCACCCAGGTGTACAAGTGAGTACCAGCTCTGCTGGGGAAGTATCTGGCGACAGACTAGCGTCCTGTCACAGGGGTGGTGAAAAACCATCAGTTCGCTTAACGCTACAGAAACCGGGATAAGCTCCGGCTCTATGGGCCTTCTGGCTCGAAAGAACATACTACTATACTATCTGACTAATATACCTTTCTCAAGTGTGCTTCACTAGTTTTTTCTTGGCCACATTTCATGCTAGTGAATCATTTTATCTTTGAAAAATGTTATAAATCATCATTATTTTAAAATTTCACCCTACAAACCACTTCCCGTCATAAAGGAAGATCATGATTAATTTACAATCCTTCTGAAAAAAAACAATACAAAACATCTACAATCTTCCTCTTCTTCGTCAAACGCTAAGATCACACAGCAACTACTGTTGTCTGTGATAGGCCCGAAAATGCGAGGCGCTGCCGTTAAGCACCTGACATCCAAGTCCAGTACATCCTACTTTGGCGTGGGAGAAAATGACTATCTTTTAAGTCTATCTGGAAAAAACCCCCGCAGGAGAATGGACCGAAAAGAAAAAGAGACAAGGGTGTGATAGGAAGAAAACGAACAAGGCAGAAACAAAAAGAGGGTTAGAATTTCCACAGAATTTCCAAAGTGTGGGGATGCTATTTATACTGGCAAGCTCTCTGTAATCCCGCCTGGGGGTGGGGGTGGGGAGGGGAGAATCTACAATCAACTCTCACAAAAATACAGCCGATAAACTCATATGTCAACGTCAATGATGGTTAGATATAACAGACCTACACACCACAGCCTTTACTTAACAGATGAATCTCTCTCCACGTTAAAAAACCCAAAACAAAACAAACCAACAAACCGAAACAAACAGCTGGATTATTTATACAGTTTGAATTCCCTGTGTGTCTGCAGAAAGTCGTCAGGTCTCTCCTTGACCAGTTGTTCCAGAGAAGGACGGCCACACACCCGACTCTCCTTGTTTCCACTCCGGTCCACTTTCAGGCCGTCTGCTGGCTGTTGGGGCGTGGCGTATTCTACCCGGATGTTGTCACGTGACGACACGGAGGGGCATTCTGGGAAGTAGTTGTAGGGGAAGAGGAAGAAGGAAAGGTGGCTGCCAGCAGTGGGGGTGACTGGCATGTCCTCCGTGTGCGGGATGTGGTGTGTGCCCAGTGTGATCCAGAAGACCAGGTCCTGCACACACAGATGTGCGCATGCACGCATGCATGTACCCAAATAAGTATGAAAGTGTAGGTATGCATGCTCGTATGCACACGTACACGCAAGCATATATGCACACATGCACACCACACACACACGACTTTGTCAACATCTAATACTACTTTGTACAAGAAAGCAGCTGGTAATTAATCAACAAAATAAACTTGTAAACTGTTCCTTACCAATATCAAACCATGAAAAAAAAATTAAAATACCAGTGCTAGATCACAAAAAGTAGACAGCAAGTGTCATTACAGAATGAAATTGTAAGTCTAGAAAATTGATATCGCTGATATATTTTTAAAGAAGGAATTGGCAGCAAGACTGAAAGTTTCCCTGCAGAGCAAAATGTATAAACATTCAGAAAGGAGTACATAGCTGAGAGTGATGCCGTCTGGTTTGATTTAAAATTCAAAGCAAACTACTGCCTGCCAATCTAAAAAAACCAACAAACCCACCAACCTCTAATCCCCTCTCTCCTTTTTCACTTCCTGTTTTGTCTTCTGCCCTTCTGTTTCTGTCTGTCTGCTTGTCTGTCATCCTTAACCCCCACCCCTTATTTCTCTCCCCCCACCCGCCTCCCCGCTGTTTTCATTTTGCTTTTGGTTTCTTTGCTGTTTGTTTTTTTGTTTTTGTTTTCTGTTCGTTTGTTTTGGGGTTTTTGTTTTGGTGTTTATTGTGGTTTTGGGTGTCTGTGTGTGTGTGTGTTTGTTTCTTTAACTGTGTGAGTGTATGGGTATTGTGTTATCTTATCTTTATTATTATAATTATGATGTATCCGTAAGGGCAGGGACTGGATGTAAAAAAGCACATGGCTGCTTATTCATTATCCTCGAGATAAAAGAATTTGTCATTGTCATTGTCATTCTCTCTCTCTCATTGTCGTTGTCATTGTCTCTCTCTCTCTCTCTCTCTCCTCTCTCTCTCTCTCTCTCAAAAAGAACGAAATATACCCAAAACACAACAACTAAAACACCCCTCCCCCCAAAAAAAAACCCAACCACACCAAAAAACACCAAAACATAGACCTAAACACACACACACACACACAGAAGACCCTGCCTGACCTTGTCGACGATGCTCTCGCCATCGATGTAGTCGTTGAAGTCGGTGACGGGGTTGTAGCTGTCGAACATGGCGTAGGGCGAGCTGCTGACCGCCTCCTCGTCATTCTGCACAGTGACCGCCAGCTGCTGGCGTGCCCAGGGGATGGACTTCTCGTTGCTGTCTCCAGGGGTCAGCAGCTGCTTGGACATGCCCGCCATGTGCAGCCTGTCTCAACAGTCACACAGCCAGGAGTTTGGAAAACCTGCTGACAGCCTTGATAATATGGCTTTAGCGATTTTTATTTCTTTTATTTTCATTTTTCTTTTGTATCGAGGATAATGGAATAAGCACTTATGTGCTTTTTTTTTTTACATCCAGTCCCCGTGTGTATGCGGTTTTGTAAATTTTGTCATTTGTTCGTGAGAGGTAGGGCTATTTCAATTATTGTGTTTTATTTTTATTTATCTTATTTCCATCGTTTCTTTCTCTTTTACTTTGCGGGGTGGATGGGTGGTAAAATAAGTAGTATTCTTAAGAATTAGGTGGGTTCAGTCTGATGTTTTCTCTGTGAATGTTTTAATCGTCTGCTTCTGTCTGTTGACTCACAGATTTGTATACCCGCCCACCCCACCCCACCCATCCCCTCACGCCTGTCCTCTTTCACCTTATCCAAGATTTCTTTTTTCCATTTTACTTTAGCAGCCTTATCCAAGACTTCTTCTTAATTTTTAGTGTATTAACTGGGGACGGGATAGCTCAGTGGTTAGCGCACTCGCTTTCCACATGCTAAGGTTAAGCAGCATCGAGTGTGGTTACCAGTTGGATGGGTGACCGTTTGCGCGCTTTGGCCTCAGAACAGTACCCCAGTTCACCCAGCTGTAAATGGGTACCTGCCTCTTTAGGGTCAGGGAAGGTACAGCAGCGAGGGAGAGGAGATGGGCGCCGCCCTCAATATGCTGGCCTCTGGAGAAGCTGAGGTCTCTGACACCTCGCTCCCCAACGACAGCATAGGTTATTCATTTTATTTATTTTTTATATTAATTTTATATTATACCACTTTAAGTCACGGCAGATTGCGTGAAATTCGGGCTGCTCTCCCCAGGGAGAGCACGTCGCCACAAGAGCAGCGCCACCCATTATTTTTTTCTTTTTCCTGTCTGCAACTGTATTTATTTCCCTGTCAGAGTGGCTATTTTCTACAGAATTTTGCCAGGAATAACTCTCTTGTTGCCCTGGGTTCTTTTACATGCTCTAAATAATTATGTGTAACACACACAGGACCTCAGTTTATCGTCTCATCCGAAAGACTAGCTCCCACACCAACACTCAAGGTCTAATGGATGGGGGGGGGGGGGGGGGGGGGGGTACGGGCCCAAACGGGAATCAAACCACCGCACAGTTCTGATCCGGACTTTTCGCATTCTAGGCAGGTGCGTAACCTCTAGACCACCGATCCAGTAGTGTGTTAACTAGACTATGAATTAAACAAGGGAGAAGCATGCACAATGAAATCGGGCCCTATACTGACCTTCAAACACACAAGACAACGAAAACTGAAGTGGTTTGGTCATGTCACACGCTCCTCTGGTCTTGCTAAAACAATCCTACAAGGCACAGTGAGGGGAGGAAGAAGAAGAGGCAGACAAAGGAAGAGATGGGAGGACAACATTCGAGAGTGGACAGACATGGAGCTGAGAGACACCCTGAGGGTGGCTGAGAGACGAGAGGACTGGAGAAAGGTGGTTGACAAAGCTTCGAAGGTGCCCCAAAGGATTCGGAATCTGAGGGATCGCACGCGTGTACACACTGGGATAAGCACACGCTGTGGGCACTTTATGTGTTAACTAGACTATGAATTAAACAAAGGAGTAGCATGCGTGTACACACTGGGATAAGCACACGCCGTGGGCACTTAATGTGTTAGCTAGGTAAAAAGGTAAAGGAGTCTCATAACCTATATTAAGGTCGTAGGGGAGCGAGGCTTCAGAGACCTCACTTCTCTAGGGCCAACGTATTGAGGGCGGCGCCCATCTCCTCTCCCTCGCTGCTTTACCTTCCCTGACCCTAAAGAGGGCAGGTACCCACTTACAGCTGGGTGAACTGGGGGAACTGTACTGAAGCCAAGGCGCGAAAACGGTCACCCATCCAAGTGGTAACCACACTCGATGCTGCTTAACTTGGCTGGGGGAAAGCGAGTGCTCCGACCACTGAGCTACCCCGTGTTAACTAGACTATGAATTAAACAAAGGAGTAGCACTGTGGCCAGCACGAGCTGTGGTCAGTGACTGACCTGTAGGCTCTGGGCACTCCCAGCCTGGTCTTGTTGCGCTCGTTGTGGACGATGTGGTATCGGGGTTTGTCAAAGTTGTACTTGTACACAGCCTCGTTCTCCGTGCGGTACAGCTGGCGCTGAATCTTGGTCTGCCTGTACTTCTTCCTGGAGATCTGAAACCCCAAACAGTATAGTGTTCTTTCCTGTTGTTTTCTTGTTGTTGTTGTTGTTGTTTGTTTGTTTGTTTTGTAGACCACTGTAAGTCACGGCACATTTCTCGTGTAGTATAGTATAGTATAGTATAGTATAGTAAAGTATAGTATAGAATAGTAAAGTATAGTATAGTATAGTAAAGTAAGTATAGTATAGTAAAGTATAGTATAGCATAGTATAGTGTATAGAGTATAGTATAGTGTATACTATAGTATAGTATAGTATAATGTAGTGCAGTGAAGTGTCGTGTAGTGTAGTGTAGTGTAGTATAGTGTAGTGTCATGTAGTGTAGTGTCGTGTAGTGTAGTGTCGTGTAGTGTAGTGTAGTGTAGTGAAGTATATCATAGTATATTACAGTATAGTACAGAATAATATTGTGCGGTACAGATGACGTCTTGCGCACAGGTTAAAACCGGTTCCGCATTTTGGAAGAGTAAGCCATTGTGTACCGATGACAAAATTTACAAAAAACATACACATAGAAAACTGGATGCAAAAAAAAAAAAAAAGCACACGAGTGCTCCTTCGACTATCCTCGAAACAAAACAATAATAAAAACAATAATAAAACCAACAATGAAGCAGTGCAATGGTCACCTGTTGAAGCTGAACTTGTTCCTCGCTGATGTCCAAGGTCTCGTACCGGTTGGACAGTCCACCAATGTCAAGGTCCGCTTTGAAGTGAAACATGTGGTGGTGCACGTTGCCCAGGATATTGTCATCCAGGCGAAACCCGTACGGGGCCTCTTCAGGGTGGAAAAAGGAGGTTAGGATGTACCCTGTTGACATTGTTCTGCATTCTATGGCTCCACTCTGAAACAAGGCAGTTCATCGCCATCATCATCTCTCAGTGTCGTTCATCGTCGTTGTCGTCATTGTCATTATCGTCGTCGTCGTCATCATCATCATCATCGTCATCGTCGCCGTCGTCGTCAGCAGCAGCAGCAGCAGCAGCAGCAGCACCACCACCACCACCACCAACACCACAGCACCACCACCACCACCACCACCACCACCACCACCACCATTAGTTCCATGACTAAGATGGTCATCGGGGGACACGACGGATGCGTTGACCACCACCACCACCACCACCAC
Source organism: Rapana venosa (assembly GCA_028751875.1). Taxonomy (NCBI): domain Eukaryota; kingdom Metazoa; phylum Mollusca; class Gastropoda; order Neogastropoda; family Muricidae; genus Rapana; species Rapana venosa. The sequence goes on from CM054147.1 coordinate 10,346,599, forward strand.
CAGCACCACACCCACACCACCACCACCACCACCACCACCACCACCAGCACCACCAGCAGCAGCAGCAGTTTCATGACTAAGATGGTCGTCGGGGGGACACGAGGGATGCGTTGGTCGACAAGTAATCTGCAGGCTGGTCTGTCAGTCTGCCTTCAGTCTTTTGCAGCAACAACGCCTTGTCAAGGCCGGTCCTGTCTTCCATGTTCCTCATACCACACAACTACCATGGTCAAAGCGCAAGCTAAACTTTGATTTTCTCTTGAAAATCCTCACAAAAACTGTCATTATTGCAACTGCAATCAACCCCCCCTCCCACCCCTCAAAGCTTTTGTTAGCAAGGGATTTAAAATAAAAGCGGTTTGAAATATTCATACACAACTGTCAAAGGCAGTGATTATTGTGTCAAGTGACTTAATTATCAGTATATGACATTCGAAAAATGTATGTAAGGCAAGAATGTTTCTGAAAATTGAAAGAAAATCACATACATGCATGCATGTACGCACCCTCGTGCATGCACGCGCCTACGACCGCATGCGCGCACACAAACACACACATACACACACGCACGCGCGCGCGCGCGAGTGATGCACTCGTGCCTGGTGCCCTGGTCGATTCGAATCTCGTTCAAGAGGCTTTTTCCTCTGGAGTTAACATCAGTCCACACTCCACTCCCCCAAATGTCCTTCGGATGAGACTATAAACCGAGGTTCCGTGTGCGAACGTAAGCAGAACATCTTGCGCACAGGTTAAAACCAGTTCCGCTTTTCGGAAGAGTAGGCCATTGTGTGCCGTGGGAACAGATGACAGAATTTACAAAACTGCATACACACGGGGACTGGATGTAAAAAAGCACACAAATGCTTATTCCATTATCCTCGATATAAAAGAATATTAAAAAAATAAATAAACGCACACACGCACAAGCTTCCACCCTTAAACACACACACCACCACCACACACCACCACCACCACCACCACCACCACCACCACCACCACACACAACTCTCCACCCACCCCTCCACCCCCACATCTCCCCTATCTCCCCCCTCCCCTCACCTCCATCCCACCCCACCTACACACACACACACATATAGCACTTTCACCTGGTGGAAGACGTAATCGACGATGTAGTCATAGTTGACGATGGCCAGAATGGTCCGGACGATGAGCACAGAGTCCGGCATGCCTCCGAAGAAGGAGCCTGCTCTCGCCCATAGGACAGGTGCCTTCGGAGGGGCACCCCCGTGTTCTGCTCGAAGACACACTGGGCACGTTCCAGCGTGGTGGCTTTCTCCATGCCCTCTCCCAGGAAGGACACGTTCAGAAACGTGGCGCCCTCGGGGCAGTCCACTCCCGGGATCAGCGATTTGGAGTGTGTCCCTGCAACGTGTCCAAGTGTTACTACGGTTTGATGGTGACGCGGCAGTGTTGTTGTGTTTGTGTCTGTGTCTGTGGTACGTTGTATTCGTTGCATCGTGATGTGTGTCATGGTATTGGATTATGATCTATTATATTATTATTATCATTATCATCATATCATCATCATCATCATTATTATTATTATTATGATTATTGCATGGAGGGGGGGCGGGGGGAGCCTGATGGTTGGAGCGCTGCGCTTGCGAATTGACGGCCCGGTATCGAACCACTACCGAGGCACCGTTTTAAGGGATATTTTACTCAGGAGCCACAGCAGACCTTTCGCAATAATTTTGTTGTTGGCCCTCACACAGACTACTTACACACACACACAAATGTCACACTGACCTATCAAGGCACCACTGTCCACATAGTTCACGATGCGCTGCATGGGGTTGTGTGCCGAGTAGAAGACAGCAATTTCCGACATGCCCAGCTCATAGGCGATGCGATCGCCTTGAAAACGAATGTCGTACACTTGGGGTCCGGTAAAGGCAGACAGACGAATGTCAAAGTCCCAGTGCAGGTACTTGATGTGACGATGGTGGACACTGTAGCGTTTGCCGTCAGGTTCCATCTGTTGGGAAGAAGCAGAATCGGTTTGGTTTAAAGACTGTTTTATTTAGAAGAAAAAACATGGTTATAGGTAAGCACTGTGAAAATGGGAATGGGGTGCGGGATAGCTCAGTGGTCAGAGCACTTGCTTTCCTCCAGCCAAGTTAAGCAGCGTCGAGCGTGGTTACCACTTGGATGGGTGACCGATTGCGCGCCTTGGCTTCAGTACAGTTCCACCAGTTCACCCAGCTGTAAATGGGTACCTGCCTCTTTAGGGTCAGGGAAGATAAAGCAGCGAGGGTGAGGAGATAGGCGCTGTCCTCAATGTGCTGGTCCCTAGAGAAGTGAGGTCTCTGACGCCTCGCTCCCCTACGACCTTACAGGTTATGGGACACCTTTACCTTTATCTTACTGTGAGCAACAAGAATTCAACGGCTCGAAAGCGTGCTCGAAAGGCAAAGCATTACAAATTATGTTTGGCAGCTGGTATGTACATATAAGTTATTTTTAGAAATACCATCTGCCGTAAATGAGTTTATACAAAATACTTAAGTAAAGAAATAGGGAATAAACTAAATCAGTTGTGAATTTCTTCTTCTTGTTCTTCAACTTCATCATCATCATTGCTGCATCATCATCATTGCTGCATCATCATCATTGCTGCATCATTGCTGCATCATTGCTGCATCATCATCATCATCATCATCATCATCATCATCATCTTCCTCTTCAAACGCTAAGACAGCGACTATTATTATCTGTCATATCAGCGAAAATGCGTTGCACTGCCGTTAAGCGCCTGACAAGCCAGGCCCAGCGCATCCGATTTCAACAGGAAAAGAAAAAAAGTAATAATGGGTGGCAATGCTCTTGTGGAGATGCGCTCTCCTCAAGGAGAGCAGCCCGAATTCCACGCAGATAAATCTGCCGTGACTTAAAAGGGGTATAGAATAGAATAGAATAGAATATAGAGTAAAATAGAATAGAATAGAATAGAATGCAATGCAATACAATACGATAGCTACAACTCATCCTTCTGCCCTTCCTCGAACTCCTCCTCCTCCTACTTCCCCTCCTCCTCCTTCTCCTACTACTACACCTTCTCCTCCTCCTCCTACTTCCCCTCCTCCCCTCCTACTACTCCTCCTCCTCCACCTACTCCTCCCTCTCCTCCTCCTCCTCCCCCTCCTCCTTCCTCCCCTCCTCCTACTCCCTCCCCCCTCTTCCTCCTCCACCTCCTACTCCCCTCCTCCTCCTCCTCCCACCTACTCCTCCTCCTACCTCCTCCTACTTCCTCTCCTCCTACTCCTACTCCTCCTTCTCCTCCTACTTCCTCTCCTCCTCCTCCTCCTACCACCACCACCACCACCACCACCACACTCATCCCCATCAGCCTCATCACCTGCATGGGGGGTCTCTGTGGGGGGTCCGGCACGGGCGTTCCCCGCAGCCTCTGGGTGGACCTGAGGTCGGGAGAGTCAGAGACGTAGTCTATGCGTGTCTTGGGGATGCTGGGGTCCGTGGCGTACTGCTCTGCCAGGCGCTCGGCAGAGTCGTACACCGCGCCAGAGTACCAGACCTGGGACAGGCTCCAGCGGGAAGGGTCGCTGCCTTGGAGGTTCAGCAGAACGCCGAAATCCACTGGATGAAGTCTGCAGAGACAGAGAGAGAGAGAGAAAAGGGGAGAGAGAGAGGAGAAGAGAGAGAGAGAGGAGAGAGAGAGAGAGAGAGAGAGAGAAAAGGGGGATGCAGTTTTAAGGTATTTTTTTCAGATAGATAGATACATAGATGGATATATATATATATAAAAAAATAATATATATATATATATATATATAATATATATATATATAGAGAGAGAGAGAGGAGAGAAGAGAGAGATGCAGTTTTAGGGGGTTTTTAAGATAGACAGACAGATAGATAGGTAGATAGATAGATGGATGGATGGATGGATAGATAGAACTCAGAACTCAGAAATTTAATGTATCTCAGCCTTAGGCCATAATACATGGTTGACGTAGAAGAAACTGACAATGCCACAGAGAGGGCAAAAACGGGATAACATACACAATACCAAGCTCACTTTCAGTGAAAGAAATAATGAAGACAATGCACAAATACATAAAAATACATATGTATCAAACACAATTCACGATTTTGATCTAAGTGTACCTTCCTTATGTCTGGATAAAATCAATATACATATAGTTTCTCAAGAGAGGGAGAGAGAGGGGGAAAGAGACAGAGAGATTAAGTTTTAAGGGGTTTTAAGATAGCTAGATGGCTAGATAGATGAATGGATGGATGGATGGATGTGTGGGTGGATAGAGAGAGAGAGAGGGATGCAGTTTTAAGGGGTTTTAAAGAAAGATAGATAGATAGATGGGTGGATGGATAGATGGATAGATAGATAGATAGATAGATAGAGATATGCAGTTTTAAGGGTTTTTATTTAAAGATAGATAATGGATGAATGAATGGAGGATAGATAGATAGATAAAAAAAAGATAGAGAGAGAGACAGAGACAGAGAGATGCAGTTTTAAGAGGCAGACAGACACATACACAGAGGCAGTACCGAACAAGAGACAAGATTAGACCCCTCGCTGCTCTTAACTAACAGCACAACAAACCAACAAAGTGAACAAACGAATGAACAAACGAACTAACGAACCAGCCAACAACCACCCAACCAGCATCCAACCAATCAGCAAGCCAACCAACCAACGAACGAACCAACCAACCAACCAAGAAACCAACGAACCAATAAACCAACCAACCAACCCAAAAAACACCCACCCAACCAAACACCCATCCACCCACCCACCCACTGAACCAACCAGCCAACCAACCAACCAACCAACCAACCAACCAACCAACCAACCAAAAAACACCCCCTCCAAGACAAACAATGGCTGCCTGTACGTGTTGTATTCCACGGGGTAGGTGGCAGCCAGCCAAATGTAGCGAGTCTCGGACCCCACCAGCTCCGTGCCCACCATCACCGGGTTGTAGGTCAGACACCTGTCTCCACAGTCCGTGAACGTGCCTCCGAAACTCTCCTTCAGGATATGGCCCACCTGAGGTAGAGTAGAGGAGAGTAGAACAGAGTGGAGTGGGGTGGAGGAGAGTGGAGTGGAAGAGAGTGGAGTAGAGTAGGGTGGAGGAGAGGAGAGGAGAGTGGAGTAGGGTAGTGTAGAATAGAGTGGAGTGGAGTGGAGTGGAGTGGAGTGGAGTCGAGGAGAGTAGAGAAGAGTAGAGGAGAGGAGGGTGGAGTGGAGTAGAGCAGAGTAGAGTAGAGTAGAGTAGAGTACAGTACAGTACAGTTCAGTTGGGTGGAGGAGAGAAGAGTGGAGTAGGGTAGAGTAGAGTAGAGTAGGGTGGAGGAGAGGAAAGGAGAGTAGAGTAGAGTAGAGTAGAGGGGGGTAGAGTAGGGTGGAGGAGAGGAGAGTAGAGTAGAGTAGGGTGGAGGAGAGTAGGGTGGAGGAGAGGAGAGGAGAGGAGGGTGGAGGAGAGTAGAGTGGAGGAGAGTAGAGGAGAGTGGAGTGGAGTAGAGCAGAGTAGAGTAGAGTACAGTAGGGTGGAGGAGAGGAGAGGGGAGGAGAGTAGAGCAGAGTACAGTAGGGTGGAGGAGAGGAGAGTGGAGTAGGGTGGAGGAAAGTAGAGTAGGGTGGAGGAGAGTGGCGTGAAGTGGAGTAGAGAGGAGAGGAGAGGAGAGTAGAGGAGAGGGGAGTGGAGTGGAGGAGAGTGGAGTGGAGTAGAGTGGAGTGGAGTGGAGTAGAGTAGAGTAGGGTGGAGGAGAGTAGAGGAGAGGAGAGTAGAGTAGAGGAGAGGAGAGTGGAGTGGAGGAGAGTGGAGCGGAGTGGAGTGGAGTAGAGTGGAGTGGAATGGAGTGGAGTGGAGTGGGTAGAGTAGAGTAGAATGGAGTGGAGTACAGTGGAGTGGAGTGGAGTGGAGTGGAGTAGAGTACAGTATAGCACAGTAGGGTGGAGGAGAATGGAGTGAAGAGGAGTGGAGTGGAGTGGAGTGGAGTGGAGTAGAGTGGAGTAGAGTTGGGTAGGGTGGGTGGGGTGGGGTGGGGTGGAGTGGAGTGGAGTGGAGTAGATTGGAGTAGAGTAGAGTAGAGTACAGTGGAATGGTGTAGAGTGGAGTAGAGTAGAGTACAGTGGAATGGTGTAGAGTGGAGTAGAGTAGAGTAGATTGGAATGGGTAGAGTAGAGTGGAATGGAGTAGAGTGGGGTGGGGTGGGTGGGGTGGACTGGAGTGGAGTGGAGTGGGGTGGACTGGAGAGGAGTGGAGTGAAGTGGGGTAGATGGAGTGGGGTGGAGTGGAGTAGAGTAGAGTGGGGTGGTTGGGTGGGGTGGGGTGGAGTGGAGTGGAGTGGGTGGGGTGGAGTAGAGTGGAGTGGAATAGAGTAGAGTGGGTGTGGGTGGGTGGGGTGGAGTGGAGTGGAGTGGAGTAGAGTCGAGGGGAGGGGAGGGAAGTATAGTATAGCATAGCATAGCATGCATAGCGTAGGGTAGTGTAGTGTAGTGTAGTGTAGTGTAGTGTAGTGTAGGGTAGGGTAGGGTAGGGTAGTGTAGAGTAGTGTAGTGTAGTGTAGTGTAGTGTAGTGTAGTGTAGTGTAGTGTAGTGTAGTGTAGTGTAGTGTAGTGTAGTGTAGTGTAGTGTAGTGTAGTGTAGCGTAGTGTAGTGTAGTGTAGAGTAGTGTAGTGTTTTTTTAAAAGAAGATGACGGACGCTATAGCCGAGTGGTTAAGACCGTTCCACTTTAATCCCATTGGTCCATGATGTTGTGGGTTCGAATCTCGGTGAATTAAGGCTGTTGGGGGTTTTTACGATCTCCCAGGCCAATTTCAAATGCAGGCTTGCGAGTGCCTTAACTCCCTTAGTGAATAAACACACACAGAAGATCAGATACACGCATGATAACATTCCTGTAGTTCATGTCAACAATCGGTGGGTTACGGAAACACGAACATACCCAGCACACATCCCCGAAGTCAGAATGCGGCAACCTTCATGATAGGATGAGACTATAAACCGAGGCCCCGTGTGCGAACGCACGCAGAACAGCTTGCGCACACGTTAAATCCTGTTCCGCTTTTTGGAAGAGTAGGCCATTGTGTGCCGGTGGGAACCGATGGCAGAATTTACAAAACCGCATACACACGGGGACTGGATGTAAAAAAAAAAAAGCACATGAAGTGCTTATTCCATTATCCTCGATATAAAAGAACACAATAAAATAAAATGAACAATAGGCCAAAAAACGGTCGCAGGCGCAAAACTTTACCAATAGTGAGAGTCTAACTCTGCCTAAGGGACACACGCATGCACGCACGCACACACACACACACACGCACGCACGCACAACACACACACACACACGCACGCACGCACGCACGCACACACACACGCACGCACGCACACGCACGCACGCACACACACACGCACAACACACACAGAGGCACGCACACACACACACAACACACGCACGCACGCGCACGCGCGCACACACACACACACACACACAGACACACACACACACGCACAAACACACACATACACACACACGCACAACACACACACACGCACATACACACACACACATACACACACACACACGCACATACACACACACACACACTCACGCACCACACACACACAGACACACACACACGCACATACACATACACACACGCACACACACACACACGCACACACACACATTCACACACACACACACTCACACGCACGAACACACACACACAACACACACCCACACACACACCCACACGCACACACACACACACACACACACACAAGGCAGGTGAGGTACAAACCTTCTGGTCCAGAAGAGGCAGGAGGTAGTCATGGATGACACGCACACACACAACAAACACACACACACACACGCACCACACACACACGCACACACACACACACACACAGGCAGGTGAGGTACCGACCTTCTGGTCCAGAAGAGGCAGGAGGTAGTCATGGATGACCTCGTACTCCACCTTGCTCTCAGGCCTCAGGGAAAAGGACACAGGGTTCCTCCGCTTCGAGTTCACTATCAGCTCAGCATAGCTGGGCTTGGAAAGGGGACCTACTCGGTACCTGCCAACATCAAGAATTGTTCAGCCCCGTTTGCGATCTTATTTACATAGATCTTTGTTCAGAAAACATGAATGTTATACATAATATTACATACATATATGTATCTCTCTCTCTCTCTCTCTCTCTCTCTCTCTATATATATATATATATATATATATACAAACATTCTATATATTCACATTATATATATTATTACATTATACATATACATTTACATTACATTATACATATATTACATAGGTAAAGGTAAAGGAGTCCCATAACCTATAAGGTCGTAGGGGAGCGAGGCGTCAGAGACCTCACTTCTCTAGGGGCCAGCATATTGAGGGCGGCGCCCATCTCCTCTCCCTCGCTGCTTTACCTTCCCTGACCCTAAAGAGGGCAGGTACCCATTTACAGCTGGGTGAACTGGGGGAACTGTACTGAAGCCAAGGCACGCAAACGGTCACCCATCCAACTGGTAACCATGCTCGACGCTGCTTAACTTGGCTGGGGGGAAAGCGAGTGCTCCGACCACTGAGCTATCCCGTCCCCTTATTACATATCTTACATAATTATATACATATATATTATACATATATATATATTATACATATATTATACAAATACATATATACACAAATTGAGAGCAATAACAAGCAAATAGCTTATGAGATTATTTTGTTTTGTGGAGAATGAAGCTAGAGCAAGCCGACACGTTTGCAGGCACCAAAGTTTGTACGCATACATGTACATAGGGGAGAGTTTGGCTAATATCACGTAATGTGAAAAGTCGTTAAACTAATATAGAAAGTCCAAGCGCACGTAGGTGTTGTTATTAATGTAAGTTAAGCGCCACTGCCACCATTACAGCCTTGTGGTTACAAGACAAAGGTAAGTTGAGATCATCTTCACCCATGACAAGCTGATAGAACTACAACCTGCACTTTTCCTTCCAAGGAGAAAGAAAAAATCCTCCGAGGTCAGAGTGTGATTGCTTGTATGGCAATATACTTGAAAAAACTCTCTCCCTCCCTCCTCCCTCTCTCCCCCCCACCCCCCTCTATCTCTCTCTCTCTCTCTCTCTTTCACACACACACACCCCTCACCCAGGGTGTTAGTACAGTCTGTCTCACAGTGAATGCCATGTTTTGAGTGAGACAGGTGTACATTTTGGGTGACCCCCAAAGTGTAAAGTTGGCGACCCAAAACCACCACCACCACTACCACCACCACCACTACCACTACCACCACTACCACCACCACCACTACCACCACTACCACCACCACCACTACCACTACCACCACTACCACCACTACCACCACTACCACCACCACCACTACCACCACTACCACTACTATCACCACTACCACCACCACCACTACCACCACTACCACCACCACCACTACACCCACTACCACTACCACCACTACTATCACCACACTACCACCACCACCACCACCCCACTACCACCACCACCACTACCACCACCACTACCACCACCACCCTACCACCCCGCCACCACCACTACCACCACCACGACTACTACACCACTCCACCAACCACCACCATACACCACTACCACCATACCACCACACATACAACACCACCACACCACCACTACCACCACCCCCACTACCACCACTACCCCTACACCCCACCACCATACCACACCACCACTACCACTACCACAGTACCACCACTACCACACCACCACCACCACCACTACCACCACCACCACCGCCATCAATACCACCCCGCCACCACCCCACCACCACCACCACTACACCACCACACTACCACTACCACCTAACCACACCACCACTACCACCACCACCACTACCACTACCACCAGTACCACCACTACCACACCACCACCACCACTACCACCAAACACCACCACCAACCACCCCACCACCAAAACACCACCACCAACCACAACCAAACACCACCACCACCAAACACCACCACCACCAAACAACACACCAACCACCACCACCACCCAACCCCCACCCCCACCACTACCCACCACAATCAATACCACCCCGCCACCACCCCTCACCACCACCGCCCCACCACCACAACCACCACCACTACCACCACCACCAACATCATCACTACCACCACTACAACCACCACCACTACTACCAAACACCACCACCAACATCACCACTACCACCACCACCAAACCCACCACCACTAAACACCACCACCACCAAACACTACCACCACCACCACCACTCCACCACCACCACTACCACCACCACCAACATCATCACTACCACCACTACAACCACCACCACTACTACCAAACACCACCACCAACATCACCACTACCACCACCACCAAACACCACCACCACTAAACACCACCACCACCAAACACCACCACCAAACACCACTACCAACCACCACCACCAAACACCACCAACAACAACACCGCCACCACCAAACACCACCACACCAAACACCACCACCACCACCAAAACCAACCAACCAACCAAACCAACCCCAAAAACCAATTCCTTCCACAATCCAATCCCCCTTTGAAAAAAACAAACAAAAACAACAACACCAACAACAACTACCACCACCAACAACATCATCAACCACCACCACCACCACCACTACCAACATCACCACTACCACCACCACCACCACCACCAACAAATCACCACTACCACCCCAAATACCACTACCACCACCAACCACCGTCACCACCACCACCACCAGCCACCACCAAACACCACCACCACCAAACACCACCACCAAACACCACCACCAACAAACCACCACCACCAAACACCACCACCACCACCACTACAACCACAACCATTACCACCAAAACACCACAACCACCACCACCACCCCACTACCACCACCACTACAACCACCACCACCAAACACCACCACCACCAACCACCACCACCAAACACCACCACCACCAAACACAACCACCACCACCAAAAACCAACCAACAAAACCAACCAACAAAACCAAAACCAACCCAAAAACCAATTCCTTCCACAATCCAATCCCCCTTTCAAAAAAAAAAAACAACCAAAACAACAACCCCCACAACCCCCACAACAACCCCACAACCCCAACAACAATCCCAACAACAACCCCAACAACAATCCCAACAACAACCCCAACAACAACCCCAACAACAACCCCAACAACAACCCAACAACAACCCCAACAACAACCCCAACAACAACCCCCAACACTCACTCTTCCACCACAGCAGGCATCTTGTCCCCGCGGAACATCATGACCCGCGCTTCGCGGGCAGGTGGAGGTCCTCGCCTGTCCAGGAACCCCAGCACGCTCCGCTTGGGGGGCAGCAGCAGGTCCATCATGAAAATGCTGGACGACGCCACCTGAGCCTTCCCGGGGTCCGTCAGGTTCATCCTCTTCTCCTGCTGCAGGAACTGGTACACGCGCTCAAACTCCGCCAAGGTCAGGTCGTGGAAGGGACTGGGATGCTCGGGGTCACCTTCCGTGAGGAGACCGCCCTTGGTGACCGGGCAAGGGAGGGTGGCAGAGGCGTCGTCGTCGCTGCCTCCCTTGCTGACGATGACCACGAGGGTGACCAGCGTCACCAGGAAAGCCACGACGGATAGAGCGGCGATGCATCTCCAGCGGCCGATCTGTCGGCGATACTTCACGGCGTTGTCCATGGCTGGTTTGGCCAGGAGGAGGAGGAGGAGGAGGCTGGGGCAGTTAGGGTGGGTGGGTGCGTGTGGGTGTGTGGGTGGGTCTGGAAGACAATGACAATGACAATGACAATGACAAATTCTTTTATTTCGAGGATAATGAATAAGCACCCATGTGCTTTTTTACATGCAGTCCCCGCCCTTAAGGATATATATGATGATAAAATAAAATAAAGCCTATAGCAATACACTTACACAGTGTACGGGGGAAAAATCTACACAAATATCACTGAAGAGAAAGAAAGAAAAGAAAAAAAAGTACTAACAAGTAAGGAAGAAAGCAAAACAGAAAACACAGAAACAACCGAAAAAATAGCAAGAACCAAGAGCAAAACAAAAGCGGCAACAACAAGAAGGGGAGAGGTGACACCCAGTAGTTCCCCTTCAACAACAAAGAGAGAGAGAGAGAGAGAGAGAGAGAGAGAGAGAGAGAGAGAGAGAGAGAGAGAGAGAGAGAGAGAGAGAGAGAGAGAGAGAGAGAGAGAGAGAGAGAGAGAAAGCCATGAAATGATGATGATGTGATGGTGATGATGATACTACTACTACTACTGCTGCTGCTGCTGCTGCTGCTGCTGCTGCTGCTGCTGCTTCTGCTGCTGCTGCTGCTGCGGCTACTACTACGACTACTAACAATAATAACAATAGTAATAATAAAAATAATAATACATATAATAGGAATGCTGCTGCTGCTGCTGCTACTGCTACTACTACGACGACGACGACGACGAAGACGACTAATACTACTAATACTGATGATGATGACGATGATGATGACAATAATAATAATAACAACAATAATAATAATAATAATAATAATAATAATAAATAGAATTTCAAAAGCGCCGAATCTCGTAAAGCAAACAAATCAAAACGCTCGCATTCAACCCGTTCACACACACGCGGCCATTCACAGAGGTGACTTCATTCAGGAAGGCATGGCGCCAGTGGCTGGGCATCAGGCCAGAAGATGAACAAGATGGCGTTCTTGAGCTAGACAGAGCTAGCTGCTCAGGTTACCATCTTCAGACTGCAAGCAGGACACTGCCAGCTGGTGTGCCTTGAGGCTTGTGCAGCAACTCAGCCATGCCAAGGCCGGTCCAGTCCTGGATATATATTTTAAAATTTTCTTTTATTTCTTTTCAGATCACTAGCATGTGAGTGTCACGTGGTTCTTTGAAGAACTAACTCTTTGTTTTGAAAACACTCCAGTGGACGTAGATCGCCGACTGAAATGCCAAGAGTTGGTTCCTATCTCTCGTGAATCACATCCAGACAGAGCACAAGTTGACTCAGGAATCAAGTTAGATTTCTTTTATTCTACTAGATCAATTCAAAACAATATTCATTTCCAGTACAAAAGTTCCAAAACAAAAAAGGAAAAAACCTTTCCATAAACACCGTGGATCAACAGCCAAAACTCTGTGACTACACTTACTAAATAAGAGCCACAGTCCTCATAGCTCTCCTTTTATTCCTTCAATTCTCTCCCCTTCTTCAGGCAATCTTCGCTTGCCTCCCCTTGGCCTTTCCTACTCTCCTTCCTTCTCATCTCTCTGCCTCCCTTCATCTTTCCGTCTCTCTCCTCCCTCCATCTGTCCGTCTATCTCGGCCTCTCCTCCCTTCATCTGTCCGTCTCTCTCCTCCCTCCATCTGTCTCTCTCCTCCCTCCGTCCGTCTATCTCGGCCTCTCCTCCCTCCATCTGTCCGTCTCTCTCTCGACTTCTCCCTCCAGTGCGATAACAGCCCCTTGTATATATATACAGTGCCGGGCTCCCTTCTACTAGCCACTGGAAGGTTCCAGACACTTAAGGAACACAAACATCTCCGGTTACAGTGACTCACTCTGGTAGCTTCTAAAACATATTTTACTGTAGGCCTACACCATTCTGGAAAAAGCCTAAAACTTCATAGAATGCTGTAAAATATTCTGGAAACTTCATGAGCAAACATGTGCAAGCCACAGGTAACAACATTTCTCAATAAAGCTAATATTCGTTCATCAATGCATGCGTCATTAAACAAAGAATGCCATTCATAGCAATCCTAGAAATCTTCTCAATAAAAACTCAGAATCTGTTTGTAACTGTGAGACTGAATAAGAGAATGCATAATATAAAAAAGGTAAAGGTGTCCCATAACCTATAAGGTCGTAGGGGAGCGAGGCGTCAGAGACCTTACTTCTCTAGGGCCCATCTCCTCTCCCTCGCTGCTTTACCTTCCCTGACCCTAAAGAGGGCAGGTACCCATTTACAGCTGGGTGAACTGGGGCAACTGTACTGAAGCCAAGGCAGGCAAACGGTCACCCATCCAACTGGTAACCACGCTCGACGCTGCTTAACTTGGCTGGGGGAAAGCGAGTGCTCCGACCACTGAGCTATCCCTTCTTCTTCTTTTTTCTTTCATCTGCCGCTGGTGCCCTTCGGCGTCGCGGGGAGACACAGACGTCTGTCTGCAGCAAGGCGGGAGGCTTGATGTAGTGACAGGTCATGGGCTCGTAGGGTGTCAGCCACGGAGTCGCTCCATCGTCTCCTTGGTCTACCTCTGGCTTTCCAGCCATTGTATTTGGTGGTGTATGCCCGTAGGGCTGGTTGGTTGGGCGGCATTCTAGTGAGGTGACCAAACCACCTGATCCTTTGTTGTTCGATATGGTGGAGAATTGGTGTTAGTCCGACCATGTCTCTGATCACCTCATTTTTGATCTTGTCGCGTCTGGTCTTGTTGACAGCTTTTCTCGGGCAGCGCATTTCACATGTGACCAATTTTCTCTCTAAGGCTTTTGTTAGGGCCCATGTCTGACACTGGTATGTGAGTGTTGGAACGAAGATGGCGTTGATGAGTTTTGCCTTGGTGCTCATTGGGATGCTGGAATGTTTTAGAAGGGGGGCGAGTTGGTAACTGACTGCGTTCGCTTTCTGGCATCTTGTTTCTATCTCTCTGTCCAATTTTCCATCTTCAGTGAAGAGGCTGCCAAGGTATTTAAATTCTTTGGTCTGTTTCAGCTGGGTGCCGTTGATGTTGATGTCCAGCTTTCCTGGATTTCTGCTGACAGACATAACTTCTGTTTTGGTGATACTAATCTTCATGTCATACCTCTCGCAGCTTGTGTTGAGTTGGTCTGTGTGATCTTGAAGAGCTGCTTTGTTCTGATTCATCAGGGACTGGTCGTCAGCAAATAATAGTTCGTTCAGGGCCTCAAGATCTGGGTTGGCTTCCTTTGTAATCTGGTCCATGTAGATCACGAAGAGAAGGGGAGAGAGTACGCAGCCTTGCCTGACCCCTGATGTAACCGGGAACCAGTCGGATGTTCCACTGGCTGTTCGGACTGCGCTCATACTGTTGGCATAGATTGCTCTGATGTTATCAAGCAACTGCCCCTTCACGTCGTACTGCTCCAGGATCTTCCAGCGCTTGTCTCTGTTGACTCGGTCGAAAGCTTTTTCTTGATCAACGAATACTGTATGCAGGTCTTGGTTGTATTCGATGGCTCTTTCACACAGCTGTCGGAGTGCGAAAATGGCATCTGTGCACCCTCTTCCTTTCCGAAAGCCAAACTGGGCGTTGCTCAGTAGGTGTTCTGCTTTGGCTCTTGTGCGCTGTTCCAGAATCTTTGCATACATTTTCCCTACATGGCTGAGAAGTGAAATGCCTCTGTAGGTGCTGCAGTCTCTCTTGCTGCCCTTCTTCTTCCAAATTGGCACCACTATCGCATTTTGCCAGTCCATTGGTACTTTCCTCTCTTCCCATCCCGTCCCCTAATAATACAGAACCCATATAAAAAATCTCCTTCCTTCCTTCACCTTTTTACTCAGCGTGTACGCGATTCAGTAACTTAGCACTAATCTACGCCTACGGCACTAATTCTCACTGTGTCATAATGTCACTGTGTCAGTGACAAGCTTCTGTCACCGGCAGACAGCGCTGAAAGGTTAAACTGTCAATTAGCTTACCCGCCGTGACAATGATGTGCTGCAGTCTATGGGAGACAACCGCAAGAACTTATTTTCTCATGACATTTAGAGTTTGAGTTCTTGAACCAGTAGCCAGCGTGTGTATAATCAAACAGGTACACATTATTATTTGCGAGCTTGCGTGCATGCGCGAGTGCGCGCTCACACGTAGGCATGCTCGCACGCACGCACACACACGAAGAAAGAGAGAGAGAGAGAGAGAGAGAGAGAGAGAGAGAGAGAGAGAGAGAGAGAGAGAGAGAGAGAGAGAGAAGAGAGAGAGAGAGCATGAACATTGAAATAAAAGATTCACACACACACACACACACACACACACACACACACTTCTGGTTGGCAAGATCAAATAAAAGCCTTGAAACGACTATAATTATTTTTCCCCCGTGGAATCGACTAATAGTACTTTAACATTTAGAATGACCTAGCTCGGAGAAAGCAAAAAGTAAAGACAAATTTTATACAGTAAACAAAGGGCGCATAACTGGCATCTTCAAGACCTGGAACGACGCTTCACGGCCAGTTCCCGGTTTCCCCCAGGTTGCCCACAAGGCCTACCACAGCCTGGAACAAGCTGTCGCTGCCATGACAACAGCCGGCCACAAGAACCCCCCAATTTTCGCAACAGGGAGTACGGTGATGAAAACGAAAATATGAACATGACTAGCGTTGATAAAAATGTAGATGTACATGAGAACACAATCGTTAAAGGAAATAACGAGAGAAGAAATTCAAGAACCGATTTGTGAAACAAAGCTAAGAATCGTCTAATATTACTAAGAGTGACAAGACGTTGTAGGCCTACCAAAAGAACAACAACAAAGCTAAGAACGAACCTTGAAGTGTTTCGACTGTCTGAGAAAAAAGTACACTTCACATACACTCAGTTACCAATCTACCAGTTGTGTATTTTGGCGAGATCGCAACGGAAATAAGCCTACACGCGTAAAGACTTTAGCAAGAGCGTTTATGACAACCGTTACGAGATAAAGAAAGCAACCTCATTGATGACGCACCCATAGATGACGCAACATCTCATGACGTCATTTTCATAGAACAAGCTTTACAATGCCGGCACCAAACTTTGACAGCAAGGCCTGATCTTCGAAATCTGGAATCGTCAGTATGCAACCTGGCATAACTGATGGGCATACTTACACCATCCCGAGAAGATACAGGAGCTTGTTGACCAACTGTCTATCATCCTGAAAACATCCAGTTTTAGACAGAACATGAATATGACATGTTTGGATTTGTCTCTTCCAGTTCCGCGTTTATTTTTTGTGTTTTTCATCAACAGTACCTATAACCATTACCGAAGAGAAATCGGAAGTTTCGCCTGGGAGAGTGACTACTTTATACATGATTTTCTGCGCACGCGCGCGCGCACACACACAACACACACGCGCGCGCGCGCACGCACGTATGAACATATTATATCAACACACACACACACTCACACACACACACACACACACACACAAACACACACCTCCTCTTTCCCACTGGTCTAATATCACTTAAAGTGAAAAGACTTAAAATGAAACGAACACACACACACACACACACACACACACACACCTTCTCTTTCCCACTGGTCTAATATCACTTAAAGTGACAAGATCTTTAAATGAAAACGAACGAACGAACACACACACATTTAATATGGGGGGGGGGGGGGGGGGGGGGGGGGGCGGGATAGCCTAGTGGTTAGAACATTGCGCTGGCAATCTGACGACCCGGGTTCGATTCCCGTTCAAGGGGATATTTTCCCCTGGAGTTAACATCAGTGCCGACTCCACTCTCCCCAAAAGTCTTTCGGATGAGACTATAAGCCGAGGCCCCGAGTGCGAACGCACGCAGAACATCTTGCGCACACGTTAAATCCTGTTCCGCTTTTCGTAAGAGTAGGCAA
>CM054147.1:10369271-10391771 GCA_028751875.1 Rapana venosa
GTCTTCCATTCCTACTGGCATTGCATGGCCTACCCTTTAGAAAGACGGAACGGGTTTTAACGTGAGCGCAAAATGTTCTGCACGCGTTCGCACGCGGGGCTTGGGTTCACAATCTCCTCGGAAGGACTCTCAGAGGATTGGGAGTCAGTACTGACGTTAACTCCTGGGGGATGAATCCCTGTGAACGGGAATATCTCCGTTGTGGCTCGAATAGAACCCGGACCAGCAGATCACGAGCGCAATGTTCTAACCACTTAAAGCTATCCCGTCCCAGTGTGGATATGTGTGTGTGTGTGTGAGTGTGTGCTTGTAAATGGGTGCCCCTCCTTCTTCCTTGGGCTGCTGTGAGACATCCAGACTTATCGCTTCTGTCAGCCACAGCATTCCTGGCTTTGTTTACCCCCTGTGTGGAATGCTCTTCCCTTCTACAATGTCAGACAGACTCCCTCCACTAAAACGGAAACAAGAAAGCCCCAACGAAAAACCGAAATTAAAACAAAGCAAAGCTCTGTTAAGCACACACACAACAAACTATAGCACACACACTGAAGTTTGTTTAGCTTTCCTTATCTTTTTCCTGCCAGTATTTACTGATAAGCAGGTTGACGATTTTGCCTTGCGCGAGGTGGCTCTCTCTCTCTCTCTCTCTCTCTCTCTCTTCTCTCTCTCTCTCTCTCTCTCTCTCTCTCTCTCTCTCTCCCTCTCTCTCTCTCTCTCTCTCTTCTCTCTCTCTCTCTCTCTCTCTCTCTCTCTCTCTCTCTCTCTCCTCTCTCTCCCCTTCCTCTCTCTCTCTCTCTCTCTCTCTCTCTCTCTCTCTCTCTCACACACACACACACACACATTTAGACACATAGTGGACTGGATGTAAAAAAGCACATGAATGTTTATCCCATTATCCTCGAAATAAAAGAATAGAACAAAAAAACCCATGCAGATGTATGTATGTATATGTATGCATGCATGCCTGCCTGTCTGTCTGTCTATCTATCTATATGTGTGCAAACGCGTGCGTGCATGCGAGCGAGCGAGCGAGCGTCACAGGCACATATGCCCGCGTGTATGTGCAGGTGTATATTTAGTTTATATTTAATCCAACCTCTTACATCTGGAAGATAAATTTGAATAAACACTCACGTGCATTTTATATCCAACCCTCGTGTACAGTCGGTTTTGTACATTTTGAACAAGCGTGTGTTTGTGTGTGTTGTGTGTGTGTGTGTGTGTGTGTGTGTGTGTGTGTGTGTGTGTGTGTGTGTGTGTGTGTGTGTTTGTGTGTGTGTGTGTTTGTGTTTGTGTGTGTTTGTGTATGTGTGTGCGTGCGTGTGTGCGTGTGTGTTTGTGCGTGTGTGTGGGTGTGTGTTTGTGTGTGTGTGTGTGTGTATGTGTGTGTGTGTGTGTGTGTGTGTGTGTGTGTGTGTGTGGCACAGAGAGAGAGAGAGAAGGAGAGAAGAGAGAGAGAGAGAGAGAGAGAGAGAGAGAGAGAGAGAGAAGAGAGAAGAGAGTGTGTGTGTGTGTGTGTGTGTGTGTGTGTGTGTGTGTGTGTGTGTGTGTGTGGTGTGTGTAAATGACTAACGCAATGAACGAATTTCATTTCTCAAAAGCTACAGTTCCATCAGTCAAAGTGGACAAACTATAAACGTCATATTGGCTGGCGCACAAGAGGACATGAAACACCCCTCCCCTATGCCTCCCCCCACCCCCTAAACACACACACACACACACACACACACACACACACACACACACACCACACACACACAAACACAAACAACACACACACACACAAAAATACAAAATCCAAATTTGTAAACGTCATAAACATCCTTTCAGTTATGGCATAGGGAATCTATCTGGTTCATGATTTGCTCTCTGGTTTACCTAAAGCCTGTGTTAATACGATATCATATAGTACTGCATTGCTAAGGATCTAGCCTGGAGCATGTCACTTGAAGATGACACCTCGCCTGCATGATCGATGGACCTGTTGGTTGAAGTTGTCAAACAAGCAACTTTGGGGTGAGCTTCACGAAAAGTGGGGCAAGCAAACAAGAAATGAAATTTGTACTGTATCTGATCCATATTCTGGACATAGATGATTGTCTGTCTCCTCTGCAATAAACCTCCGTCTGCAGTTGAAAAGAACATACAATCTTAGTCGACATTTCAGTGGAAAACGTGTGTGTGTGTGTTGTGTTGTGTGTGTGTGTGTGTGAATTCAAGTCAAGTCAAAATGACCTTTCCTGCTACTATCAATTACGGCGTACAAGTGCAATCCGAAAGTACCTGTCCACTGATGCAACATCCAAACTTGTCACATGTCTTATTCTTTCACGTCTGGACTATTGTAATTCTCTTTTGGCTGGTCTGCCAGCATCATCTATCCACTCCCTTCAAGGCATACAAAACCCTGCAGCTCGATTAATCCTCAAAAAGAAAAAAAATCGGAGCATATTACTCCACTCCTGCAATCTCTCCACTGGTTGCCTGTGCCACAGAGAGTAAAGTACAAGATCAGTACCCTCTGTTACAAATGTCTCCACAAAACAGCACCCTCATATCTCTGTGAATGTCTTCACCTGTACACTTCTTCTCGTTCCCTCCGCTCTGCTGCAGATACCCTGGGCTTACGAATACCTAGATTCAACCAATCCACTGTTGGCCGTCGCTCTTTCTCTATTTCTGGTCCATCAATCTGGAATGACCTCCCTCTCTCCTTTCGTGAAAAGCCTACTTACGACAGCTTTAAATCCAGCCTCAAGACATACCTATTTCAAACCTAAGATTTTTCCCTCTTGTTTCATCTCATATCTGTCCCTGCCTTTAAAAAATCAAAATTCCATCATCCTGCTGAAATGTACAAACTGTGTGTGTGTTTGTGTACATTTGAATTTGTTAGAATATTGTGAATAATTGTTGTTGCTTGTGTAGGAGCGGATTGAATGAAAGCGCTCTGATTTGTAATTGCAAGATATAGCACTCTATAAATTCCATTTATTACTATTATTATCATTATTATTATTAGTAGTATTATTATTATTATCATTATTAAAACACAACTTTCTTCATCCTGTCCTCACAAAAAGATCAAGAAAATTGATATATAAAAGCATTCAAAAGACAAGTGTTCATCTATGTTAAAAAGAGCAAAAATAAATGAAAGCATTTAAAAAATCCAGACCTCACAACATCAAATAAAACAAATCCAAGATAATACAGCAAAGCTCAGTTCAGTCACAGACAAGTAATGAAAAAAACGAAGCAACAAGGGTAAGAGTAACAGTTAACAAAGCAACCAGATGTAAGGTAATATCCAGCATTAAAAAGTGGACTCACAGTTTGTCCATCAGATGTTTCTTCAAATGTTCCTTAAACGTCTGTTTTGACGGAGCTAACTTTGAAAAGGGAGTTAAACTTGGAAAAGGGGAGTAGATTATTCCATACTGTTCTTCCCCAACAAGCAAGGATGAACTTACAGAGACTGTCATGGGACCTGAGAAAAAACAGTCCATGAGTAGGCCTGTTTTTATTGACAGCAACATTTTTCATAATATATTTCCTTTCAGGTTATCCGTCAGATGTAAATAAATATACATGCAATGACACTTGCTGAAATGTAGACTGTCTTTGAGTGGAAGAATATGTAATTCTTTGTATTTGGTCTTGGTCAGTGTAGTAGGATGTAATCGGATTAGTTTGACAGCTTTTGTACGTAGGCGGCTTTCATTGTGCTTTAGCTTTGTTTCACTGGCATACCCCTTAAGGAAGAAGCGTAATTATGAGACAGACTTTGCGCGTGGAAGAATAATTTTCGTGTCTGCAGCTCTAGAAAATTCTTGATGTTTCTAAGTTGTATTATCTTACGTAAATGCGATTTCCTAATGAGGCTATGTGTTCTGATCAAGATAAATAATTGTCAGTTACTGAAACTAGTACTTAATGGGAAACTAAGTCTTCAATTTATTTTGTCCTTGATTAAATATGGGAGCAAATAGAGAACATATTTGTGTTCTTTTCTGTCGAGTATTTAACATTTAATTTGTTTTATTTGAAATACCAGGCATATGAATGAGTTCTGTTTGTTCAATAAGTTTATCATTATTTGCCTGCATATTACTCACAAGCTGGTTTTGATCACTGTTGTTTCTTTGAATTGATGTATCATCAGCAAACATTTAACATGATCAATGAATATACAGAAGTAGGTCAGATCAATGAATATACAGAAGTAGGTCAAAGAGAAGTGGTCCTACTATTGATCCCTGTGGTATTCCATGTTTCACGTCCATGTCAATCTCCTAGGCCCAATCTTAACAAATTGTTGATGCTTGCTCAGAAATTAGTCTAAAACTGTTAAGGCTTGGTTAGAGAGTCCATAGCATTAAAATGTCCTGATGAGTAGAGTGGCTAATGATTTCAAAAGCTTTAGCTAAGTCGAGAAAAGAGACTGAGGTAAATAATTATTCGTCATTATTGATGGCCAAAAGACATTGTTCAATCAGGTTTTAAGATGAGAATGTAAATGATAGAGAATATTTTTTCTAAATATGTGTGTGTGTGTGTGTGTGTGTGAGTGCGTGCACGCACATGTGTGTATGAGTATAATACGTATGTATGTATGTATGTATGTATGTATGTATGTATGTATGTATGTATGTATGTATGTATGTACGTATGTGTGTATGTATGTTCGCACATACGTACGTAGTATGTATGCATGCACGCATATGAGTATGTATGTATGTATGTATGTATTATGTATTGTGTGGGTGCGCGCACGCGTGCGTGCGAGCGTGTGTGCGTGTTGTGTGTGTGTGTGTGTGGAGTCCGTGTCACGTGTGAGAATGCTTTAACAATGAATGAGTGTGCGCGTGCGTGCGTGAGTGCGTGCGTGAGTGTATGAGAGTGTACTTGAGCGCTGCGCTGCGTGTTTGTGTTCGAGTTAGTGTTAGCGTTAGCGTGAACGACCATGTTAGCGTTCGTGCTCAACTACTGGCACAAAGATACCCCGCACACTGACCTGGAAATCTGCACCCTACCTTAGTCCTCAGTCTGGATCTTCGGCACCACCACCAGCCCCAGTGACTGACTGACTAACGGATTGACTGACTGACTGCAGTAGCCTAGCCTAGCCTAGTAGGCCTACCAACACACAGACCCCCCAACAACAAACACACACTACACTGACACTGCACTGCCTAACTTAGTAGATGGAGGAGTCTTTCTCCTCCGCCACCACACAATCTGCAAGAATAATGCGGCCGCTGCTGCTGCGCTTTAGGGGCTGTTCACTTTGACCCGAATCCTACGCCCTCTCCTCCCTCTATCTCTCCCTCTGTACATCTCTGCTTCTCCTCCCCTCCGCTCCCCCCCTCTCTCTCTCTGTGTCTCTGACTGTAGCTCTCTCTGTGTGTCTCTGACTGTAGCTCTCTCTGTGTCTCTGTCTCTAGCTCTCTCTGTGTCTCTGTCTCTCCCGTCCATAGTTCTCAGCTACATCCTGTGAGAACTAAAACCTGTGCAGTTGTCGTTTCCATGGAAAGGGTGGGGAGAGGAATGGGATGCTTACTGCATGTGTGCGATTCAGATTCAGGCTGTTTTGTTACCAGCAAAGTTATGCAGACTTTTATTTTAAACGCGCGTGAACGTGTGCACGGACGTACCCCGCACGCAAGCACACACACACACACAAACACACGCACTTACAGGCATTCGCGAGCGAGCGCGCACACGCACTTTCGGATGAGACTATAAACCGAGGCCCGTGTGCGAACGCATGCAGAACATCTTGAGCACACGTTAAATCCTGTTCCGCTTTTCGAAAGAGTAGGCCATTGTGTGCCGGTGGCAACAGATGACAAAATTTGCAAAACGGCATACACACGGGGACTGAATGTAAAAAAGCACATGAGTGCTTATTCCATTATCCTAGATATAAAATAATTAAAAAAATAATAATAAGCCATACATCCTAATTTAAGTGTTTTAGCCAAAAGTATATATATTATATATACAGACAGTTTCTGCGTGTGTGTGTGTGTGTGTGTGTGTGTGTGTGTGTGTGTGTGTGTGTGTGTGGTGTGTGCGTGCGTGCGTGCGCGCGCGCGCGCGCGCGCGTGATGAAACTTTTATTTCTCAAGAACAACGACGAGATAAACAATAGGCCGTGGCAATTGACTGGTAGTCATTACTGGTGAAGCCTTTCGCCTGTGCCAATGTTGAAAAACTACATATTCTTCTTCCTCAAACACTCAAACAACAACTAGTGTTGTCTGTCAAATGAGCCAAAATGCATAGCGCTGCCGTCAAGCGCCTGACAGGTCAGACCCAGCCCATCCGACTTTCGGCATGGGGGAAGAATCGTTATATTTTAAAGTCTTTCTTGAGAAAAAAAGGCAAGAGAATGGACCACTCACTCACTCACTCATCCCTTGGTCGGGACAACCGTTGGGGTACCCGCACGGACGCTGCAAGTGGACCGCCAAATGGTTCTTTCCTGGGCTGTTTTCAGGAGGCTTGGTACAGTGGGCCGGGTCCTCTCTTGATGTTGGGATATCCAGCTTGCGTGGTCGTCCCTGCCTCCTTGCTCTTCCACATTCCCTGCAGGACTGTCTTGACCAGCTGTTATCCTTGTGTGGCCAAACCATTTCAGTTTCCTCCGTTTGGCTGTATCTAGCAATGGTTCTTGTTCGCCAGCCAGTGCCTCGATCTGCTGCCAGACGTAGTCATTGGTTTTGCGGTCTCTGTAGGTGATGTTCAGGATCCGCCTGAGGCACTTCATCTCAAAAGAATGGACCAAGAAAGCAAAAAAAAACAACAACCCATAAACAAGAAAAAGGAGGTGACCAGAAGAAAAGAAACAAGGCAGAAACAAAGCAGAGAGGGATAGAAAACAGGGACTTCATGCACAGAATGTCCAGTTGTTTGTTATGATTATATTAACGTCCCGGAGGAGATTTCCTATTCCGTGAAATTCCAGAAGGTGGGGGATGCTATTTATACTGACAGTTCCCCGGCATCCCCCCCGCAGGGGGGGGGGGGGGGGGGGGGGGGGAGGGGGGGGGGAGGGGGGGGGGGGGGGGGGGGGGGGTAGGGTGGGGGGGGGGGGGGGGGGAGGGTGGGGGGGGGGGAGGGGGGGGGGGGGGGGGGGGGGGGGTTTTGGGGGGGGGGGGGGGGGGGGAGGGGGGACTACATATGCCAACGAATCTCTGAGCTAAGCCAGATTGCCAGCCCTCAGGTCGTAGAAACGACATTACAGCTGAACCCGTCCTATCTGGTGTGTGGGCTGGGGGGAAGAGCGCGGGGACTATCTAGAGGGAGGAGGAGAGGGTGGGGAACAATTGTCAGGAGGGAGGGAGGGGGAGGGATGATAGAGGAAGAGGAGGAGGAGGGGGTAGATTAAAGGGGTGGGGGGGGGGTGGGAGGGGTAGGGGCAGGGATGGATGTCAAGGCCACAGAGGTAAACCAAGCGGGAGGATCAGGAAACAATGAGGAGACTGAGAGTAGAATGACAGAGGGCAAAGGTCAGTTTGGTATCAAGACCCTATGAGATATGAGATTGTGTTGTGTTGTATTGTGTTGTGCTGTATTGTATTGTATGGTATGGTAATGTATGGTAAGGTATAGTAATGTGTTGTAATGTACTGTATTGTAATGTACTATATTGTAATGTACTGAATTGTATTGTATGCACTACTGTCACTCAGGGCAACTTTCTCTGCGTCGGATTCATATTGCTGCCTCTGGTGTGTGTGTGTGTGTGTGTGTGTGTGTGTTGGGCTTGGGTTACAATCTGCTAGTTGGGTGTATTATTAGGCAACAGGGTATTGTTATTTGTCATTATTTTTTTCATATTTTAGTTTCTGATACCGAAAGTATCTGTCTGCAATAACATGGAAAGATTGTGTACTATGTGAGGGGCGTGGGTCGATGTTCTAGAAACAGTGCACCTGTCTAGAAAAACGAGGAATGTAAATTCGATGTTTGTGCGAGAACGAACATTTGGTCCGATCTGCTGAGTCATGAATGGTGGTCTGGGTGTTGTTATTTTAGTTGAAACGATAAACCTAGGTCCCATAATTATGCATTATGCTTCAACGTTTAATAAAGAGCTCCCCGCAACAAGAGAGCCACACACACACACACACGCAGGAGTGTGTTTATTTTTGTAGATCTTATCATTTCTTGATTCGTTTACGTACATCTTAATATGATCTGTTTATATACTGTCTGTGTGATGGCTCGAAGGAGTAAGACCCGATCGTAGTTGTTTTGTTAAAAAACAATGCTGGTTACATCAACGCTTTTCGTAAGAGTAGGCCATTGTGTGCCGTTGGGAAGGTGACGAAGTTTAAAACCGCATACACAGGTGGATGTAAAAAAAAGCGTACATCACTTTCCTCATCCTGATATAAAAATTTTTTTGAAAAGTGAATTTCAAATTTCACACAGGACTTTATTAAAAACATTAAATCTGTTAGAACACAATCACACCACACACACACAAGCAATTTTAACACACAATTATCACACAACTGTACAAACACACAAACACACACACACAGAACTATATACCAAATTTTTACGCTCACACAAAATAAATTAACAGCAATATTTTTGTGTGGACGTTATTGGGTGACAGGCACTCTACCCACACCACTCAAAACATTGTGAAAAAAACAACATTGAAACAAATAACAAGTTAGTGAGCAGAACACAAAAACGCCTGTGAATAGATTGATTTTTTGCCTGGGCGGCATTAAAGCGTTCAGACGAATATCTACCTAAATTTGAAAATAAAACGTGTTTAGAAAATGCATTTACGTTTTGATCATTCACTGAAGTTTTGTTGAAGGATTTTTGCTGGGGCATAAACTAGACAATTCTCACTATAGTTGTGAAACGAAAAAAAAAAAAAATATTAAGGTTGATTTTGTTTCTTTTAGTGAATTTTTCTTGCTTCTTCAGTCGTCCTTGTTCGTTGTTGTTGGTTAGTGATAATGTTATTGTTGTTAGTTGTTGTTTTCTTCTTCTTTTCATTTCTTCTTCTTCGTTCTCGCGTCTTGTTGTGTGTTTTTTGTTTTGTTTTGTTTTCTTGTTCTTTTTCTTGTTGTTGTTTTCTTTTTTTTTTTTTTTTTTTTTCTCTCTCTTCTTCTTCTTGTTTTCTTCTTTTTCTTTTCTTCTTTCTTGTTCTTGTCTCGTCGTTCGTTTCTCTTTTCTCTTCTTGTTCTGTTGTTTTTTCTCTTCTTCTTCTTCGTTCTTCTCTTGTCTTCTTCTTTTCTTCTTTTCTTTTCTCTTCTTCTTCTTCTTCTTCTTCTTCTTCTCTCTTCGTCGTTCATCTCGTTGTCTTCTTCTTCTTCTCGTCGTTATCGTCTTCTTTTCTTCTTCTTCTTCTTCTTCTCTTCTTCTTCTTCTTCTTCTTCTTCTTCTTCTTCTTCTTCTTTTCTTCTGTTGTCTGCATATGATGAAAATGTTTGCGCGATGTTATGTTGCGCATGTCATGGCCCAGCCATTCGACTTCGTGAGGGCAGGATCATTTGTTGAAGTTTTTGGATTAAAAAAAAAAAAAGAGGCAGGACATTGTACCAAGAAGGCAGAAAATAGACAAGAAAGGAGGTACGTGACAGCAAGACAAGGTATGAGGCAGAAACAAAGAGAGGGATAGAAAAGAGGGCCTACTTAGCGCAGAATTTCCAGAAGGTGGGGTTGCTATTTATACTGACAGACACCCCGGCATCCCCACAGGGAAGAGATTGCGGGTGAGAAAGAAGGATTCAACACACATGGACAGATTAAATTTTTTTAGTCCATGGTCCATAAAACACGTTAAGATTTTTTGTCAGCATGGCTAACCCGTTTAGAACACCGCTGTTTTGTAAAACATTCTTTCCATTCCATTTCCGTCGAAGGGGAAAGTGTGCTAAGGGCAAAAAGGACAGTCCACGCACCGTACACAGCATTGTGTGTCGAAGCAGGAAATTTAAGACAGTGCGTTCTGCCTTTTATTTTCTTCTTTTCTGTCTTCTCTGCCTTGTTATTCGTTGCTGTAAGATAGAGAGAGGGCTGTCCTGAAATAGAGAAAAATTAACCTACACTAGGCTCAGCTTGCATACGACGTACGTCTAAGAATTTCAGTGTGGTTACCCGAGTGACTTTTCCGCCTGTGCTACCAGAATTTGATACATCATTGCAGTGCAGAGATGTGTCTGTCCTCTCTTTACAAGTGGCTTTGAATCGAGTCGTCTGAGGGGGGTGTGTGGCGCTGTGTGCTGGCTGGAGACAGGAGAGTCTTGACACATCATTGCAGTCTATAGATTATCTGGTCTGTCTTCTGTGTGTTCTAGCTCGGCTTAACAGTACTGCTGAAGAAGACGTGTGGCTTTGAATTTTTTAAATATGATCGATAGGTGTATATGTGCTGTTGTATTTATGTTATGTATGTATGTTGAAGTGTATGTGAGTGGTATGTTGTTTGTATGTGTATGTATGTTATGTATGTATGTGATGTTGTATGTATGTAATGTTGTATGTATGTATGAATGTATGTTGTGTGGTTATGCATGCATTAATGCTGATGAAATGCATGCTATTGAATTTTTATGTCAAGTGTATATTGTATGTATGTATGTATGTATGTATGTATGTATGTATGTATGTATGTATGTATGTGTATGTATGTATGTATGTATGTATGTATGTATGTATGTACGTATGTAGGCATGTATGTATGTATGTCCGTCTGTATGTATATATGTGTGTGTGAGAGAGATGACAATGACAAATTCTTTTATTTCGAGGATAATGAATAAGCACCCATGTGCTTTTTTACATCCAGTCCCCTGATACATTATATGATATTAAAATGAAATAAAATAAACTCAACACCAATACACTCACCTAGTGAAAGGGGGAAAATACACACAACTAAAAAACCTACAAAAACAAACAGAGAGAGAGAGAGAGAGAGAGAGAGAGAGAGAGAGAGAGAGAGAGAGAGAGAGAGAGAGAGAGAGAGAGAGAGAGAGAGAGAGAGAGAGAGGAGTTAAAATCTTGACATGGTACGGTAGTGTCTGGTGGAAAAAAAATAATGGTAGGCGATTTCGTTGTTGGTGGTGATATCCCACAAAAGCTGAAAGGAAGGCCTGCCAGTAGTATCTTAATTTCCTTGATGTGTCTAGACGAATTGTCATATTCATCATTATCGTTGTTATTGATATCATCATTGTTGCTATTCCTGTCGTTGTGTTCATAATAAACAATATTATCAACGTGTAAAACACACACACACACACACACACACACACACACACACACACACGCACACACACACACTTGAGCGTACGTGTGCATGCCCATAAATTATGGAAGCTACACACACACGCGCGCACACGCGCGTGAGTGCGCGCGCGCTTTTTCTAAGACAAAAACCCCCCTGTATTTGAGTCGATGAAGTGATTGAAATGCGTTAAACAATTTAATGGACATGTTTTTGTGTTCAATTTTTGGGATAGCATTTATTCTAGCGTGTACAGTTTAAATATTTCTACCCCCAAAACCCACTGCAAAATAATCAGATATATTGCGCGAGGAACAAAAACAAGGAAACTAAACTCGTGTGGATGAAATAGATTTTGCCTTGGGCACAGACATAAAGCACTTGGAGGCTGGTATCTATCTATGGCGGCATTATTGTGGAAGCTGGTGAAGTGAAGATTTCTGTTTCTTGTCTCTTCATTTCCACGTTGCAGCAGGGCGGAAAGAACAAGGACATTGCACTGACCATTTTATTGTGTGTGCGAAAGCGAGAATTTAAGAGGCGTTCTGTTTTCTTTGGTTTTTTCTTTTTCGTCCTTTTAAAATAGAGTAACTCTATCTCTCTCTCTCTCTCTCTCTCTCTCTCTCTCTCTCTCTCTCTCTCTCTCTCTCTCTCTCTCTCCTCTCTCTCTCTCTCTCTCCTCTCCTCTCCCTCTCTCTCTCTCTCTTTCTCTCTCTCTCTACATATATATATATATATAATTTTATTTTATTTTATTTTTGTATACCACTTTAAAGCACGACAGATTTCTCTGCGTGAAATTAGGGCTGCTCTCCCCGGGGAAAGTGCGTCGCCACAGAGCAACGCCACCTTTTTTTTTGTTTTTGTCTGCAACTGTATTTGTTTCCCTATCAGAGTGGCTTCTTTTCTAAGAATTTTGTCAGGGACAACTCTCTTGTTGCCGTGGGTTCTTTTACGTGCGTTGAAAATTTGGTGTAACACACGGGACTTCGGTTTATCGTCTCATCCGAAAGACTAGCGCCCAAACCACCACTCATGGTCTAATGGGGGGGGGGGGGGGGGGGGGGGAGTTTCGGGCCCAAACGGGATTCGAACCACCGCACACTTCCGACCCGGACTTTTCGCTTTGTAGACAGGCGCGTTACCTCTAGACCACCGATCCCCTAATATATAATATTCTCTTTTATACTCGAAAGAAGGGTCTGGAGAAAAAACACGAGCAAATGATTAGATAGATTAAGTAAAAAGAAAAGAAACCGGGCATGTGTGAAGGGAATTGATTGTTGTTGCCTCTGGCGCATTCTGGTTTGGATGCCTGTGGTTTCGGCATTTTCTGTATTTTTGTCTTCATTTCAATTTTTGGTTGTTGCAGGCGACATTGTGTTGGGGGGCAAAAGCACAGCCCAGGCACCGTTGTATTGCGGGCAAGACATGTTAAGAACCAGCATTCTGTTTTTCCTTTCTTTCTACGTCTTTGTCTTTCTGCTTCCTAACTCTATTGTTCCTCGATTAGAGCTACAATGTTCAGCGAATCGTCAGGTTGTTGCGTATGTGAACGGTTTTGCTCACCATTCAGGTACCCGCATTCCGACTGCGTTGATGATGTCTAAACACGACACCAATGTGCGTGCGTTTTTATAAATGTTGGTTTTTTTGGTGGTCACACGTCCTTACCAGCATTAATGGCTTACTCTTGTAAAAGGCAGAACGGGGTTTAACGTGTACGCAAGGCGTTCTTCGTGTATTCACTTCCAGGGCCTGTGTTTGCAGTCTCATCCGGACTTTCAGGGGAGTGGAGTCAGTGCCGATCTTAACTCCAGGGGAAACAACTCTTGAACGGGCTTTTCGGTAGTGGTTCTCTCCCGTGGGGATGCTGTGGGCCTCTCAGTATATACAGGCTGCACACCCGTATTAAAAATCACTCTTTTCCTTCTGTTTTTCTATATGACTTTTATATTCATACCGCACGTACTAAGGCATCCACAGAAATAAAAACCACTTTTTGTGAAAGACAAGCCTCTGACTCAAAACTTATGTTATTTTGAACAAATTTGGCAGGTTTGAATTAAAAACAATTTTCAGCAAACACTGTACCCCCTCAGTCCTTTGTCGTCTGCTAGCTTCCTTACCGCAATACGCATGCGCGGGGTCAACATTGTTAGAATACAAGCAATCCTCATTTGATGATTATTTCCAACTTTCTCGTGACTACCTGGTATTGCTCTATGTCCTCAATCCCAAAAACAAATGCACAGTCCATTTTTTTTTCATACCTAACAAAATCTGTGAAAATCACCAACATTTTTTCCCACTCACACTCTATAGAAGATACTACGTGACCCCCAAATAAAAACCGGTGTGTAGCCTAAGTAGCATCCCCACCTTCTGCACTTCCCTTTTTTTCTATCCCTCTCTTTGTTTCTGCCTTGTTCCTTTTCTTCATGGCACCTCCTTCTTGTCTATTGTCTGCCTCCTTGGTCCACTCTCCTGCCTTTTTCCCAGAAAAAATAAGAGTAGCAATCCTTCCTCTCACTTGCCGAAGTCGGATGGGCTGGGCCTGACTTGTCGGAGCTTAACGCAGCGCTGCGCACTTTCCCTCTATAATGATAACAGACAACAGTACTTGTGTCTGAGTGTTCGATAACGCGACGTCAGAAAGAGGCATGCGCAGGAGTTTGAGAGAAGAAGAAGAAGAAGAAGCAAAGATTGCAAAGCGAAGATGCGAAGAAGAAAGAAGAAAGTGAGGAGTGGAGGAGTAGAGGAGGAAGGAGGAGGAGAGGAGAAAGGAGAGAAGAGGAGGAGAGGAGAGGAGGCAGGAGAAAAGGAAGAAGAGAGAAGAATGCGAAGAAGAAGAAGAAGAAGAAGAAGAATGCGAAGAAGAAGAAGAATGCGAAGAAGAAGAAGAATGCGAAGAAGAAGAAGGAAGAGATGGAAGAAGAAGAAGAAGAATGAGAAGAGAGAGAAGAATGCGAAGAAGAAAGAAGAGAAGAAAATGCGAAGAAGAAGGAAGAAGAGCGAAGAAGAAGAAGAAGAAGAATGCGAGAGAAGAAGGAAGAATGCGAAGAAGAAGGAAGAAGCGAAGAAGAAGAAGAATGCGAAGAAGAAGAAGAAGAAGAAGAGAAGAAATGCGAAGAAGAAGAGAAGAATGCGAAGAAAGAAGAAGAAGAAGAAGAAGGAAGAAGAAGAAAGAAGAAGAAGAATGCGAAGAGAGAAGAAGAATGCGAAAGAAGAAGAAGAATGGAAGAAGAAGAAGAAGAATGCGAAGAAGAATGCGAAGAAGAATGCGAAGAGAAGAAGAAGAATGCGAAGAATGAGAAGAAGAATGCGAAGAAATGCGAAGAAGAATGCGAAGAAGAAGAAGAAGAAGAAGAAGAAGAAGAAGAAATGCGAAGAGAAGAAGAAGCGAAGAAGAAAGAAGAAGAAGAAGCAGACAAGAAGAAGAAGAAGAAGAAGAAGAAGAAGAAGAAGAAGAAGAAAGAAAAGAAAAAGAACAGAAGACAAGAAGAAAAAAAGAAAGAAAAGAAGGAAAGAAGGTGGTGGTTCGAATCCAGGCCGTTGAATCGCGAGCGTAGCGCCCTAACCACAAGGCTCCCGTCTCTCCTAGCTGTTGGGGTCAGCTACATGACAATCATGGGTGTCATGAAAGTGGAGAGGTGTAAGCTCCTCCAGGTGATTATTTGCCCGTGACACGCTACTGACAAGTTCAGCGAAGCGTCACAGTGACTGACTCCTCAACATGGTCAGGGATATGTTGTCTGCGTGCAGAGGAGAACAGAGATATCTGTCTGTCTGGCTGGCTGGCTGTCTGTCTGTCTGTCTGTCTGTATGCCTGACTGGCTGTCTGTCTGTCTGTCTGGCTGGCTGGCTGGCTGACTGTCTGTCTGTCTGTCTGTCTGACTGGATGGCTGTCTGTCTGTCTGGCTGGCTGGCTGACTGTCTGTCTGACTGTATGCCCAACTGTCTGTCTGTCTGACTGTCTGTCTCTCTGGCTGTCTGACTGGATGGCTGTCTGTCTGTCTGTCTGACTGTCTGACTGACTGGATGGCTGACTGACTGGATGGCTGTCTGTCTGCCTGTCTGTCTGTCTGACTGACTGGATGGCTGTCAGTCTGGCTTGAGAGCTGAGTGGTTAAGTAAACTAATTTTTAAGCTAAGGATTCCACCAAGTCGTGTTTCTGTAGGTCGAATCATTGGCTGTAGCTGGTGAAATAATGTCCTGATACAAAACAATAACAACAGCAACAAATACCTCTAATTGTTATCAGATAACAATGATTAAAATGTATATTAGGAAAACAACGAAAAATAGACACCATGCACAATGAAGACACCTGAACGCATTAATTAAACAATTATTTACATATTATATCACATTCATTTTGTATCGATGATTCTTGTTGTTCCGTTAACAAATAACATATCTGTAGAAAACATAGAAAATAAAACTAACCATACTGGGGGCAAGAGGGGGGAGGGTGGATAGCCTAGTGGTAAGAATTTTGTGCTTGCTATCTAATAGCACGGGTCTAAGCCTCCATCAAGACACACATTAGAGGGGATTTTCCCTCTGAGCATCAGGACTGACTCCACTCCCCCAACAGTCCCTCAGATGAGACAATAAACCGAAGTTCCGAGTGCGAACGAACGCAGAACATTGTGAGCACAAGCTGTAACCCTTTCTGCTTTTTGTAAGAGTTGGCCGTTGGGTGTCGGTAGGAACAGAGGACAAAGTTGATAATTATAAACCTACATGCACACTGGTGTTGTCTTTAAACAAGTCTAGCTGAAGAACTGCTGAAGTGTACAACCTGTGTGTGTGTGTGGTGTGTGTGTGTTGTGTGTGTGTGTGTGTTGTGTGGGGCGCGTGCATGTGTGTGTACATTTGAATTTGTTAGAATATTGTTAAACATTGTTGGTTGCTTGTGTGGGAGCGGATTGAATGGAAACGCTCTGATTTTGTATTTGCAAGATATGGCGCTCTATAAATTCCATATGTTATTATTATTATTATTATTATTATTAAATAATAACAACAATAATAATAATAATAATAATAATAATTATTATTATTATTATTAAGAACGGAAAACAATAACCAATGAGAAAAAGAAAGAGAAAAACAGAAGAACCGAATACTTTTGAACAAATTCGATTTTGCCTCGGGCAGGAATAAAAATCTAAACAAAAAGAAAAACAAGACGTACAGATTAATATCTAGAACTGAATTGTCTTGAACATTGGTATTTTTGGAGAACTCTGTGTTTTCTGTCTCCATTTTCATTCCAGCAGATTGTGCTGGGAGCGATAAAGACAGTCCAGTCACCATTTTATTGTGTGATAAAGCAAGGAAATTAGGATGGTGCGTCCCGCTGTCTTTCTTTCGTTTTGTTGTCTCTTTTAACATTCTATTTTGGGCACAGCACAATGGCTGTGCTAGACGTGGAAAGGAAAGGGCTCAATCACCAGGCTCTTCAACTTGCCCACGATACACTGCCTGACAAATTATTTTTAGATATCATTATCTTGGGGGCATGAAAGTCTAGTGGTTAGAGCCTTGAGCTCGTGATCTGACGGCCCGGGTTCGAGCCACCACTAAAGCAGCCGTTCAAGGGAATTTTCATCCTAAAGTAACATCAGTACCGACTCCACTTCCCCGAAAGTCCTTCGACTGAGACTATAAACTGACGTCCCGTGTGCAAACGCACGCAGAACATATTGTGCACACATTAAACCCCGTTCTTCCATTAGGAAGAGTAGGCCGTTTTGTGCCGGTAGGAACGGACGACATGATTAAAAAGTAAAGGCATGCACAGTGGTGTCATGTTTAGACATCATCCCCCAAGTCACAGTACATCTAATCTAACAGCGGGCAAACAATTTCACAATTATGATCATGATCATGCAAAACGCGTCACTGGTAGACCTCGGAGCTCTAGCCGAGGAACGAGAAGAAAACAGATCATTGTCTGAACATCACTGAATAAAAAAGAGCTTTTCGAAAAAAAAGGCATTAAAATGAAGAGCATACTGTCGGCACATTCAGTGCAGACCTCCTAACTCCTGAAGAAGTTATGGGAGAGGTTAAGATAGAAAAAAGAGAAGGTGGATGCTGGTATATATTTCGGAGTACAGAACTGCATGTCTGTCTGCCTGCCTGCCTGTCTGTTTGCTGCCTGCCTGCCTGCTTGTTTGACTGTCTGCCTGCCTGCCTGCCTGCTTATCTGTCTGACTGCCTGCCTGCCTGCCTGCTTGTTTGACTGTCTGCCTGCCTGCCTGCCTGCTTATCTGTCTGACTGCCTGCCTGCCTGCCTGCTTGTTTGACTGTCTGCCTGCCTGCTTGTCTGTCTGACTGTCTGCCTGCCTGCCTGCTTGTCTGACTGTCTGTCTGTCTGTCTGTCTGACTTGATGGCTAAGTGGGAAAGGCAATGGGTATCTAATCCATGTGGTCAGAAATCGGTTGTCAGCAGTTATCTGCCGTGCTTTGCTGATAAGAACTGTAAACAACAGTTATTATAAAACAGGTCAGAGGAAAAGCGCTTCCCCTCCCCCCCCCCCCCCCCAAAAAAAAAAAAAGAAAAAAAAAAGAGAAAAGAAAAAAATTCATGCTCCTTTCTCCGATGAGAGTGCGTCGCCACAAGAACAACACCACCCATTATTTTTCTTTGCCTGTCTGCATGTCTATTATTCCCTATCAGATGCTTTTTTCTACAGCAATTTGCCAGGGAACGCTCTCTTGTTGCCATGGGTTCTTTTACATGCGATACATATTTGCAGCCTACGGGACCTCGGTATATCGTTTCATCCGAAAGATTAGCATCCCGACCACCGCAAAAGGTCTAGTGGATGGGAGAAAAGTTTCGGGCCCAATTGGGGATCAAACCACCGCACACTTTCAACCCAGACGTTTCGCTTTCTAGGCAGGTGCGTTACCTCTATACCACCGATCCACAGATCCTCTACTCCTTCCTTGAAGGCAAAAGGAAGAAGAAGAAGAAGAAGAAGAAGAAGAAGAAGAAGAAGAAGAAGAAGAACAAGAAGAAGAAGAAGAAGAAGAAGCAGTAAACAGCTTAGTTTGGAGGAATGCACTCAAAACGATTACTTCATTTTCGCCACGTTCTCGGAGGATTGTGTTGCTGGAAATAATATATGTGCAAAAATACTCTACAACAACGACAACAACAACAACAAAACAGAGAGTCTAAAATATAGGATGGTTATGTTAAACCGTGTGTCAGGGGAAGGGGACATAATTGTTACACCTGGAATGTTATACTGAGAACAACATCGAGAATTACGAACAACACTCGTTAAAAGTGGCCTACTTTCCCCCCCCTAGAGTAAGGTGTATGAGTTTCTAAGGCGTGTGTGGTATGTTATGCGCGTGTTCACACACATGGCACCAAGGTTTCTCATTGCAGTTGACTAAGACTGTGTTTGCCGAGCTGCGAAGCTACCAGTAGGCTCTGCAATGAACGAACAGGAGAACATTGTGTTATCACATTTGGAGAGTCTATAAACAATAAAGAAATAAAGACTGAACGATATAGAACGACAGAAAGAAAAGAAAGGAAAGAAGGAGAGTAAGAAAGAAAGAAAGAAACATTGATTGATTGATTGAGAGAGAGAGAGAAAGAGAGAGAGAGAGAGAGAGAGAGAGAGAGAGAGAGAGAGAGAGAGAGAGAAAGAGAGAAAGAGAGAAAGAGAGAGAGAGAAATTTATTGAAAGAAAAGACAGGCAGATAGACAGACAGACAGACAGGCAGAGAAAGAGAGAGAGAGAGAGAGAGAGAGAGAGAGAGAGAGAGAGAGAGAGAGAGAGAGAGAGAGAGAGAGAGAGAGAGAGAGAGAAATTTATTGAAAGAAAAGACAGGCAGATAGACAGACAGACAGACAGACAGACAGGCAGAGAGAGAGAGAGAGAGAGAGAGAGAGAGAGTAAGAGAGAGAGAGAGAGAGAGGAGAGAGAGAGAGAGAGAGAGAGAGAGGATTCTTTTCAAAATGTTAATTCTATATCAACTATGGACTGAAAAATTAACAATTTTGGGGAAAAAATAAAATCAAAACAGAGAAAGTGAGAGACATAAAAAGTAAATTGAGAAATGTTTCACAAAAATCAATATTCTATCAATCCACACCCGTAAGTCATTAGGGAAAAACTCTGAAGTTAATTAATATCCACAGGATCATCGCGCATGTCTATTCCTGAGAGCGACATGCTGAACAAGGCATTCCATATTATATATTCTAACGAAAGAATATAATAAGAGAATGTCAGTATTGAAGTAACTCCCACAGCACAACATAATGCATCCCCCCCAAAAAAATTTCAAATTCATTTCCAGTTTAAAGAAAATCAGGCCTGTTTTAGTTAAGAAAACTACCGTTGCACTTTTCATGCCTTTTAATTTGAAAATAACACGAAAAACAGCTATCTCTGAAGGCTAATGTTGTCAGTTATTAACTGAGAAACTACTTACTTTTATTCTTAACTTTGGAATTAAGAACCAAGAATCTTGAGGTTCATAAGCAAAGCAGTGCGCAAAATTTAACACTCCCATTTCTGTCAGATTCTTTGGATTATTCAAAAGACATTCTTCCACCGTGGGGATGCCGGGGTCCTGTCAGAATCAATAGCATCCCCACCTTCTGAAAATTCTGTGCTAGAAATTTTCCTCTTTTCGATTACTCTCTTTGTCTGCCTTGTTCCTTCTTTCTTGTCGCCTCCTTCTTGTCTATTTTCTACCCTCTTGGCCCATTCACCTGCATTTTTTCCAGAAATATTTTAAAAGACAACAATTTTCTCTTATGCCGAAGTCAGATGCGATGGGCCTGGTGCATTTTCACTCATACAAAAGACAACAATAGTTGCTGTCTGACCGTTCGACGAAGAAGAAGAAAAAAAAGAGACCCACCAATTAAATTCCAGTGCAGATCAGTTCATAGCCTGCTTTAGGATTAAGGACGAAGATTGAAGTTTTTGCTACGTAGACTGCCTTTACATGTGTCAGATTGCATTTACATGTGTCAGATTGCGTTTACATGTTGCAGATTGCATTTACATGTTGCAGATTGCACTTACATGTTGTAGGTTGCACTTACATATCGCAGATAGATTGCGCCTACATGTTGCAGATTGCATTTACATGCTGCACATTGTTTTACATGTTGCAGACTGCATTTACATGTTGCATCTCTGTAAAGTAGTTGACTAGCTAATTAAGCAGCAAACTAAGGGCACCATACTTAAAACAAACAACTCAAACTGCTTCAACGAAATAGGAATGAGCTAGGAAAAAAGACTAGAACATCATACTGGCCATTTAACGACGACTCGTGCAATTCATGCACTTCCTTACGTATCAGAAGAAGAAAAAGAAACTCTCTAATAATAAAAGCTGGACAGAAGGTCTTCACAAAAAGTCTCTTTCAAGCAAATGTTCCAGCTTTTAATTTTCGCAGATCCCAGGGGGCTTGGCAGTATTCAGATCATGAGCCAGAAGTTTTTTTTAATTTGGGAGGGGACTTTTTGTCTTAAAGATAGTTTTTTTTTTAAATGAAGGGACGTTTTGCCCTCTGAAAAAGTTATGTTGTCAAACTCACGCTTAGCTAGTATTTGCCTCTGAGAGCAATTCTGTACGCATCATTATGTATTTTGCGTTTTTGACAATCTTGTTTCTTGTTTGGAAAAAAAATTGCATCTTCCTAAAGGGAAGAAGATGCAGTGGATTTATTTCTCTAAAGCTTAGTGCAAAGTGGCTCGTCTGTGCATTTTTGTTCTGCTTTTCTTGTCGTGTTTGATAGAATTGTGTGTCCTCATGTTTCCTTTTCAGCGTGTCCTTTTCAGAACTGAATGCCCAGTAGCTAAAAGACCGCTGTGTGTGTGTATTTTTATTTCCCTCTGTCTTGTTTGTTTACTGCATTGTTAATCTTCGTTTTAGCATTCTATTTCTCTCTCTCGCTTGATATCGTTTACAGGAAAAACACATTACATGGGACAAATCACACACACACAGACAGACAGATACACACATACACATTATATAAAATATATATATATATATATATATATATATATATATATAATATATATATATATATATATATATATATATATATATATATATATATATATACACCTATCTATCTATATGATTTTTTATGGATGGCTTGATGAGAAAAAAGCAAACATACTTCTTTTATTCAATTTACCTTCTGAAATAAAAGTTTGACTTTGACTTCAATTCTAACTTTGACTTTGACTTTGACTTTACACCCCCCCACCACACACACACACACACACACTAACCCTCTCCCCCACACCCACTAACACAAAAACTATACCTCCCCCCCCCTCCCTCCCCATCCCCCCTCCCCCCCCCCCCCCCCCCCCACATACACACTTAACTCCCCCTCCCCACTCCCCCCTCCCCCTCCCACACACACATACGCCCACGCCCACTTTTTTCTTTTTCTTTTATTAAAGCTTCGCTTGTTTCTGTATCTCTGACTCATATGGCTTTGTTCATTTCCCATTTATCTGAGAAAGGGAAATGTTGAAAAGAAGGAAAAAAAAAAGAAGGAAGGAAATAGACGACAGAAACACAGCAATCCCGCTCACTTAGGGCAGTCCCCTTTGGCCGCGCCACTGTCATCGGGGATTCCCGCTGTCAAGTTGATCCGGAAGGCTTTAGCGGTAATGAGGCTGGATTACACACGAGCATCTGGTGGGCCTTGTGTCCTCTTCTCCTGTCTCTCTCTGTTCGTCTGTTCGCCTGTCTGTCCGTCTGTCTGCCTGTTTGTCATTTTATTTTATTATTTTTTATTTATTCTTTTATATCGAGGATAATGGAATAAGCACTCATGTACTTTTTTACACCAGTCCCCGTGTGTATGCGGTTTTGTCAATTTTGTCATCTGTTTCCACCGGCACACAATGGCCTACCCTTCCCAAAAGCGG
The DNA here is from genome assembly GCA_028751875.1 of Rapana venosa. Classification (NCBI taxonomy): domain Eukaryota; kingdom Metazoa; phylum Mollusca; class Gastropoda; order Neogastropoda; family Muricidae; genus Rapana; species Rapana venosa. The sequence continues at coordinate 10,391,497 of CM054147.1, forward strand.
AGCAGGATTTAACGTGTGCGCAAGATGTTCTGCATGTGTTCGAACACGGGGCCTCGGTTTATAGTCTCATCCGTCAGTCTGTGTGTGTGTGTGTATGTATGTGTGTGTGTGTGTGTGTGTGTGTGTGTGTGTGTGTGTGTGTGTGTGTGTGTGTGTGTGTGTGTGTGTGTGTGTGTGTTGTGTGTGATTTCGTTGATCTTATCTTGTTTGTAAGGTTCCTGTATTTTTGTTTGTTTTGTCTGTTTAGTTTAGTTTAGTTTATTCTTCTATTTCGA
>CM054147.1:10394199-10461699 GCA_028751875.1 Rapana venosa
AGATTTTGTCATAGTAGAGAGAGAGTGTGTGTGTGTATTCAGATGATTTATTCCGTTAGGTTAAAGCCCCCTCTGAAGGGGTGAAAACATACAAAAGTGCTAGTATACAGCCATTTCTCGGCTTCGTTAAAAACAAATTATTCATGAAAATGTGTCATGAGGTGAAAATTTACATGAGCCTACTATTATTCTGTTATTCTCTCCAAAGATTTGTACAGAAATATCGCTAAAACATGTTAACAGTTTGTTTATTTTCAGATGCCATAATTTGAACTAGACTGACCAATGATGGGCAGTTTCAATATATTGGCAGAATTAATTCTTTTCTCGGGTCTCTGAGAACTGGACATTCCAAAACAACATGCAGTTCTTCCTGTGTTGCAAGTTTATATAGATCATACACCAAGTTCTGACTTTTGTCTTTTGCATATCGTTTCCAATGTACAGAAATATCTGATACACCACGTCTGATTTTTAACAAAGCTTAACATACCTACTCATTTCTATCAGTGTGTGCTGTTCAGTTCAAAAAGACGTTTGCAATGTTCTGTATAGAAAGAATCGATCACTGTTTTCAATGTGGGCGTACCACTCCTGCCATCTGAAATCAACAACTCTCAATTTAAATGATTTTATAAGTTTTTACATTTTGGACTCCTTGATTGTTCCAAACATGTACATATTTTAGATTTTATATGCCTTTACAATCAATTTTTTATAGCCTTTTATATGCTTTAGATGGCAGTCGCTTATCCTCCATACTAGTTATCTTAATCCAATAGCAGTATGCATTTTACCATAAAATTTACAACCCATGGATACCTTCCCGGTTCTCCACAGATCATGTCACTTTGAGTGCGCCAGTTGACACCAAGAAATCTCTTTAGTGCAAATAAATGGGGTTTTTTTTTCATTGGTACAATATTTTATAATCCCCAGATCTCTGCCCCATACTGTACAATAGGTTGTGCCTGTGTGTCAAACAGTTTTGTGAAGAATTTTACAGAATTATTTTCAAACTTGTATAAGATACTGAGAACGCCCAGAACAGCTTTCTTGGCTCTTGAAGCTGAATTGAATTGTGTAATTGAAGCCAAGTTCAGTTGTCAAATGGATTCTTTTCGAAAAACTGTGATGTTACTTTTGTCCATATTTACTTTCAACTGCAGAAGGCAAGCAGCATTGTACAAGCTATTCAGTTGTGTTTGCAATTCTACTGCAGTTTCAAATAATAAAACTATTTCAACGGCAACAAGTAATAAAAATTATTTCTTCCAAACAATGATACCTTACGTTTTCCATTATTAACTATATCCTGAGCTAGCTCATTAATGAAAAGAGAACAGTACAGGGCTGCAGACATCTCCCTGCTGAACACTCCTTGTGCATTATATTATAATAATCTTTATTTGGGTAGTTGATGCTTACAACACTTGTCATGTACCCATTCCCTATGCCCAATTCGCTTTTGTTTTGTGGCCTAAGGCCAATATAGAGTAAAAGTCTGAAGGCTGAACTCGCTCGCTCTCTCCCTCTCTCTCTCTTTTACCTGAGTAACCAGCAGAGATAGGGTAAAAGCCGAGTTAAGCTCAACCACTTACTGTTTATCCAAAACCAGGCAACTTTTGGCCCGATTCGGCTTCGCCTCATCGGACCAAAAACTTGCATAGTTGTATATAAAAACTAAGCAGTTTACCTTAACTCGGCTTTTACCCTATCTCTCTACTAAAACTGAAAGTAATACTAATTTATTTTTGATGGGTAAAACTATAAAATTATGGGAATTTATGCTAAAACAATATCTTATCAAGAACTTGTCAAGAACTTTATTAACAACTTATTAACAACTTATCAAGAACTTATCAACAACTTATTAACATCTTATCAAGAACTTATTAACAACTTATCAAGAACTTACCAAGAACTTATCAAGAACTAAAACAAGAACTATATTAAGAACTTGTCAAGAAATAAACAAGACCCTATCAACAACTTGTCAAGAACAACAACAATTATTTTACACAAAATATATTGATAAAGATAGACAACATGAATTGCGACGAACTTTTGTTGATGACATCTACTGGTTCTAGTCAAGAAGAAATAACAGATGAGAAGAGTCTACTGGATAAGAAGGAGAAGTTGTACTCTCTTGCTGCTTGTGGTAAAACAAAGCATTACTTAGGAACAGAACTAACAGTTGAACAGGTGCAGCAGTTATCACCACAAGACATTATTAAGTATTTTAATAGGTATGAATCTCTTCTTGGAGCAAAGATAGTGAAAAGCCTAGGGCATACTGTTATTGGTCTATATGCTAAAGCAACAAGTAGGGTCTTTAATGTGGACTCAGAAGCTGACTTAGCATATGACCTCTCACAAGATCCTATTTTGTCTAGAACGCTGGAGACACTTGGCTGTGATATGTATTACCGTTTTGGCTCTCTGTTAGCACCAGTAGCTGCTAGTATGATAACATTAAAACATATAAAATTTAACCACATAGAGAAAGATGGAAGAACAGAACACAGCCCAGAACCAACAGGAAGCACAGGAGAATGCCAAGAACCAAGAGCAACCCTCCCTTTCACAAGTGACATCTGTAACAAAGAAACCTGGGAGAGTTGAAGCTGGCAAGAGGTTAGCAGAATGGAATCAACAGAAAAAACTTAGCAACCAAGCAAAGCAAAAGATCTTATCTGGAGAAACATTAGAAAAACAGATGCCTATAGAAACACAGAAAAAAGACACAGCACCACCAAAAACAAACATTCAGTCTTACTTAATATATGGTATAAACAGTATGGGGAATTGGTTATACCGCCTAAGGTATGGAGCAAGCAAGCAACACCAAAACAAGAACCACAACAGGAACAAAAGCCAAAAACCACAACCGAAACACATTGCAAAGCCAACAGCTGAACAATTGATCCATTAAAGATGTATTAATGATTATAAATATAATAATTTAAATTATCGTAGAATATATGAGTACGAACAGACTGACAGTCATTGGTTACCACGCTTTTTGCAGTTAATTGGCAGTCTTTAGTGTCGGCTATATATGTACGGAAAAGTCTTCTAAAATGAAAGCCTGTGATTTAGGAAACTAGACTTTGAAGTCAGCGCCAAGCTAGTTGTGGTTGTACAGCATCCATTGTACAAAAGACTTCTTGGTTAAGCAGGAATCATTCCAGATAAATATTCGTCCCTAAATAGAAAATGGCTTCTTAAGGGATGATGGTTGGTGGTGCTGTAGGTTAATAACGGCACTTGCTTTTACTGGTATGCAACTACTTGTTTTATAAACTTCATATAGACGAGAAAGGAAGATGCATGCTAAGCAATAGAGAACTGAACAGAGCACAGGAGATACGAAAGACAAAAGAATTGCACAGTTAGACTTTTTTAATGAAAAACTTGTGAAAATAAGGACATGCTGTTAAAAACATTTTCTGATGTTGAGCGGGAATAACAGAGTACTAATTGGGACAGGCAAAAAATATCTCCTACTACTAAGCTCAGCTTCGGGTATTTATTATCAACCCATGAAACCAGAAGACAGGTGAGATTGCTATTATTGTGGTGGGGGACAATAGTATATTTCTTCGAAGAAGGTTGGTTAACAACAGGCAATTTTTTATTTATTATTTTTAGAACATGGATGCCAAACTCTCTAAGATCTTACTACACACCAACGGGTATGGCAAGGACGAGGGGGCTATTAATAAAACTGAGCATTGAAGGCAGGAGTACGTTCCGAAGTAGAAAAGAAGTGGCTGTCTAAACAAGCAATATGGAGATCTATTTACTCTGCACCACGGCGCATTAATAGACCTCTTTATAAACATGAAGCCAAATGATACTCACCAAAATAGACCTTTTATACTTACCCATGACACAATCAGAGAAGAAAGAGGTTAAGTATGCTCTTACTGTAGTGGAGTAGTTCTAGGTATAAAGATGCAGAGCCCTTATGAAAGAGTGCCAGCAATGCTGTTGCTTTGCAAGAAATTCTAGTTCGGGGCCCACTAAAATATCCCAGAATTATTCAGTGCGCTGTGGTTTTAAAGAGTTTAAGGCGATTTAATCAGATGCTACTAAAGATTGGAGTTGCAATAAAAATAGGTATACAGGCTAACCAAGATCTCAAGCATGGTTGAAAGTTTTAACAGCTGTTAGCAGAAGATTTTGCTATAGGAACGATCCCATCTGGGCATCGACATTATGAAATAAAAAAGTTGTGGAGATGGATCATCCTATTTATTATTAGTCTTACTGCAATCCACAGCGGGCTTTTGTTTTGTTAGAGAGGAATGCAGTAAGTGCACCTAATACTGTCCGCCATCAGTAAGGTAGGTACTTTTCATCAGACGTAAGTGACTGTACTGGTCTCTTCAATTTGTTTTTTGTTTACACTTTATGGGACATCTTTGATTAATCTGAAGTGGGTTGGACACTCTCTCATATACTAACAACTCCTAGAATATATTTAGCACCTTTCTTTTTAGTGACCATAATCAAGTTTTATTTTATTGTGGCCAAAGTCTTTAGAAAATTTAGACTGTAAAAGCAGAGACGAGGCATAGATACATACCATCGTATTTGCTAAAGAGGTAAAAATCAGTGTGAGTCGCAATCTAAATGTTTTAACTCGTATTTAAATGTAAAAAAAAAAAAATTATTAATTAATTACTTTTTCTCCCGTGGACACAAGTGCGTATGAGTGCTTGGTGAAGAATATATATAACTGTTTTGTTCTGTGCATCTATGTCTTTTTTAACACGTTGTGTTGCTTGGGTGCAGGGTTGAGCAGAGTTTGGGTTTGTCATGATGAAATATTACTGTCTGGCTTGCACCGCTTTCTCTTGGCTAGCCAAACATCTTCTTTTGATACTAGTGCGTTCATCTCATCTTAATCTACCAATACTTTTTTGTTTTGATGAATGCAAGGATGTCTTTTGGATAATCACTGGGTCAATCCCTGACTTGATCCAGCGTACGTCCTCTCCTAAGGTCTTTGTATTATTTCTGTGTGGTATGTTAGGATGAAAGAGTTGGAGTCAGTGTACAAGACCCTTACTGCAGGATATTTTGGCTTTGATCGTAATCATACAAGAACTCCGATTAACCGCTTTGACAGCTCCAGCCCATAAACCAATGAATATGGTTTGTTAGTTTTAACCTGCAACTTCTTCATATGTGCCATACCGACTGTCGTGAAATTGCCTGTAGGTTTGCTAGATTGGCTTTGATGTTAGCTTTATGGCTTCATTTTACTTTTGTGACTAATTAACATCTATTTCTTTTGTGGGGTAATCCATTGTTTTACCTAAGCCGCTGTGGTTATGACGTCTTGAAGTAATCCTTTTTGATGCATCGGTTGCCTTCTTTGTATCTCAGTCAGTGTCAACTTGATGTATGGTTTCATGAATTGCTCTTGGTCAAACCCATGATACGTGAAACAGCAGTAAGAATTAACCATGCCTTAGGGGAAATGTAGCAGTCTGTAGTGCCAAACGTTACTTGCTTTGTCATTTAAGTTTGGTACATGCTTTTTTTGGCGGTTTTTTGGAGATGTTTGAGCCTTTCTGCATCCATTTGGGTAGTCAATGTTGGCATCATGTGTTCATGGGGATAGAACTAAATTTACTTCTAAGATCCAACTAGTGCTTGATCAGGCACCATTTGTGAAACGAATTTAAGAACTCATCAACAGCAAATAGGACCATTAAACAACTGAAAGTTTCTTAGTGGTAGTGGTACTGACACATCGACCATCCATTAGATTGTTTGCATCCAAGTAATGAGGGTAGTTAGAAGCTTTGCTAGGATCATAGTCTTCTACTATTTGTTGTTGGGCCTTCTTAAGTAATTGTGCGATGCCATAATGATGCACCACGCAGACCACTCAATCATTCTGGAGCATTGGCAGGTCAGACAACAAATCAATCTGCACCAGTAAACTTCACGAAGCATCCAAGGACTTCCTGGTGCTGTTGATATAGTGTGAAGGGTTAGTCCGTAATGTTTCAAGTGCAGTTTTCGGTAGTTCTCCATAGACTCAGCAGCAAACATGCATCAGCATGTAGATATGTTCATGGTAACGCATGGTCGACACTGCATCTTTTGCCATGCCACTGAGCCTGTGATAGTCATCCTCCCTGATTCCTTTTCCCGTTCGTCTGTTGAAGGAATGCTTCTTTTGGTGGCAGTCATTTCTTCAAAGTTCCATGAGTCATGTACTCATAAGGATAGACGCTTTTCTTGCAGCTTTGTGTCGAAGTATTGTTCTGTAATTTGGCAAAGTACTCAGTGATGAAGACCAGGACTCTGATCCCATCAGAGGTTGTGCAGAGAATCAAAGAAGGAGGCTATTTAGTGATAAAATCAGGTACTTCTTGATGACTGTGAAAGGCAGTAAGCTTATACTCATTCAGGTACTGCCTGGCATGATTAGGTGTGAGTGTAACCTCGTAGAGTGTGGAAGAAGACTGGAGCTTCCATGTTTTGGGATCTACTTTTGTTGTAGTTGATAACTTACTATGTGTGTACGAAACTTCCATGATGTGGTCTGATCTCGGACTGTGTGATGTCTTCACCTGCGGTGTTATAAATTTCACAAATCCAACAATGCTGAGGCAGAAAGCATAATATTCTGGTCTTCTTCTGTATAATGGATCTTTGTAGGTTTAGCTGTTGAGAGTAGTGGTTATGATTCGCTTTCATGTGTTCAAGAAAAAGCTTTTAGTGCGTTTGGTACTCATATGCAAGAATGGCTCTGAGTGTGCCACCATCCGATCTAACATAACATAAGCAAAGGAACAGACTTGATGTTACTGAGTAAGACTTGTTTTTAGGCATTAGTTCCGGTGCCGGTCCTTGGTTATGGCACAAGATAGACTCAAAGTCGGCATACAACTACATAGGGATCTTTTGTAGCTTTTTTATATTCTTGAAGTACCCCTTGCTTCCTGGCCTTTGGTGTTACAAGTTCAGTGATTGCTTGTCTCACTTACAATGTTTTCTGTTTTTTTGTCCCCTTGCAAAGAGGGTTTTTTAAACGAACCAAGCATCGTCTGCAAAACTCTTGTTTGTGCTGATGTTTTGTTGTCTGTGAAATTTAAGTCTACTCATTGTTCTAATAGTGTATAATGATTACTGGTCTTTATAAATAAAGGTCTACATGGTTCTTTCAGGTTTCCCATGTGGGAGACTTTTGAAATCCTAGGGGGTCTTAACCGGTCTGACTTTCCGGGTGTACCATTAACACTATTGGGGGGGTTTAGTTCCTAAAATTTTTCAATATCTTTAACCACAGGAAGTCAATTGCCGTGAATTTAAGCTTGTTACAATTTTCATGATAGTTTGAATCTCTCTGCATTCTTTGTTACATAAAAACAGCTTGCCAGCACCACCACTTTAAACACTTGTCATCTTTGTTCTGTTTTGTTCAACAGCCGTTTTGTAAAACATTTTTGGAAGGGAATGTAACTTTTTTCCAAAAAGGGATGAAATTTGTTTGCTTTAGTTCTAAGGAAGAACCTTACCAACTGTCCATCCTGATCCCTCTTCTTGCTGTTTCTGCGAATTTTCGAAGTTGCGCATATCTCTTTCCCCATGCTGTGTTGAGCTCCTTCAAAGGAGTTCAGTGCTTGTTGTGTTGTTGACCATGAACAGTTATTGTTTCTTTGTTTGCTGTGTTGTATAGAATTTCAGCAACCATGACTTTACTGGTGGTTCATTTTTAGTTTTCTGGTAATTTTTGCATTGCATCTTGAATGCTTTGGGACAAAATTTTGCGTTTGTGGGAACCTCAGCTCTATTGTCTGAAACACTTTGTCCATATGAGCCTCAACTAAAATCTCTTATCATAGTAAAAAAAAAAAAATTAAATTAATTAAATTAAATTTCTTCTTGGTTTTTGTTTTTTCTACGGTATGAAGCAGTGAATCTTACCAGGTAATTTTAGCTCTTAATAGAGTACTCAGCTGAGTATTGTCCAAGCCAAACAGATACCCCTTTTTTATTATTCCTTTTTTATTGAGTCATGTCCCCAGGCTTAGCTTTGATGTTTTTGTTCTGGAGGTCGAACTTTTGCGTTTAGTTATCGTAGTCATCCCGAGACGTTGAATTTTCCCCTTCTGATATTGTGGAATCTGTTTGAGCTTTGCTAATAATTTAGCTGAATGAGCTTAGCTTGGCTAATGTCAAGGCAACAAAAGCATATGTTTTTTAGTTTACGGGACAACCCTTTTTCGAAAAGACTGATGTGACAAATGAACAGGCTTCTGCTGTTATTGAAACAGGAGCCAATGCTATTGATGCAGGAGCACAATTCAGTAGAAGAGGGCAATGCCTGTTCCTGCTGCGGCTGTAGGGCAGGTTTGTGTACCTGTAGTAATTTGAGCTCAAAACAGTAAAAAGTGATCTGTACTACGCCTGCATTTGTATACTTTTCTTGTTGTTGCTCAATGTCATTGCTGCATCTGTTTTAATGTTGTCAACGAAAGGTATTAGCATTTTCATTAAGAGGTTCAGGATCTGGTGCACTAGGAACTTTAGGATATTTTGCGGTCGTCATCTTCTTCTTATACTGTTTTAAAAAAATGTGTGTAATTTTTATTGGTATTCATTCAGTAAGTCTTGTAATTGATTGTCGGGCAGTACAACATCTGTGTAATAGACTGCAACAGGTCAATGTGGTGTAGATTGAGGGATGCTAATTGTGTCAGCTGTGGTGGGTCTAGGAGCAAGTTGACTTTATTACTGGAAATGTTCCCTTCAATGTCATTGTCACCGCCGCTGTTCCGAATAGCAATAGCAAATCTGAGGGCATCAACGTCGAGGTCTTTCCAGTTAATAGTAATCCCATCCATGAACAAGAAAGTAGCTCTGTCTTCTCTTGCAACCAGAACAAACACCAATGTGTACTGATCATCCAGAGGAAAGTATGGAAGGAATCGTAGCAATGTGGTTGATGGTTTAGTCACTGAGTCTTTTCTATGAAGCAAGTAACGTGCCTTATTCGTAATGCTATTATCTCTACTTCATTTCTGCTGGCTGATTGATAGGCTAGTGCTATGTTTACTGGTCCAGCATTTATGGCTTTACGGAAAGTTCTGTCAGGTGCATAGAGAGTGTATGGACTAATAAACTCAAACTTGATCTGCCAGTCGATGCTTGGTTTGAAGTGCCATTTATTAGCTTTATATGTTACTTTGTAAGTAAAATCATCATCTGCTAATGCTTCAGCTTCAACATTACGCAACTGTTCAAGTTTAGGAAACCGAGGAGGTTTCTTAGCTTCTTCTATTGCTGTACGCTTGTAGTATCCATCAGTTGTATACTCAAAAGCGTAAACTTCACCAATCTCCCCATCCTTCTCAAACTCTTGTACATCACCAAGATCTTTAAGCTCAATAGTTTGGCATGTTTCAGGTGCTCTTATTACAGGACCGCGTGACATGGTTATGTATGTATATTAGTATTTATATTATTTTATTTCTAATGTAATATGTAAATTTTTACAGTCAACTGTTCTTTGTGCTGTCTTTGATTGTTATACAGAGTGTTTCATGGAAGCCTTCTTCTAGCTCTTTGAATTGAAGTGTAGTAAAGCTATTGTGCTGCGTTTCACAGTACATTGCTCTGCTGGGTGGAAGGATTCTTAGTAGATCAGAAGGGACTGATGAGGAAGAAGCCTTCGTCACCACTTGGTTTTGTGTTGTGTTTAACTGAGACAGGTGTACAAAAAGCAAAGAGTTTACTGCCAAGTCAATGGGTCTTTCACCGACATAGGTTTTGTCCTCATCTCATCACCACCAAAGGCTACTTCCCAACTCTAGACCCTTCTAATGGTCTACAAACCCAAGCATTTCTGCAAGACGTTGTGGCATCCTTATATTGAAGATGTCTGTAGAGTTACTCTTAGACTAGCTTGGTTGAGTTTTGCTGTGATACCAGCTGGGCGAAAGAGCTCCTTTTCCAGTGTGCAGAAATCATAATAACCTTCTTGCACAGTAAATTTATTAAACGCTCTAGTTCTAGGATCATATTTTTTAATCCAGTTGTTGCTGCTGTCAATGTTTGTCCATGATACTTTGTAGAAGACCTCATGCAAAGCAACTGTTTTATGTTGACAGCGGTTGTCAATAGGAATGGCGACTTTGACAGGTACACCTGATGGAGGTTTGTTCGTTAGTGTTATAAACATTTTATCTACTATAGAAATAATAATGTATAAATATACATAAGGATGCAAATACAAATGCTGGATCTCACTATAACCCCGAAAGACTATTACCTTTACTAAGCTAGTTGTTGCTGTGTCAGAGACGTTGATCTTCGAAGTAAAAGTTCCCAACCCACTGAATTCCTACTTAAACCCACCAATTAAGGTTGATGCCACTGCGAGAAGCATGGTTGGTTAATCCTTATACAAGTTTATCAAAACACTTAAACTTTGCTATCTTACTGTGCAACTACGGGCTGTTGTGTGTCATATGCTGACTCACATGAGAATCATCCAATTCAGTTAGTAAAAGTCTGGTGTACAGGTTTCATGTGTATATCGAGTTTAGGCGTGATGTTATCTGAGTTACAGGTCCCACTGCCAACTGTAGTAACTTCAATCCATTAATAGTAGGATTAACATGAAGGCGTTATGAGAGGGCTGTAGCAATGGTTTAATATTGATTTCTAGACTGCATTCAGGACAAACACGGACAAAATTCATGGCCATGGGGACTTGTATTTGTGGGGGGTGAAGGAGGGTATAACTATGGGACTGGTGTTTTGGGGCCCCCCGCCAATACATCTTTCTCATCAGGCGCAGTCTATACATTAGGTTCAGTTGAGCAAAGAGCATGGCAATCGCATGGAGACTTTTATTCTTGATAAGATGAAGGGTTAACAAGACCAGATTAGAGAGGATTATAACGACTCGCGGTTTTAGAACATATGTGTGGTGCTTGCTTGGTGCACAGGCACAGGACAAGATCAAGTTATATTAATGGAAGTGGGTTATGATGCGCAGAGCAGTTTTCTAGCAATTTGAAGACAGTATTACTTCGCCGTTGATAACGTACCATCAAGTAGTTTAAAAGTTATCAAGCTTGATTCTCCAATTTTGCGCGGTCTAAGCGCAGTACTTGCTATAGGACAATCTTGTATACTGCTGCCTTCTCAAACATGCTGGTTACATATAGGATACTCAATTACAAACTTACAAACAACACTATTATGATTGCTGGAGATGATGTGCTGATTGGAAAAGAATGAGAAGTGTACACAATACATAATCTTAGTATCAGTAGGTAAGCCCGACACAAGAAACAAGGGAAAGAACTACTACCCCTCCACAGAGCATACAAAAAAATTAATTATTCCCCTTGTAAGAGACAGAACATATGACGAATTAAATGCTTTACATGTATGCTTGTTTTAAGCGGCCTGCTTAGTCTTTATTTTAGAAAGAAGAAAAACCAAAAACTTAAACCAGTAATGCCCCAACAATAATGCTCTGCCATAATCCCCAAACTTTTCTGCTCGTTGTTATTAGCTGCTAACACAGAGCACGATTATACCGGGAAGTGCATCGCCAACTTTGTAAGGCTAATTTTTTAGTTGCTCAGCTAGGTGACGGAGTTGTTTCCTAACCCAGGCTGTGCCTGTGGGGGGGAAGGTGGTGGTGGTCGGTGGTGGTGTGTGGAAGTAGTGCTTCTGTCAAGGCATACAACAAGTGTGTTAATAGGATATGTCAAAGCTGCTAATTATATGACAAGTGTTTTGACGTGATTCGCCGAAACAGTGTACGGGATTTTCTTTTGCTAGTGTTGTATTTTCATATAAGAATTCGATGGATTGTTTCTTTATTCTACTAACGCTGAGATTGTAGTTGGTGTATATGTTATTGTTCAAGGTTTTCTAATCTTGGCTTGGCGTTCATCTTGAGTTTTTTTAGACGCTGTGTGTATTTCTTTCTGATTTATTCCTGGTCAAGGTTTTTGCATCATCTGCTTTGCTAGCTTCTTCTTTTGCTGTTCCAATGCGTGAGTCTAAATCGCACTCTAGTTTGTAAATTATTTATACAGTGCGCCTTAATACTCTGTAGTGCTTGATTGTAGCCCATTATTTCTCGATGGGTGGGGTTTGATCATTTATTGTTTTCAGTGCTGTCTCTGTCTGTTGTGTGTAGCTAGTTTCCAACCTCTCAGAATAGTTTCAGTTGTTGTGTTTGCCGTCTGGTGCTAGTCTTCAAGTGGTAGACTTTCCATGTTTTGTTAGGTAAGTTTTGTTCAGCATTTTTTGTAGAGGTGCAACGGCTTGGTGTAGGCCAGTCTGTTTAGTAGTTAGTGCATCACTAATACCAAGTTTTCTCTGCATAGCAACACTTAGATTTCTGCTTGTGTGTATTTTGTAAAAATGATGAGGTTCTTTTTCTTTGTTAATAAACTCCTTTTTGTCTGTGTCAGTTACAGCATACGATTGTCTTTGTTGTCCATATTCATAGGTCAGGATGGTCTAGTACTTCTTGGCGTTGGTTGTCCCAACTTGTGTGTATAAATTTTTAAATCTGCTTTCTAATAAATTTCTCTACTGAATGAATGTAAGGGTGCTACATGGATGCTGCAGCTTCACCCATTATCATCAAGTGGCGTAACTCATCGTCCTCTTTCTAGATCATAGTCTTCCATTATTCTATTATGTTTTTTGTATTTTGCTACTTATAGTAAAAAAGATGGCTGCAACAAATTTGGAGCAATCCTTGAATCTACAGACGTTAAAAGATCCCTTAAGGATAAAGGAAAAAGACAGACTATCGTTATTACAAACAACCCCTCCCTATGATGGATAAAAAGCAGATTTGACTGTTAGGTTTCTAATTTAGGAAAAGATGATGTCATTGTTCCTGGGACAACTAGGCTTGCTTTTCAGATTGAACTAGAATCTGCAGCTGATACATATCAGTAGTGTGGTAGCATAATTTAGGTAGGGCTATTATATAAATATTAATGTCAAGCTAGAAGGCAGGGAAGTGTGCTATCTTTGAACAGGCTGATATATTCTTGATTATACTGATTTAAGGATGACAAAGAGATAAAATGAGATGTTTCCTTATTTATCAGGCATACAGGATGATGTGGGGGCTAAAAACAGAGTAGATTCTGATGATAAGGGAAAAGGAAAAAAGATGCTGCTCATAGTCAAAGCCTAAGGTAACATGTTTTGTTTATCTTTCCTTTGATTTGAAACTGGCTCCTCAAACTCTTACTTCTATATTAACCACGAACGCTCTCTCAGCTCCTACATGCCTTATATCAGGGCGACCGACAGAGACAGAGACTGTCGTATGTGATGACCTATTAATGACCGGATCGTGTATTACAATCCACGAGACGCTGTAGCAAAGTACAATTCTCTAGTATATCTTTGAGTATGATGTTGTTAATCACAGAGCTTGCACCGCTTGATTGCACAGCAATATCAGTCAAGCTTGCTATTTTCTTATGAAAGAGTGCTCAATCATAGCACAATTAATGAGGAGTTAAAGAGATACTGTGAGGAAATAAATTGATGAACACCCGGCAAGATCATTAAAAGGAAATAATAATGCGTTTGAGAAACCAGCACCCTTTTTCCGATTAGGGAGCAGGTTCATTAATACCGGTATTAAAAATCTGTATGTACTATAGAGGGACAGCCAAATCAAGTCTATGCCTCAGGCTATTTACCAATATCAAACACTTTTTGTTGAGGTAGAAATATTTGGTTTGAGTCAACACGATGATACCACTATGGGGTGAAAAGAAAAATCTTACATCTTACTTAATGTTAGGCTAATGAATACTCTAACATCTAAATATGCATTGTGGGTTGACTAAGATAACAGATGTGTATGCTGAATGGTTCTGGATAGACGCCATTGAAAAACTGCTTAGGATGGAAAAACTTATACCAAAATAGAGAAGAGCAAGGAAAATGATGAGCCCTAAAAATATATCTATTTGTTAGTGATGTAAGCACAGCTGTCAAAATAGAAGCAGTAACAGACTAAAAGAGAAAATTGTTTATATGGGCTGCTAAAGTGTTTTACACCAAAAAGAAGACACTGCTCTTTAATAAGTGGGCGGATATGGCTCGTGGCTAGACTGTATTTGTTTTTTAGATTTATTAACAGACCAGTGTACGCAAAAATCTCTTTCGAGTCATTGTTTATATTTAGTGTCAAACGACTGACTACAAAATAGGCATACAGAGAGGAGAAAATTTATGCTTGGTTCAGATGAGCATGTATTTATTGTCATCCTTCTGTAGATAAGCTGAGCGGTTCAAGTGTTTAGAATACTATTACAAGTCTTTGAAAATTGGCAGACCTTTTTTAATAGACGATCCTGCTCAGAGAGCGTGACATTGTGTAGAAAAGGAATGTTTGTCTAAGCTCGTTTAAGTGGGAGACTGACGCTATTGATTGGTTGTGATCACCAAATAAATAGATATAGCATACTTAAAGAATTACACAGTGAACAAATCCAAAGGTCTGTTGTAATTTTTTACAAGAAAAGACAGAGTTGGGTTAATAATTGTATCGGGAGAAATGATGTTATTACAGAGGGACTCAATGAAAGAGAAAGGAATACAAACTAAAAATTCAGAGCTCAAAGCCTAGTAAACTAATACTCAAAAACAGATAACCACAAAGATATTGTGTCGTTGTAAACCAATAGCTTTTTTTAAAAAACACACATAGAACACTGCAGGAGGGGACACACATACACTCTCACACATCACTTCTTCACAACCACACATTAATACATGTGCTATGAAGCTGTAGGCCTACTGCTGTGCTGTATTGGACAGCCAACTTTTGGCTAACACATAGGAAGGTACCCTGGCGCAAAATGAGCGCGGGGCGTGGGCTATTATCATCAGATAGGAAGGTTGTATATTGATTAATTTGCAGCTCTTACTTATGCCCCTCTGGGTGCAGACTTGCTTAGCTCGTTTGTCGTTGGCCAAGACAAATGGTAGGTCATGGATGGTGGTTCCAGTCGTGTCCAGTAGTCCCCGATTTTTTATTTATATTTCGTTTCGATAAGATATAAAATGAATGGGTTGAGATTTGCAGTACTCTGAATTGGCACACCACACTGTTATTATTGTTATTAATGTTATATTATAATCCATTCGTGCTGTCACTGTACATTATGAATTTATGTGTGGTGCGAATGCGTTACATTTCTCGTTTTTGTGTCGGCATTCCAACATGGTTGTTGAATGCGCGGAAAACTATCATATCCTTATGCCCAATCGCTTCATAAAGCCCCGGTTTAAAAGGTGCTCTTTGTTTAATGGGAGCTGGGCAGAGGAGATGGTTTTGCACTTTTTTTCTGTTTTAATCAAATAATAAATTAGACGCATTACTTTTCAGTTTTAGTTGAGCAGCTAGGGAAAAAACGGAGTCATGGTAAACTGTTAGTTTTTATATAAAAATATGGCAAAGTTTTGGTTCGATGAGGACGAAGCCGAGTTCGGACCAAAGTTGTCTGCTTCGGTTTTGGATAAACAGTATGTGGTTGAGCTTGATCGGCTTTTTTCTATACTCTCATATTCATAAATGGCTGCTTCTTTTGGGTAACTTCCGCCTTTTTTCAGAAAGGGCTCAGCAGCAGAGCGCGAAGCTTCCGAACTTTTTATGAGAAAATCTCAATGAAAATAGTTTCTCCCTGCACTGCTGTCCTTCAGTTTCTAGTCTCTCAAAACGATGCTTGTCTTTGAACTTGGAAGAAGCCACGGCGATGATGGGGGAGTTTGGATTGGTGTGATCCAGGCGTGCATCGTTCAAATTAAACGTTTCATTCAATTTTCAGCGGCTGTGGAAGGAACATCTTGATACAAGTTTTTCACAGTCATCCCATGTTTCTGGCTGTGAGGTTTGCTGCCTTTTAAGTCCCATTGAAGATCAAATTATTCCTTTTTGATCTTCCTTCAAGATCGTCTAACTTCCTCTCTGACTCTTCCGCCCTGTTCAACAATTCTTCATTCTGCTGTTTCAGTGCTTGATTTTCCTTTTTCAGATCATTCACCGACTGAGACAGCTGGCTGACTTCATCACAAATACCAGAAACAGTGTGTGTGTGTGTGTGTGTGTGTGTGTAGGTGTGGGTGTGGGTGTGGGTGTGTCTGTCTGTCTGTATGTCAAAGTCAAAACCAAAGTCAAATGTGTGTGTGTGTGTATGTGTGTGTGTGTGTGTGTTAGTCTGCATGTGTGTGTGTCCCTGTCTGGGTGCATGCATGAGTGCAATTGAAGCAGTTTTCGTGGTTTTAGGTCATTCCCTTTAAAATGATTTCAGTGTGTATATGTATGTATGTATGTGTGTGTATGTGTGTGTGTGTGCGCGCACGCGCGCGTGCACTTGTGTGTGCTTGTGTGAGTGAGTGTGTGTGTGTGTGTGTGCGCGCGCGTGTGTGTATGTATGTGTGCGTGTGTGCACTCTTACCTACGTGCTTCCCTGTGTGCTTGTGTGAGTGAGTGAATGTGTGTGTGTTTGTTTGTACACGTGTGCATGCGCGCGCGCGCGCGTGTGTGTGTGTGTGTGCATGCTGTGGTCGCGTGTGAGTGTCTCTTTATGTGTGTTGTTGTTTCAGAGAAAATTACAGTTGAGTTCTAATGGCAGTCCACATCCTTTCCTGCCGTCAGACATCATATTAAATGGGAAACGAGGGGATGATGGCGTCATTAGCTGACTTTCTGGCTGGCTGGGTGAGGGAGTGCAGCCTCTTGTTCGCTGCTACTTGCGTTCAGCCAAATTCGTTTGAGCTTTTTCCCCTGTTCGCCGTAGATGTCTGCTATGATATGAATAGGTCGGTTTTGCCGAACATTTATTTTCCCTCTCATTCGGCTATACCTCTGAGGTTTGTCAGTTGTCAGAGTTTGCCTGGGCGACCTTTTGTCCAACATTAGCTAGCCGTATTCCGACTTCAGGGATGATGTCTGAACAGTTTCATTTTCTTAGAAAGTGTTAAGTCAGTTTTCTTTTGTGTTTCTCTGTTTGTCTGTTTGTCTCTGTGACTCTGTAAGTCTCTGTCTGAGTTGTGTGAAAGTGTGTGTGTGTGTGTATCTGTGTGTGTGAGTGTGTATCTGTGTGTGTGTGTGTGTATCTGTGTGTGTGAGTGTGTATCTGTGTGTGTGAGTGTGTATCTGTGTGTGTGAGTGTGTATCTGTGTGTGTGAGTGTGTATCTGTGTGTGTGAGTGTATCTGTGTGTAAGAAAGTAAGTCTTCAATTTTAACGTCTTTCCACTTAAAGTGATACCAGACGATCCTAAAATAGGAAACTGAATATGTGAGATAGAGAAAGAGAAAGAGAAAGAGAGAGAGAGAGAGAGAGAGAGAGAGAGAGAGAGAGAGAGAGAGAGACAGAGAGAGACAGAGACAGAGATACAGAGAGAGATCTACTCTATGTGTGTGAGTGTGCCTGTGTGTGGGTGTCCCTGCATGCATGCGCGCTTGTGTGTGTACTAAATAGTAATAAATTAGTATAATAGTAATAAAAGGAAATTCATCTGTGTGTGCGTGTGTGTATGTGTGTTGTGTCTTTGTGTCTGTGTTTTTCTGTGTGTCTGTGCCTGCTGTGCGCGCGTGTGAGTGTCTCTTTATAGTGTGTTGTTGTAGTTTCAGAGAAAATTACAGTTGAGTTCTAATGGCAGTCCACATCCTTTCCTGCCATCAGACATCATATTAAATGGGAAACGAGGGGATGATGGCGTCATTAGCTGACTTTCTGGCGGGGTGAGGGATTTGAAGCCCCCTTGTTCGTTTGCAAATTCCCTTCACCCAAAATTTTTTTGAGTTTTTTCCCTTTTTCGCGTAGATGTCTCCCTATGAATGAATGGGGTGGGTTTCCCCCGGAAAAATTTTTTTTTCCCCTTTTTCTTTTGGGCTTTTCCTCTAAAGGTTGATCATTGCCCAGATTTTGGGCCTGGGCAAACCTTTGTCCAACTTAGTTTTAGCCGAATTCCGACTTCGGGGTGATGCCCTAAACATTTTCATTTTCTTAAAAAAAGGTTTTTTTAAGTCAGTTTTTCTTTTGTTTTTCCCTTTTTTTTGTCTGATTGTCTCTTTTTTGGCCTCTGAAAGTCTCTGTCTAAAGTTGTGTGAAAGTTTTTGTGGTGTGTTTTCCCTCTGTGTGTGTATGTGGTGTGTTTTTTGTGTTGTTTTTGTCTGGTTTTTCTGTGTGTTTTTGGGGCTTGTTTGTGCCCCCTTGTTCGCCGTATTGTATACTTTGATTTTTTTTAATATTGGGTTTTTTCCCCAAACATTTTTTTTTGTTCTTGGGGCTCAACTGGGACCTATGATTTTCCCCCGTTGGGGTTTTTTCTTACCCAAAAGGGTTTCCCCCAAATAATAAAGGAAAGTCCATTCCGACTTTGGAATTTGTGGGGAAAATTTTAGCTTTTTTGATTAAATTTATGGGGGCCCCAATTTTTTTGCCCCTTTTTTTAAATTTGCTAGTTTGGGGTTCTTTTTTTTTTTGGTGTTTGTTTATCCCCCTTTTGTACGTGCGTGCGTGGGCTTTGGCGTGCCGTGTGTGTGGTGTGTGTGTGTGTGGGGTGTGGTGGGGGGGGGGGGGGGTGAGGGGGAGGGGAGAGAGGGGAGAGAGAGAGAGAGAGAGAAGAGAAGAGAGAGGGGGAGAGAGGGGGAGA
Organism: Rapana venosa; assembly: GCA_028751875.1. Taxonomy (NCBI): domain Eukaryota; kingdom Metazoa; phylum Mollusca; class Gastropoda; order Neogastropoda; family Muricidae; genus Rapana; species Rapana venosa. The sequence continues at coordinate 10,412,906 of CM054147.1, forward strand.
GAGAGAGAGAGAGGGGGTGAGAGAGGGAGAGAGAGAGAGAGGGGTTCTTTTATTTAAATTTCTTTTTTAGTGCTTTTACTTAAAGAAAAAAGGGAATAAGCACCCCTTGGTTTTTTTGGTTTTTAAAAAAAATTCATTCCCCGTACATGTGTTTGTGTAATGCATGCTTGCGTGCGCTTTTGATGTGCGTGCGGGGCGCGTTCGTGGGGTGTTTATGTGTGTTGTTTTGGGAGAAAATCAAAGGTTTGTTAAACCACGTCATTTCCCGGGGGTTTGAGGGGGAATGGGGAAAAAGATGGGGGGCTGAGTTTTTCCACGAAAGTATTTGTTAACGGGGGGGAAAAGGTGCGCTGACAGTGCATTTTTGCTGGTGTTGACTCAAATTTTTTTTTAGCTTTATTTGTGCTTGCCTCAGGGGTTCATTATGAAAAAAATTTGAGTTTCGGATGTGTGGGTTTTATATGTTTTTGTATTTATTTTTTTTTATTTAAATTTTTTTTTTCGGGAAATGGAAAAAACATTATGTGCATTTTTAAAACCCCCAGTTTCCCCCTGGTATCATTTTTTTAAATTCTGTATCTGTTCCCACCGGCCTACAATGGGGCCTTTCTCTTCAGAAGCGGAACCGGATTTAAAGTGTGGCAAGTTTTCTTCGGGTTTCCCCAAAAAACGGGGGGCCCCGGGTTTTTAGTCTCATCCGGGGGAAAAATTTTGGGGGGGGGGTCTGCATTGATGTTTAAATCCAGGGGGGGAAAAAAAAACCCCCTTTTAACGGGGAAACCCAACCCGGGGGGTCTCAGATTGCGAGGGGGCAATGTTTTAACCAAAAGGCTTTTCCGTTCCCCCCCGTGGGATGTATGTGTTGTGCCCCGCGCGTGTTTTTTTGGCGTGTGCCCGGGCCCCCGGGTTTTAAAGTTTTGTATCCCTGCCCCTGGCACGCAAATGGGAAAAATCTTAAAAATAAAATAAAATTAAATTTTAAAAAAACTTTAAATTTATGTCTTCCCCTGTGTAACAGTTAAAAAAAAAGCATTCAATCCCCTAGAAGTTTTGTGCCCCGGGAAATTCCCCTCTTTTCTTTCCCTTCTTTAATCCTGCCTTTTCCTTTTTTTCCGGGCACCTTTCCCTTTATATGAAACTGCTTTCCCTTAAACTATTTTTCCCCGCCTTTTTTTCCCCAGAAAAGAAATTTAAAAAAAAAAAAAACCTTCCCCCTCACGCCAAAGTCAGATGCGCTAGGCCTTTACTTTTCCCGGCGTTTTAAAGGCCCAAAGCAACGCGGTTTTTCGTTCAAGACAGACAACAGTTTTTCTATCTGAGCGTTCAACGATGAAAGGGGCTAGTTCGACGAACCCCGCCGCCAGATTGCGAGGTCACCGTTCTAACCTATGTTATTAGCACCCCCCCTCGTGTGCCCTCACGCCGGGGGTTTATCCCCAGTTCTTTATTAAACCCTGGAGCGGGGACCCCAGCAAAGTGAGAGCCCGTAAAAGACCCTGGGGTTTCCCACCATGGAATTCCAAATTACACTTAGTCTTCTTTATCGACTTTGACCTTTTGACAGGGGGGCTTTCTCGCCAAAAGCCCCTTTTTGTACTGCAGCCCTGGGGGCTAGTTTGGTTTTGGGCCCTTTGGGGAAAATCTCCAACCCCCACTTTTCCCCTTTGCCCCCTTAGCCGAGAGAGTGGGGGATTGCTGTGGGCAAGGAAACTCCCCTATAATCAAATTTCTTTCCCAGTTTTCCAAAAAAAGCAGTCCTCCTCTGCGTTTTGGAGGTCATCGTCGGACAAAGGGCGGGGCAAACCTATATAATCTCCCCATTTTTACTTTGGGCTATATAACCTGGTTTTTCCCCCTTGGGTTTTTTTTTTTTTCTTTTTTTTTTTTTTTTTTTTTCTTTTTTTTGTTTTTTTTTCCTTTTGCGAATTAAAAGTTTATTATTTGGCTTCGGGTTCCGTGTTTTGGGGGCCAAAAACATGAGACAGCCCCTATGCTTTCCGACCCCCTTTTAAACCCCTTCCTTGCTGGTTTGGGGTGCTGGTTGATGGTGGTGGTGATAATGACCCATGAGGGTGATGGGGGTGGGATGATTTAAAAACGATGAGGGAGATGATGTTTTATGATGATGGGCAATCACGGGCAACGACGACGAAGACAATGTGATGCCGAGGGGGGAGGGCGACGACCAAATGACGACGAAGATGAAGATAAAGTGATGACGACGACGATGAAACAACGATGACGGGAAAAAGAAAGATATGATAAGAGGATAACGACCGGGCGATGACAACAACGGTGACGAAAAAAGAAGATGGATGATAATGATGACGAAAAAACGACGATGGGTGATTATAACACGATGATGGGTGCGCTAAATGATAATGATAGTGAAAAAATGAGGGGAGGGAAAAAGATTTAGGGAAAAATAAAGACATGCATACCCGATAGAAAATTTTCAAAAACATTAAAACAGACAAATTAAAAAGACCGGGCCGACCGACCGGGCGGGCCGGGGGGGGAAGAGGAGAGGGGGAGGGGGGAGAGGGGAGAGGGGGGGGGAGGGAGGGGGAGAGAGAGGGGAGAGAGGGGAGAGAGAGAGAGAGAGAGGGAGAGAGAGAGAGAGAGAGAGGGGGGGGAGGGAGAGTAGAGTTAGAGAGAGAGAGAGAGAGAGGAGAGAGAGAGAGAGAGAGAGAGAGAGAGAGAAGAGAGAGAGAGAGAGAGAGAGCGCATATATACACACACACAAAACACAGACACACCACAAACACACACAGACACACACACACACACACACACACACACACACACACACACACACACACACACACATGCACGCACCTCTTTTCTCTTTCTTTCTTTCTTTCTCCCCTCTTTCTCTCTATTCCCTTTTATCATCTCATTGTCTCATTTCAACAAAATTCATGCCAGAATACAATGGCTTTCATTTTTATAATTTGATTCCATAAACGATTTTCTACAGACATCATAATACCCTCATTCAGACTAAAATCTACTGTTTGTTTCCAAACCAAAAACAAACAAACACAAATACAAAGCAAAACAACAAACTGATAATCAAACAAACATCACGTCTATTGTCACAGCACGTAAAACACCATACAACAGTTAACCATCGTTTTCTTCAAAACAACTTTATAACGCTGAAACAAAATCACAATAATAGACAAGACAAAATATCAACCCACATGTTTTTGTCTTTACAATTGTAATTTTTTGAAATATGGTTATAATTAGAATCGGTATTCTCTCTCTCTCTCTCTCTCTCTCTCTCTCTCTCTCTCTCTCTCTCTCTCTCTCTCTCTCTCTCTCTCACTCTCTCTCTCTCTGTGTTTATCTTTCTCTCTGTTTCTCTCTGTCTCTGTCTGCCTGTCTCTCTGTCTCTGTATCTCTCTCTCGTTGAAACACCCCACTTAAATGCTTTGGCTAGGTGTCCGGGACAGGTTACTTTGAATCTGAACCTCAGAGTGTCCCCTTGTTCAGATGGCCAATTGCATGCTGGGTACATGCAGCTAGTCTTTCGGATGAGACGATAAACCGAGGTCCCATGTGTTACACGTAATTATTTAGCGCACGTAAAAAAACCCACGGCAACAAGAGAGTTGTCCCTGGCAAAATTCTTAGAAAAAAGCCACTCTGATAGGGAAACAAATACAGCTGCAGAAAAAAAAAAAAAAAGGGTGAAAGGGTGGCGCAGCGCTAAGTGGCGACGCGTTCTCCCGCTCTCCCCGGGGAGAGCAGCCCGAATTTCACGGAGAGAAATCTGCCATGACTTAAAGTGGTATAAAATAAAATCTGAGCGCTTTGATTTGTTGCTTTACAAGATTCAGCGCTATATAAATTCCATACATTATTATTATTATTATTATTACAAACGTGTCATCCATACCACCGGTCATAGATGGTCTTCTCTTTTATAAAAAAGATGACGGATCACATGCATGTACATTTTCAAAGTTCTTAACATGTCCACAACATGTCATACGTGTCTTTGTATAACAGATCTTGATTTTATAGTCTTATGTGTAGGCAGTGCTAGGGGATGCAGTTGGAACTAATCTTCTTGTTCTTGTTCTTCTTCTTCTTGTTCTTCTTCTTCTGCTTTTTTTTTTTTCTTTTTTTTTTTCCCCTTTTCTTTTCTTTTTTTTTTTCTTTTCTTTTTTTTTTTTTTCCCCCCCTTTCTTTTTTTAATTTTTTTTTTCTTTTCCCTTCTTTTTTTTTCCTCTTTTTTTCCCCTTTTCCCTTTTTTTTTTTCCCCCCCCCCCGGGGGGGGCGGAAAAAAAGGGGGGGGCCCCCCCGAAAAATTTGGCCCCCCGGCAAAAAAAAATTTTTTCCTTTTAAGGAAAAGAAAAATTTTTTCCAAAGAAAAAAAAAAAAAAAGGGTTTTCCCAAACAAAGAAAAAAAAAAAAAAAAAAAAAAAAGGGGGAAAAAAAAGGGGGGGGGGTTTTCCCTTTTTTCCCCCCCCAAAGGGGGAAACCCAAATTTGGGGGGAAAAAGGGGTTTTTTTTAAAAAAAAAAGGCTTTTTTTTTAAAATTCCCCCAAAAAAACCCCCTTTTTTTTTTTTAAAAAATTTTTTAAACCCCCAAACCCCGGGGTTTTTTTTTTTAAAAAAAGTTTTGGGACCCGGTTTTTTTTTTAAATTTTTTCCCAAAAAAGGTTTTTTTTTTTTTTTTAAAATTTTTTCCCCTTTTTGGGCTTTTAAAAAAGGGGGGTTTTGTTTTTTTCCTTTTTCCCCCCCCCCTTTTTTTTTTTTTTTTTTTTTTTTTTTTTTTCCCCTTTTTTTTTTTTTTTTCCCCCTTTTTTTTTTTTCCCCTTTTTCCCCTTTTCCCTCCCCCCCCCCCCCCTTTTTCCTCCCCCCTTTCCCCCCCCTTCTTTTTTTTTCCCCCCCCCCCTTTTTTTTCCCCCTTTCCCCCTTTTTTTTTTTTCCCCTTTTTTTCCCCCCCCTTTCTTTTTCCCCCCCCTTTTTTTTTCCCCCTTTTTTCCCCTTTTTTTTTTTTTTTTTTCCCCCCCCCCCCCCCCCCCCCCCCCCCCCCCTTTTCCCCCCTTCCCCCCCTTTTTTTTTTCCCCCTTTTTTTTTAAAACCCCCCCCCTTTTTTCCCCAAAAAAAAATTTTTTTCCCCCCCCCAAAAAAAAAAAAACCCCCCCCTTTTTCCCTTTTGAAAAAAGGAAAAAAAAAAAAAAAAAAAAAAAAAAGGAAAAAAAAAGGGAAAAAAAAATTTTAAAAAAAATTAAAAAAAAATTTTCCCAAAAACCCAGGGGGGGGGTTTTTTTAAAAAAAAAGGGGAACCAAAAAAAAACCCCCCCTTTTTTGGGAAAGGGGGCCCCCCTTCCCCCCCCAAAAAAAAAGGGCCCCCCCAAAAAAACCCCCAAAAACCCCCCCCCCCAAAAACCCCTTTTTTCCAAAAAAAAAAAAAACCCCCCCAACAAAAAAAAAACCCCCCCAAAAAAAAAAAAAAAAAAACCCCCCCCCAAAAATTTTTCCCTTTTAAAAAAAAACCCCCCTTTAAAAATTTTTTTTTTTAAAAAAAAAATTTTTTTTTTTTTAAAAAAAAAGGGGTTTAAAAGGGTTAAAAACCCCAAAAAAAAAAAAACCAAAAAAAAGGAAAAAATTTTTTAAAAAAAACAAAAAAGGGCCTGGGGGAAAAGGGAAACCCAAATTTTTTTCCCCCTTTTTTTTTTTTTTTTTTTTCCCCCCCTTTTTTTTCCTTCCCCCCCCCTTTTTTTTTTTTTTTCCCCCCCAAAAAAAAAAAAACCGAACCCCCTTTTTAAAAAAATTTAAAAATTTAAAAACCCAAAAAAAATTTTTCCCCCCAAAAAATTTCCCCCCCCTTTTTTTTTTTCCCCCCCCAAAATTTTTAAAAAAACCCCCCCCCCCCCAAAAAAAAAAAACCCCCCCAAAGGCCCGGCTTTTTTTTAAAATTTTTTTTTTTTTAAAAAAAAAAAATGGGGAAAAATTTTTCACAAAAAAAAATTTTTTTTTCCCCCGCTTTTTAAAAAAAAAAAAAATTTTAAAAAAAACTTTTTTAAATTGGAATTTTTTTTTAATTTTTTTTAAAAAAAAAAAAAAAACCCAAAAAATTTTCCCCAAACCGGGGAAAAATTTTTTTTTTTTTTTTTTTTTTCCCCGGGCCCCGGGGGGGGGGGGGGTTTTCCCCCCCCCCAAAAAAAAATTTTTTAAAAAAAAAACCCCCCCCCAAAAAAACCCCCCCAAAACCCAAAAAAAACCCCAAAAAAAAAAAAAACCCCCAAAAAAACCCCCCAACCTCTTTTTTTTAAAACCAAAGGGGTTTTTTTTTGGGGTTTTTTAAAAAAAAATTTTTAAAAAAGGGAAAAAAAAAAAAAACCCACCCCCCTTTAAAAAAAAAATTTTTTAAAAAAAAAAAAAAAGGGAGGGGGGGGGGGGGGGGGGGGGGAAAAAAAAAAAAAAAAAAAAATTAAAAAAAAACCCGCAAAAAGGGAAAAAAACAAAAAAAAAAACAAAAAAAAAAAAAACCCCAAAAAAAAAAAAAAAAAAAAAATTTTTTTTCCCCCCAAAAAAAATTTAAAATTTTGGGGTTTATTTTATTTTTTTTAAAAAAAAAAAAAAAACCCCTTTTTTTTTTTAAAAATTTTTTAAAAAAATTTTTTTTTTAAATTTTTAAACCTTAAAAAAAAAAATTTGGTTTTTCCCCTTTTTTTTTAAAAAAAGGGGGTTTTGGGGGGGGGGGAAAAAAAACCCCTTTTGGGTTTTTTAAAAAAAAAAAATTTTTTTTTTTTTTAAAAGGTTTTTTAAAGGGGCCCCTTTTTTTTTTCGGGGGCCTTGGGAAAAAATTTTCCCTTTTAAGGGGGGTTTTTTTAAAAACCCCCTTTTTAAAAAATTTTGGGGGAAAAAAAAAGGGTTGGGAAAAAAAAAAACCAAGGGCCCCCCCCAAAATTAAACCCCCCTTTTTTTTTTTTAAAAAAAACCCCCGGCTTTTTCCCAAATTTTTTTTCCCCCCAAAAAAAATTTTAAAAAAAGGGTTTAAAAAAACCCCTTTTCCCCCAAAAAAAAACCCCCCCCCAAAAACCCCCCCCCCTTTTTTCCCCCAAAAAAAAGGGAAAGGGGGGGGGGAAAAAAAAAAAAAACCCCCAAAATAAAAAAAAAAAAAAAAGGAAGAAAAAAAAAAAAACCCCCAAAAAAAAAAAAAAAAACCCCCCGGGAAAAAAACCATCCGGGCCCCTAAAAAAAAAAAAGGGGGGGGGGAAAAAAAAAAAAAAAGGGGAAAAAAAACCCCCCCAAAAAAAACCCCCCCCAAAAAACCCCCCAAAATTTAGTTTTTTTTCCCCCCCAAAAAACCCCCCCCCCCCCCCAAAAAAAAAGGGGGGCCCCCCCCCCTTTTTTTTAAAAAAATTTTTTGGTTTTTTTTTTAAAAAACCCCCTTTTTTTTAAAAAAGGGGGGGGGGGGGGGGGGGCCCCCCCCCCTTTTTTTCCCCCCCAAAAAAAATTTGGGTTAAAAAAATTTTTAAGGGTTTTTTTTTAATTTTGAATTTTTTTTCCAAAAAAAAAAACCCTTTTTTTCACCGAAAAAAAAAAAAGGGGGAAGGGGGGGGGGGTTTTTTTTTTTTTGGGGGGAAAAAAAGGAAAAGGGTTTTTTTTTTTGGGGGTTTTTTGGGGGGGTTTTTTTTTGGGGGGGGGTTTTTTTTTGGGGTTTGGTTTTTTTTTTTTTTTTTTCCCCGGGTTTTTTTTTGGGGGGGGGGTTTTTTTTTTTTTTTGGGGTTTAAAAAAAAAAAAAAAATTTTTTTTTCCCTTAAAAAAAAATTTTTTTTTTTTGGTTTCCCCCCCCCCAAAAAAAAAACCCACAAAAATTTAAAAACCCCCAAAAAAAACCCCCCCTTTAAAAAAACCCCCAAAAAACCCCAAAAAAACCCCCCCAAAACAAAAAGGGGGGGAAAAAAAACCCCCCAAAAACCCCCCCCCTTTTTTTTTAAAAAATTTTCCCCCCCCAAAACCTTTGCCCCCTTTTTTTTCCCCAAAAAAAACCCCACGGGGCCCCCCCCCCCCTTTTTTTTCCCCCCCCCCCCTTTAAAAAAAAAAACCCCCCAAAACCCCCCCCAACCCCCCCCCCCTTAAAACCCCCAAAAAACCCCAAAAAAACCCCAAAACCCCCAAAAACCCCCCCAAAACCCCCCCCCGGGGGGGGAAAAAAAAAAAAAAAAAACAAAAACCCCGGGGAAATTTAAGGGGGGAAAAAAAAAAAAAAAAAAGGGGGGGGGGGGGGGAAAAAAAAAAAATTTTTTTTAAAAAAAAAAAATTTTTTTTTTTTGGGGGGGGGGGGTTTTTTAAAAAAATTTTTTTTTTTTTTTGGGGGGGGGAAAAAAAAAAAAAAAAAAAAAATTTTTTTTTTTTTAAAAAAACCAAAAAACCCCCCAAAAAAAAAAAAAAATTTTTTTTTTTTTTTTTAAAAAATTTAAAACCAAAAAAACCACCCAAACCCCCACCCACCCCCCCCAAACCCCCCCCCCCCCCCCCAAAAACCCCCCCCCCCCAAGGTTTAAAAGAAAAAACCCCCAAAAAAAAAAACCCCGGGCCCCCCCCGGCCCCCCCCCCAAAACCCCCCCCCCCCCCGGAAAGGAAAAAATTTTTTTAAAAAAATTTTTTTAAAAAAAAAAAATTGGAAAATTTCCCCCCCCCCCCCCAAAATTCCCCCAACCCCAAATTCCCCCCAAAAAAAAAAAAAAAAACCCCCCCCCCCCCAAACCAAACAACAAAAAACAAAAAAACCCCCAAACCCCCCAAAAAAATTTTTTAAACGGGGGGTTTTTTTTTTAAAAAAAGGGGTTTTTTTTAACCAAAAATTGTTTTTTTTTTTTTTTTAAAAAAATTTTAAAAAAAATTTTTTAAAAAATAAAAACCAAAAAAACCCCCCCCCCCCCAAAAACCCCAAAATTTTTTTTTCCCCCCCAAAAAAAAACCCCCCCAAAAAACCCCCCCAAAAACCCCCCAACCCCCCCCCCCCCAAACCCAAAAATTTTCCCCCAAACCCCAACAAAAAAAACCCAAAAAAAAACCCCAAAAAAAAAACCCCCCCCCCCCCCCAAAAAAAAACCCCCAAAAAAAAACCCCCCCCCCCCCAAAAAAAAACCCAAAACCCAAACCAAAAAAACCCCCCCCAAAAAAAAAATTTTTTTTTTTAAAAAACCCCCCAAAAAAACCCAAAAAAAAACCCCCCCCAAAAAAAAAACAAAAAAAACCCCCCCCAAAAAAAACAAAACCCAAACCACCCCCCAAAAAAACCCTCCCCCCCCCCCAAAAAAAAACCCCCAAAAAAAAAAAACCCCCCCAAAAACCCAATTATTTTAAAAAAAAAAAACCCAAAGAACCCCCCCCCCCCCAAAAAAAAAATTTTTTCCCCAACCCCCCCCCAAAAAAACCCCAAAACCCCCCCAAAACCCAAAAAAGGGGGGCCCCCAAAAAAAGGGGGGGAAAAAAAAAAAAACCCCCAAAAAGGGGAAAAAAATTAAAAAAAGGAAAAAAGGGGGTTTAAAAAAAAACCCCCCCAAAAAGGGGGAAAAAAAACCAAAAAAAAAAAAAAAAAAAAACCCCCCCCCCTTTTTTTTTAAAAAAAAAAACCAAAAAAAGGGGGGAAAAAAAAAATTTTTTTAAAAAAAAAAAAAAAAAAAAAAAAAAAAGGGTTTTCCCCTTTTTCCCGGGTTTTCCTTTTTTTTTTTTTTTTTTTTTTTAAAAATTTTAAATTTTTTCCCCCTTTTTGGAACAAAACCCCCCCCGGGGGCCCCCCCCAAAAAAAATTTTCCAAAAAAAAAAAAACCCCCAAAAAATTTTGGGGAAAAAAAATTTTTAAAAAAAAGGTTTTTTTTTAAAAAAAAAAAAAAAAACCCAAAAAAAAAAAAAATTTTTTAAAGGTTTTTAAAAAACCCCTTTTTTTTTTTTTTTTTTTAAATTTCCCAAAAAAATTTTTTAAAAAAAAAAAAAAAAAAATTTTTTTTAAAACCCGGGGGGGGAAAAAAAAAATTTTTCCCCCCCCAAAAAAAATTTTTTGGGGAAAAAAAACAAAAAAAAACCCCAAATAAAAAAAAAACCCCAAAAAAAAAAAACCCCAAAAAACCTTTTTCCCCCAAAATAAAAAAAAAAAAATTTTAAAAAAAATTTTTTTTTAAAAAAATTAACCTTTCCCAAAAATTTTTAAAAAAAAAATTTTTTTTTTTTTTTTGGGGGTTTTTTTTTTAAACCCTTTTCCCCCGGGGGGGGGTTTAAAAAATTTTTAAAAATTTGGAAAAAAAAAAGGGGGGAAATTTTTTTTAAAAAAAGGGGTTTTTTAAAAAAAAGGGGGGGTTTTTTTGGGGGGGGGGGTTTTTTTTTATTGGGTTTTTTTTTTTAAAATTTTTTTTTTTTTTTTCCCGGTTTTAGGGGGTTTTTTAAAAAAAAGGGGCCCCGGGCCCCCTTGGGAAACCCCTTTGGGGGGGGGTTTTTTTTGGGGGGTTTTTTTTTTTTTTTGGGGGGGGTTTGGGGGTTTCTGTAACCCCCCCCCCGGGGGGGGTTTTCCCCTTTTGGGGTTTTTTAAGGGGGGGTTTTGGTTTTTCCCAAAAAAAAAAAAACCCCCAAATTTTTTAATACCCCCAAAGGGTTTTTAAAAAAAAAAAAATTTTAAAAAATTTTTTTTAAAAAGTTTTTAAAAAGGGGGAAAAACCCCAAACCCGGGTTTTAAAATTTTGGGGCCAAAAAAAAAAAAAAAATTTTTTTAAAAAACCCAAAAAAAAACCCCAAAAAAAAAAAAATTTTCCCTTTTTTAAACCGGGGAAAAAAGGGGTTTTTTTTTTTAAATTTTTTTTTTTGGGGAAAGGGAAAATTTTTTAAAAGGGGGGGTGGCAAAAACCCCAACAAAAAAAATTAAAAACCCCCTTTTTCCCCTTTAAAAATTTTCTAAAAGGGGGGAAAAAAAATTTTGGGGTTTTGAAAAAAAAAAAAAAAAAACCGGGAAAAATTTTTTTCCCCCTTTTTTAAATTTTTTTTTTTAAAGGGGGGTTTTTAAAGGGGAAACCCCCCCCAAAAAAGGGGGGAAAAGGGGTTAAAGGAAAACCCAAAACCCCCCCCAAAAAATTTTCCCCCTTTTTTCCCCCCCCCCCTTTTTTTTTTTTTTTTTTTTTTAAAACCCCCAAAAAAAACCCCCAACCGGGGGGTTTTTAAGGGGTTTTTTTTGGGGGGGGGGAAACCGGTTTTTTAAAATGAGTTTCCCCCCCCCCTTTTTTTGGGTTTTTTTTTTTTTTTTTCCCCCTTTTTAAAAAATTTTTTTTTAAAAAAAAAAATTTTGGACTTTCCCCCCCCTTTTTTTAAAACTTTTTTAAAAATTTTTTTTTGGGGTTTTTTTTTGGGGGGTTGTTTTTTTTTTAATTTTTTTTTTTTTTTTAAAAAAAAAACCCCCGAATTTTTTTTTTTATTTTTTTTTTCTTTTTTTTGTTCCAAAAAAAAATTTTTTTTTTTAAAGGGGGAAAAAAAAAATTTTTTTAAAAAATTTTTTTCCCCAATTTGGGGGGAAAATTTTTTTTGTTTTTTTTTTGGGGGGGGAAAAAAGGGAAAAAAAAAAAAAAAGGGGATGGATAGAAAAAGGGCAGAAAAAAACCAGGGGGGAAAAAAAAAATTTTTTTTAAAAAAATTTTTTAAAAAAAAGGGAATTTTTTTAAAAAACCCCCCCCGGGAAAAAAAAAACCCAAAAAAATTTTAAAAAAAAAATTTTAAAAAAATTTTTTGGGGGAAAAAAAAAAAAAAAAGAAAAAAAATAAAAAGGGGGCAAAAAACCTTGAAAAAAAAAAAAAACCCCCAAAAAAAATAAAAAAAAATTTTAAAAACCCCCCCCAAAAATAAAAAACCCAAAAAAATTTTTTTTAAAAAATTTTAAAAAAAAAAAAAAAAAGAAAAAAAAAGATGGGGGGGGTTTAAAAAAAAAAAAAGTGGGTTTTTAAAATTTAAAAAACCATTTTTTTTTTTGGGAAAAACCCCAAAAAAAAAACCCCCCGGGGGTTAAAAAAAAAATTTCCCCCGGAAAAAAAAACCCCTTTCTTTCCCTTTTCAAAAAAACCCCTTTTTTTTTCCCCCCCAAAACCCCCCAACCCCCCCCCCCTTTAATTTTTTTTTTTTTCCCCCCTTTCCCCCCCTTTTCCCTTTCCCCCCCTTTTCCCCCTCCCCCTTCCCACCCCCAACCCAAAAATTCCCCCCCCCCTTTCCTTTTTCCCCTTTTTTTTTTCCCCCTTTAAAAAAAAAACCCCTTTTTTTTTTAAAAAAATTTTTGGGGGGGGTTTTAAAGGGGAAAAAATTTCCGTTTTTTGGTTTAAGGGGGTTTTTTTGGGGGGGGGTTTTTTGGGAAAATTTTTAAATTTTTGGGGGGTTTTTTTTAAAAAAAAAAATTTTTTTTTGGGGGGGTTTGTTTTTTTTGGGGGGGGTTTTTTGGGGTGGGGGTTTGGGGGGGTTTTTTTGGGGGTGGGGGGGGGTTTTTTTTGGGGTTGTTTTTTGTGTTGGTGAGTTTTTTTTTTTGGGGGGGGGGGGGGGGTTTTTTTTTTTTTTGTTTTTTGGGGGTTGTTTTTTGTTTTTTTTTTTTTTTTGTTTTTTTTTTTTTTGTTTTTTTGTGGGGGGGGGGTTTTTTGGGGTTTTGGGGGTTTTGGTTTTTTTTGGGGAAAATTTTTTTTAAAAAAAAAATTTTTTTTTGGGGGGGGGGAAAAAAAAACCCCCCGGGGGGGGGAAAAAACCCTTTTTAAAGAAAACCCCCCCCAAAAAAAAAAAATTAAAAAAAAAAAAAAAAAAACCCCCCCCCAAAACCCCCCTTTTAAAAAAAATTTTCCCCCCCCCAAATTTTTAAAATTTTTTCCCCCCAAAAAAAAAAAATTTTTTTTTTAAAAATTTTTCCCGGGGGGGGGTTTTGGGTTTTTTTAAAAAATTTTTTAAAAAGGGGAAAAATGGGGGGGGAAAAAGGGTTTTGGTGGGGGGGGGGTTTTTGGGGGTTTTGGGTAAAGGTAAGGGGGGGGGGGGTTTTTTGGGGGGGGGGGGGGGGGAAAGGGGTTTTAAAAATTTTTTGGGGGGGGAAAAAATTTTTTTTGGGGGGGGTTTTAAATTTGGGGGGGTTTTTTTTTGGGGGGAAGGGGGGGGGGGAAAGGGGAAAGGGTTTTTGGGGAATTTTTTTTGGTTTTAAAAAAAAGGGGGGTTTTGTTTTTTTTTGGGGGTGGGTATAAATTTTTAAAAGGGGGGTTTTTTTTTTTTTTTTTTTTAAAAAAAAAAAACCTTTTTAATTTTTTTAAAAAAATTTTTGGGTTTTTTTGGGGGAAAAAGGGAAAGGGGGGGTTTGGGGGGGCCCAAAAAAATTTTTTTTAAAAAAAAGGGGGGTTTTTTCCCCCCCCCAAAAAAAAAACCCCCCAAAAAAAACCAAAAAACCAAAAAAAAAACCCCCCCCCCCCCCCCCCCCACACACCCCAAAAAAAAAAAAAAAAAAAAAACCCCCCCCCCCCCCCCCCCACACACAAAACCACCCCCAAACACAAAAACACACAAAAAAAAAAAAAAAAACCCCCCCCCCCCCCCCAAAAAACCAAAAAAAAAAAAAACCCCCCCCCCAAAAAACCAAAAAACACACACACAAAAACCCCCCCCAAAAAACACACACACAACCCCCCCCCCAAAAAAAAAAAAAAAACCCCACACAAAAACAACACACAAACACACAAAACCCACACACAACACAAAAAACCCCCCCCAAAAACCCCACCCCCCCCAAAAAAACCCCCCCCCCCCCCACAAAAAAAAACAAAACCACACACCCCCCCCCAAAACACAAAAAAAACCCCCCCAAAACCCCCAAAAACACAAAACCCACACACACACAAAAAAAAAAAAAAAAAACCAAAAACCACACACACACAAAAAAAATTTTAAAAGAAATTTTTCCAATGGGGGAATTTTTAAAAACCCCCCCTTTTTAAATTTTTTGTTTGGTTTTTTTTTTTTCCCCCCAAACCCAAAAAAAAAAAAAAAAAAAAAATTTTTTTTTTTTTAAAAAACCGGGTTTTTGCCCGGGGTTTTCCCCCCTTTAAAAAAAATTTTCCCTTTTTTTTTTTAAAAAAGGGGGGGGGTTTTTAAAAAAAGGGTTGGGGGGGGGGGGAAAAAAAAAAGGGGGGGGGGGTTTTTTTAAAAAGGGGTTGGGGGCCCGGTTTTTTTTTTTGGGGGTTTGGGGGGGGGTTTAAAAAAAAAAGGGGGGGGGAAAAAAACGCAGGTTTTTTTGGGCCTTTTTTTGGGGGGGGGGGGGAAAAAAAAAAAAGTCAAACTTTTATTTTAAGGGTTTAAAAGCATTTTTTTTTTTTTTTCCCCCCAACCATCAAAAAAAAAAAAAAAAAAAAAAAAATTTTTAAAAAAAAAAAAAAAACCAAAAAAAAAAACCCCAAAAAAAAAAAAAAAAAAAGGGTACATGGGGGGGGTTTTTTTTTTTTTTTTTTTTTTTTTTTAAAATTTTTTTTTTTTTTGGGTTTTGGGGATTTTTTTTTTTTTTAAAAAAGTTTAAAAAAAAAAATTTAAAAACCCCGGGGGGGTTTTTTAAAAGGCCAAAAAAAAAGGGGGAAAAGGGGAAAAATTTTTTTGGGGGGGGAAAAGGGGGGAAAAAAAAAAAGGGGGGGGGGAGGGGGGAAAAAAAGGAAAGGGGGGGAGGAGGAGGGAAGAGAAGGAAAAGGGGGGGGGGGTGGGGGAGGAAAGGGGGAAGGGGGGGGGGGGGGGGAGAAGGGGGGGGAGGAGGAAAGGGGGGGGGGGGAGGGGGGAAGGGGGGAAAAAGGGGGGAAAAAAAAAAGAAAGGGGAAGGGGGGGAAGGGGGAAAAGGGGAAAAAAAAAGGGGGGGGGAAAAGGGAAGGGAAAAAAAAAAAAAAAGGGGGAAAAAAAAAAAAAAAAAAGAAAAAAAAAAAAAAAAAAAAAAAAAAAAAAAAAAAAGGGGGGGGGGGGAAAAAAAAAAAAAAAAAGGGGGAAAAAAAAAAAAAAGGGAAAAAAAGTTTTTTTCCCTTTTATTAAAATTTTTTTTTTTTTTTTTTTTTTTTTTTTTTTTATTTTTAAAAAAATTTTTTTTTTTTTTTTTAAACCCCAAAATTTTTGGTTTAAAAAAAAATTTTTAAATTTTTTTTTTTCCCCCCCTTTTTTTTTTATTTTGATTTTTTTTTTGGGGGGTTTTTTTTTGAAATTTTAAAAAAATTTTTTTTTTGGGGGGGGGGGTTTTTTTGGGGGGGGGGGTTTTTTTTTGGGGGGGTTTTTTTGGGGTTTTTTTTGGGGGGGGAAAAGGGGGCCTTTTTTTAATTTTTCCCCGGGGGGCCCCCCCCTTTAATTTGGTTTTTTGGGGGGGGGGGGGAAAAAAAAAGGGGTTAAAAAAAATTTCCCCCCCACCCCCACCCCCCGGGGTTTAGGAAGGGGGTTTGGGGGGAAAAAAAAAGGGGGGGGTGGGGGGGAAAGGGGGGGGTTGGGAATTTGGGGGAAAGGGGGGGGGTTTTGGGGGGGGGGGGGAAAAAAAAAAGGGTTAAGGGGGAGGGGGGGATTTTTGGGGGGGAAAAAAGGGGGAAGGGAATTTTTTAAAAAAAAAGGGGGGGGGGGGAAAAAGGGGTTTTTTTTTTTGGGGGGGGGGGAAAAAAAACCCCCCGGGGGGGGTTTTTTTTTTTTGGGGTTTTTTTTTGGGGGGCGGTTTTTTTGGGGGGGGGGGTTTTTTTTTTTTTGGGGGGGGGGCCGGGGGTTTTGGGGGGGGGGGGGTTTTTTTTTTTGGGGTTTTTTTAAAAACCAAAAAAAAAAAAAATTTTTTTTTTTTTCCCCTTTTTTTAAAAAAAAAACCCCCCTTTTTTAAAATTTTTTTTTTTTGGGAGGGTTTTTTACAATAATTTTTCTTCCTTTTTTTTTTTTTCCCCCCCAAACCCCAAATTTTTTTTTCCCTTTTTTTCCAAAAAGGGGGGTTTTTTTAAAGGGTTTTTTTTTTTTTTTTAAAAAAAAAAATAATTTTAAAAATTTTTTTTTAAAAAATTTTTTTTTGGGGGTTTTTTTTTTTTTATTTTTTTAAAAAAAAATTAAAAAAATTTTTTTTTAAATTTTTTTTTTAAATTTTTTAAATTTTTTTTAAAAAAAAAAGGGGGGGGTTTTCCGGGCCCCGGGGGAAAAAAAAAAACCCCCAAAAATTTTGGTGGAAAAAAAGGCCCCCCCGGGGGGGGGGGAAAAAAAACCCCCCCCCAAAAAAAAAAAAGGGGCCAAATTTTTTGCTTTCCGGGGGGGGCCAAAAAAAAATTTTTTTAAAAAAAAACCCCCAAAAAAAAAATTCAAAACCCCTTTTTTTTTGGGGGGGGAAAAATTTTAAAAATTTTTATAACCTTTTGTCCCCCGGGAAAAATTTTAAAAAACCCCCCCCCCAAAATTTTAAAATGGGAAAATTTCCCCCCAAAAATTTGTTTGGGTTTTTAAACCCCCCGGGGGAAAAGGGGGGGGGGGGGTTTTTTTTTTTTTTTTAAAAGGGGCCCGGGGGGGGGCCGGGGGGGGGCCCCCCCTTTTTTTTTTTTCCCCTTTTCCCCCCCCTTTTTTTTTTTTTTTTTTTTCCCCCGCCCCCTTTTCCTCCCTTTTTCTTTCCCCTTCCCTTTTTTCCCCTTTTTTTCTTTTTTTTCCCCGGGGTTTTTTTTTTCCTTTTTCCCCCCCCCCTTTTTCCCCCTTTTTTTCCCCCCTTAAAAAAAAAATTTTTTTTTGGGGGAAATTTGGGGGGTTTTTTTAAAAAAAAAATTTAAAAAAAGGGGGGGGGGGGGGGAAAAAAAACCTAATTAAAACCCCCCCCCGGGGAAAAAAAGGGGGCCAAAAAAGGGGGTTAAAAAAAACCCCCCGGGGGCCCCCCCCAAAAAAACAAAACCCCCCCCCCGGGGGTTTGTTTTTTTTTTTCCCCCCCCCCCCCTTTTTTAAAACCCCCCTTTTTGGGGGGTTTTTTTTACTTTTCCTCCCCCGGGGGGTTTTTTTTGGGGGGGCCCCCCCCTTTTCCCCCCTCCGGGGCCCCCCCAAAAAAAAAAAAAAAAATTTTTGCCCTTTTTTTCCCCCAAAACCCCTTTGCCCTTTTTATTTTCCCCCGGGGGGGCCCCGTTTTTAAAAAAACCCCCCCCCGGGCATAAAAAAATTTTTGGGGGGCCAAACCTTTTTAAAAAAAAAAAAACCCCTTTTTTTAAGTTAATTTTTTAAAAAAAAAACCCCTTTAAAAAAGGGAAAAAAAAATAAAAACCCCAAAAATTCCTTTTCCCCCCAACCCCAAAAAAAAATTTAAAAAAAATCAAAAATTTTTTTTCCCCCCCCCAAAAAAAAAACCCTAAAAACAAAAAAATTTAAAAAAAAAAAAAACCCAAAAAAAAAAACCTAAACCCCCCAAAAAAACCCCCTTCCAAAACCCTAACCCCCCCTTTTTAAAAATTTTTTCCCCTTTTTAAAAAAAAAAAAATTTTTAAAAAAAACCCCAAAAAACCCAATTTTTTTTTAAATTTTTTTTTTTAAAAATTTTTTTTTTTTTTTTTTCCTTTTTTTTTTTTTAAAAAAAAATTTTTTGGGGCCCCTTTTTCCTTTTTTTAAATTTTTTTTTAAAAGGGGGGGGTTTTTTAATTTTTTTTGGGTTTTTTTAAATTTTTTTTTTAAAAAAATTTTTTTTTTTAAAAGGGAAAAAACCCTTTTTAAAGGCCCCTTTGGAAAAAGGGGGGGTTTTTTTTAAGGGGGAAAAAAAATTTTTTTTCCGGTTTTTTTTCCCCCGGGGGTTTTAGGGGGAAAAAAAAACCCCAAAAAAAAAAAAACCCCCCTTTTTTTTTGGTTTTTGGGGGGGGAAATTTTTTTTTTAAAAAAATTTTTTATTTAAAATTTTTTTAAAGGGGGTTTTTGGAATTTTTTTTTAACCCCAATTAAAAAAAATTTTTTTTTTTTTTTTGGGGTTTTTGGGGGGGCCCTTTTTTCTTTAAAAATTTTTTTTTTTTTTTTTAAATTTGGGGGTTTTTTTTTTTTTGGGGGGGAAAAATTTTTTAAAAATTTTTTAATTTTTTTTTTTTTGTTTTTTAAAAAATTTTTTATTTTTAACCAAAAAAAAATTTAAAATTTTTTTTTCCCTTTTTTTTTGGCCGTTTTAAAATTTTGGGAAATTTTTTTTGGAAAAAGGGGGGGAAAAAAATTAAAATTTTTTTTTTCCAAAAAAAAAAAATTTTTAAAAAAATTTTTTGGGAAAAAGGAAATTTTTTAAAAAAAATTTTGGGGGGGGAAAAGGGGGAAAAAAAGGGGGGAAAAAAAAAAAAGAAAGGGGGGGGAAAATTTAAAAAGGGGAAAAAAAAAGGGGAAAAAAAAAAAAGGGGGGGGGGAAAAAAAAGGGGGGGGGGGGGTTTTTTTTAAAGGGGGGGGGAAAGGGGGGGGGGGGAAAAAAAAGGGGGGGGGGGGGGGGCCCAAAAGGGGGGGGGGGAGGGGGAAAAAAAAAGGGGGGGGGGGGGGGGGGGGGGGGGGAAAAAGGGGGGGGGGAAAAAGGGGGGGGGGAAAAAAAAAAAAAAAAAAAAAGGAAGGAAAAGGGGGGGGGGGGGGAAGGGGGGGGAAAAAAAAAAAGGGGGGGGGAAAAAAAAGGGGGGGGGGAAAAAAGGGGGGGGGGAAAAAGGGGGGGGAAAAAAAAAGGGGGGGGGGGGGAAAAAAAAAGGGGAAAAAGGGGGGAGGGGGGAAAGGGGAAAAGGGGGGGGAGGGCAAAAAAAGGGGGGGAAAGGGGGGGGGGAAAAAGGGGGGGGAAAAAAAAGGGGAAAAAAGGGGGGGGGGGGAGGGGGGGGGGGGGGGGGTGGGGGGGAAAAAAAGGGGGGGGGGGGGGAAAAAGGGGGGGAAGGAAAAAAAGGAAAAGGGAGGGGAAGGGGGGGGGGGGGGGGGGGGGGGGGGGGAAAAAAAAAGGGGGGGGGGGGGGGGAAAGGGGGGGGGGGGAAAGGGGGGGGGGGGGGGGGGGGGAAAAAAAAAGGGGGGGGGGGGGGAAAAAAGGGGGGGGGGGGGGGGAAAAAAGGGGGGGGGGGAAAAGGGGGGGGAAGGGGGGGGCAGGGGGGGAAAAAGGGGGGGGGAAAAGGGGGGGGGGGGTTTTAAAAAAAAAAAAGGGGGAAAAGGGAAAAAAGGGGGGAAAAAAAAAAAAAAGGGGGGGAAAAAAAAAAAAAATTTTTTTAAAAAAAAAAGGGGGGGGGGGAAAAAGGCCCAAAAGGGGGGGGGGGGGGGGGGGGGGAAAAACGGGAAAAAGGGGGGGGAAAGGGGGAAAAAAGGGGGGGGGGTTTTGGGGGGGAAAAAAAAGGGGGGAGGGGTGGGGGGGGAAAAAAAGGGGGGAGAAGGGGGGTTGGGGGGGGGGGGGGGAAAAAAGGAGGGGGGGGGGGGGGGGGGGGGGGGGAAAAAAGGGGGGGGGGGGGGGAAAAGGGGGGGGGGTTTAAAGGGGGAAAAAAAAAAGGGGGAAAGGGGGGAAAGGGGGGGAAAAAGAAAGGGGGGGGAGGAAAAAAAGGGGGGGGGGGAGGGGGAGGGGAGGGGAAAAAGGGGGGGGGGGGGGAAAGAGGGGAGGGGAGAAAGGGGGGGGGGGGGGGGGGGGGGGGAAAAGGGGGGAAAAATTTAAAAAGGGGGGGAAAAAAAGGGGGAAAGGGGGGGTTTGGGGGGAAAGGGGGGGGGAAGGGGAAAGGGGGGGGAAAAGGGGGGAAAGGGAAAGGGGGGGAAAAAAAAGGGGGGGGGAAAAAAAGGGGGGGGGGGAAAAAGGGGGGGAAAAAAAAGGGGGGTTAAAAAAGGGGGGAAAAATTTTTAAAAAAGGGGGGCCCCGGGTTTAAATTTTTTCAAGTTTTTTTTTAAAAAATTTTTTTTGGGGTTTTTTTAAAAATTTTTTTAAAATTTTAAAAACCCCAAAAGGGGGTTTTTTTTTTTTTTTAAAAAAAAACCCCGGGGGGGGTTTTTTTTTTTTCCCTTTTTTTAATTTTTTTTTTTAAAAAAAAATTTTTTTTTTTAAAATTTTTTGGAAAAAAAAGGGTTTTTAAAAAAAAAGGGGGGGGTTTTTTTTTCCGGGGGGGCCGGGAAAAAAGGGGGGGGGGGGGGGGGGGGTTTTAAAAATTTCCCCCTTTTTGGGGCCCAATTTTTAAATTTTTTTTTTTTGGGGGGAAATTGGTTTAAGGGGTTTTCCCCCTTTGGGAAAAAAGAAAAAAAAGTTTTTTTTTTTTTTTTAAAAAAAATTTTTAAACCCCCCGGGTTTTTTTTTTTAAAAAGGGGGGGGCCCCCCTTTTTTTTTTTTTTTGGGGGGGCCCCCCTTTTTGGGGGGGGGATTTCCCCTTTTTGGGGGAAAAAGGGGGTTTTTTTTTAAAAAAAATTTTTTTTGGGGGGGTTTTTTTTTTATTTTATTTTTTTGGGCCCAAAAAAAATTTTCCCGGGGGGGGAAAAAAAAAAAATTTTTTTTTTAATTTTTTTTTGGGAAAGGGGGTTTTTTTTTCCCCCCCCCCCGGGGGTTTTTTTTTTTTTTTTGGCCCCCCCCCCCCCCGGGGGGTTTTTAAAAAGAAAAAACCGGGGGGGGTTTTTTGGGGGGTTTTTTTTTGGGGTTTTTTTTCCCAAACCCCGGGGGGGAAAAAAAGGGCCCCAAAAAAGGGGAAAATTTTTCCCCAAAAAATTTTCCCCTCCTTTAAGGGGCCCTTTTTTAAAAATTTAAAACCCCCCGGGGGCCCAAGGTTTTGTCCCAAAATTTTTTTAAAAAATTTTTTTTTCCCAAATTCCCGGGGGGGGGAAAAAAAAAAAAAAAAATTTTTTTTTTTTTTTAAAAAAAAAAAAAAGGAACCTTTTTTTTTTTCCCCCCCCCAAATTTAATTTTTTTTTCTTAAAAAATCCTTTGGGAAAAATTTTGCCCCGGGGCCCGGTTTAAAAAATTTTTTTAAAAAAAAAAAAGGAAAAAAAAATAATTTTTTTTAAATTTAAAAAATTTTTTTTAAAAACCCCGGGAAAAATTTTTTTTAAAAAAAGAAAGGGGGGAAAAAAAAAGTGGTTTTTTTTTTCCCCCCTTTTTTTTTTTTTAAAAAAAAAAACCCCCCTTTTTCCCCCCAAAAAAAAAAATTTTTGGGGGGTTTTTTTTCCCTTTTTCCCCCTTTTTGGTTTTTTCCCAAAATTTTTTTGGCCAAAAATTTTTTTTTTGGAAATAAATTTTTTTTAATTTTCCCCCCAAAAAAAAAAAAACCCCTTTTTTTTTTCCCCCCGGGGGAAAAAAAATTTTGGGGGCCCCCCCAAAAAAAAAAAAATTTTTCCCCCCCCAAAAAAAAAAAAAAACCCCCCCCCAAAAAAAACCCCCCCCCGGGGCCCCAAAAAAAAATTTTAAAAATTTAAATTTTTTTGGGGGGGAAAAAAAACCCAAATTTTTTGGGGCCCCCCTTTTTTTTCCCCGGGGGGGGTTTTTTTAAAAAAAAATTAAACCCCCTTTTTAAAAAAAAAAAGGGGGGTTTTTGGGGGGGGGGAAAAAAGGGGGGGGGGGGGGGAAGGGGCCCCCCCTTTTTTTTTTTCCCCCTTGGGGGTTTTGGGGGAAAGGGGTTTTTTTTTTTAAAAAAGGGGGGGAGGAAAAAGGGGGGGGGGGGGGGGGGAAAAAAAAAGGGGGGGGAAGGGGGGGGGGGGGGGGGGGGAAAGGGGGGGGGGGGGGGGAAAAAAGGGGGGGGGGGGGGGAAAGGGGGGAAAAAAGGGGGAAAAAAGGGGGGGGGAAAAAAAAAAAGGGGGGAAAAAAAAAGGGGGGGGGGAAAAGGGGGGAAAAGGGGTTGGGGAGAAAGGGGAAAAAAGGGGGAAAAAAAGGGGAAAAAACAAACCAAAAATTTTTTCGGTTTTTAAATTTGGGAAAAAAAAGGGGTTTTTTTTAATTTTTTTTTTTTTTTAAAAAAAAATTTTTTAAAAAATTTTAAAAAACCCCCCCTTTTGGGGGGAAAAATTTTTTTTCCCCCCAAAAAAAAGGGGGGTTTTTCCCCCCCTTTTGGTTTAAAGGGAAAAAATTTTTTTTTTTTTAAAAAATTTTTAAAAAATTCCTTTTTGGAAAACGGGGGGAAAAAAAAAAAAAAATTTTTTTTTAACTTTTTTAAAATTTTTTTTAAAATTTTTTTTTTTAAAAAAAAAAAAAATTTTTAAAAAAAATTTTGGGGGAAAAGGGGGGGGGGGGGGGAAAAAAAGGGGGGAAAGGGGGAAAAAAAAAAAAGAAAAAAAAAGAAAAGGGGAAAGAACCAAAAAAAAAGGGGGGGGAAAAGGGGGCCAAAAAAAGGGGGGCAAAGGGGGGGGGGAAGGGGGAAAAAAGGGGTTTTTTAAAATTTTGGGGGGGGGGGGGGGCCAAAGGGAAATTTGGGGGGGAAAATTTCCCTTTTTTTTTTTCCCTTTTTTTTTAAACAAAGGGGGGAAGGGGTTTTGGTTTTTTTTTAAAAAAAATTTTTCCCTTTTCCCCAAAAAGGGGGGTTTTAAAAAAAAAAAAAAAAATTTTTTTTTTTTTTTTTTTTTTAATTAAAAAAATTTGGGGGAAAAAAAAAAAAAAAAAAAATTTTTCCCCAAAAAAAAAAAACCCCAAAAGGGGAAAAAAAAAAAAACATTTTGGGGGGTTTAAAAAGGGGGGAAAAAATCCCCAAAAAAATTTTTTTTTTTTAAAAAAATTTTTTTTAAAAAAAAAACCCTTTTCAAAAAAGGGGGGGAAACCCCCCGGGGGGGGGTCCCCCAAATTGCTGGTGTTTAATATGTACAAATGATATATATATATATATTTATATATTTACATATATATACATATATATAAATCTCTCTCTCTCTCTCTCTATATATATATGTATATATATTAAAAAGCACTCTCATACGAAACATACAAACTATCCACCATCCAGACAGAACTAAAACTGAAATCCAGAAATCAGGAGGCAGTGACAAAGAAGCCTGCCCTAACATATGGACTGGGAGATCAAGACAGACAGGATTCTTAGGAAATCATCTATCATTGCCAGCATGAGTCTCAAAGAATCCAGACTATCATACTCAATTCAATCATCTGCAATAACCTGTGATCCATTGCAAATAGCATACACTGTGATTCATTGCAAATGGAATACTCTGTGATCCATTGTAAATGGAATACAGTGTGATTCATTGCAAACAAGATACGCTGTGATCCATTGCAAATGGAATGTGTTGTAATCCATTGTATATAAAATATCCTTTGATCATTGCAAATAGAATACACTGTGATCATTGCAAATATAATACACTGTGATCCCTTGCAAATGGAATACTCTGATCCATTGGGATATAGAATACTCTGTTACGCATTGCAATCTACTGCAAATGGAACGGTCTGTGACTTATTCCAATAGGACTACACTATGAGCCATTGGAAATGGAATACACCACGTAATCAATTTGAAATGAAAATGATGAGACCCACTCTAAATTGGTGACTTGCATCTTGCAACAAGCCGGTACTCGGTATTAGTCCAACACTGTTATGCATACACATATGTACCGCTTGAATCCACATAATTTTCAACGACTTTCATCTCGCACACATGTCAAAACTGTTGTTGGCCCATTTCCCACAGACGTAGACAAGTACAACCCCAAAGCTAAAAAAAATTAAAAAAATAGATCGTCCTTGTCCTTCTCCCCACCAGTACGCTTTAGAACAAAACGTAAAAAAAACAGAGAGAAAGAAAAGAGGCGTGTCAGAAACTTCAGAGTCTGCAATTGTTTGTAACGGCTCCCATCGTCTGGACCATTCAGACACACACTTGGCTTTATGTGCTGTCCTTAATTCTCTGGAAACCGATGCAAGAGACTTCCAGATCTACGTAAAGCACGTGTAAGATTGACACGTCAGTGTGAGGGCACAGGGACATAGGCTGGAATGGAGGAGGGGAAAAGACAGGGGGGAAAGGAGACAAGGGAAAAGGGAAACTGCTTTGGGTGGAAGAAGAGGAGGGCGGTGTGATGGGCAGGGAGGGGGGGGGGGTGGAAGGAAAGGGTGGTGGGGTGGGGAGGGGGCAGTAGGAGACTTTGGATGGGCGGGTGTCAGGGGAAGAATGATTGGGTCATTAGGAGAAGTAGTAGGGTGGCTGATTTGTATACAGACTGAGGAGGGAGGGCACGACTGAAGGATGCTGCTTATTTTATATACCACCACTGTTTGCTGGGATGATAGTGACCATTGGTTTTGCTGTTCTCTCTCTCTCTCTCTCTCTCCCCTCTCTCTCTCCCCCCCTCTCTCTCTCACACTTTTTAGAAAGAGTGGTTCTGATTTACTTTGTAAGTATTTGGGATGGAGATTTTTACCATCTTCCCAGTCAAATTCGTGTGCAGTCAGTCCTATCAGTGGCGAAATATTCTTTTTGTGTGCGTACACATGCAGAAGGTGACATGTGTATGTTAAATTCCCCGTAGTCCATGTTCAGCGTTCGGTGGGTTACAAAATAAACGAGCATAGCCAGCATACAGCCAGAACCATGAAATGAGCTGCTTTTGAAGTTGGAAGGTATCAGCAAAAGCTAGGCTAGTGGGCAGACCTCTTGCAGAGTTACAAAACACAAGAGAAGACCAGGCACTACACATCCCAGTCGCAGATTTTATTTATTTTTTATATTTTATTCTTTTATATCGAGGATAATGGAATATGCACTAGTGTGCTTTTTTACATACAGTCCCCGTGTGTATGCAGTTTTGTCAAATTTGTCATCTGTTCCCACCGGCACACAATGGCCTACTCTTCCGAAAAGCGGAACAGGATTTAACGTGTGCGCAAGATGTTCTGCGTGCGTTCGCACACGGGGTCTCGGTTTATAGTCTCATCCGAAGGACTTTTGGGGAGAGTGGAGTCGGCACTGGTGTTAACTGCAGGGGAAAATATCCCCTTGAACGGGAATCGAACCCGGGTTGTCAGATTGCGAGCGCAATATTCCAACCACTAGGCTATCCCAAGAAAGGAGAAGGAAATCTCGGATGACATATATTTGATTTAGCTCCAAAGCCAAAACATGCAGTCTCAATGTTTTTACTTGTTTGAAAATTGTGAAAGAGTACGATTCTAGACCATTTCCACAATAATGTGTACGTTGACATTATTATCAAATTAACGCATTGATGCAGCTATATCGTTATAGTATTTGACGTCTTTTGTTGTGTTCATCTTGCTTATGTCAAAGAATTGTTGGTCTCTGAAATGAGAAAGAAAGAAAATACTTTCCCCAAATACTCTTACAACAGAAAATAAGAAAATAAACAATATCATGAAGAGAGAGATAAAGAGAGAGAGAGGAGAGAGAGAGAGAGAGAGAGAGAGAGAGAGAGAGAGAGAGAGAGAGAGAAGAGAGAGAGAGAGAGAGAGGAGACAAACAGACAGACAGGCAGGCAGGCAGGCAGACAGACAGACAGATAGACAGACAGACAGACAGACAGACAGAGACAGAGAGACAGAGACAGAGAGACGGTTAAACAGACAGAGACAGACAGACAGACAGACAGGCAGACAGACAAGGGACAGGGAGGCTGACAGGAATAGAGTAACCACAAAGAGAGATAATCACATTTACTTGCATAAAATCTTTCTGGGATGACTCAGATTAACTCCCTTGAATAACAAAATTTCCACCAGAAACCCCAGTGCAATCTAAACCACAACGGAAATCTGAGATTAACCAGAATTTACAAAACAAATGCACACCCAGATTTGTTCACAATGAGCTCCCTTTACATGTGTTGATAGAATTTATCGCCCTTGGGTCAAAACGCACACCCACAGACTCGCAGACATTTTGCATTTTGCACACACTGTTGTTTTTAGAGTATTCAATCGCACATTTCGGCACAGCTAAATTTTTTTATGTGAGAAAGTAAAATCAGCAGTGGAAATTGGTAAAAAAAGTTGGTAAGCAAATTAGTTTAGGGGCCTGAGTGCAATCGGAACTGTGAAAACACACACACACACACACACACACACACACACACACACACACACACACACACACGTGCGCGCGCGAGAGAGAGTGCACGTGAGTGCTTATTCCATTATCCTTGAAATAAAAGAACAAAACAGAAAAAAAACAAAATAAAATAAAAACAAGCGGGCGCGCGCGCACGCACACTCACACAAACACAGTAGCGCTAAAGCACGCACATATTCACACACACACACACACACACACACACGCGCGCGCACACACACACACACACACACACACACACACAGAGTCAACACACACACACACACACACACACACACACACACACACACACACACAAGGAAAGAGAGCAGGAGGAGTTAATTGGAGGAGCACTGACAGCCTGATTCATGAGCCATTTTCACCGGTCTCACCTCCTCACCCGATTTCACCACCCGGGCATTTTTCCCAACTGTCAGGTAGCAGTGTGGCTCGCATACATCAACATCTCTCTTTCACGGTGTCAAACAAATGAAGAAGGAAAGAGAAAAGAAAAACATCACCGTGTTCTTCTTTCTAAATGCTCGCGTTACGAAAGGAGGTGCTAGAATTAATAGTGACAGGCCGGAGTTTTCATCAGCGAGCTTTTGATAATTATCACTAATATAATGGGGCGTTACACCTCTTACACCTCCTAAGAACGATAACTCGTAATCCACAGAGGTGGAAGCAATTTCAATAGCATGCAGGTTTATCATAACGTCTGTTCTTTGAAAGCTGAGTTCTGTAAGTTTTCGTCGAAAATGGCCTCAAAATACGGAGAATGGACACTTGAAACAAAAAAAAAGAATTGAGGAGGCGAAATGGGACGTGTTTGCTTCCTAGTACTTCTCTATCAACGCGCCATCTGCCGGCACGACAGGGGAAGATAATTTCCCAGTATATCAGCGTATTCGGATGTAGTTTACTCCTCTAATCAAGGAAGGAAATAAGGAAGCATTCCGTGTTGACTTTAAACAATTATTTTAAAGGAAAATGTAGTTGTACCAGGCCAAATATCGTTGTCAGCTATTGATGTAAGCTAAGTACCAAGGCCTTTATTAAATGTTTTTTTTGTGCCTAAAATGTTATGTTGAGATTGTTCTCAGCAATGCCAAAATCTTAGCATAACAACGTACACTCTCTTTCGTGGAGCATTCCCCTTTAAAAAAAGAAAAAGAAAACAGTTCTCTGAGGTCGGAGTGTGGCTGCCGATATGCGAGACATTTGCAAGAGTCATACCCACAAACTACTCATCCTGTGTGTGCTTACAATCCCTCAGTGATTTCCAGGTGTTAGTTACAGTGCACATTCTGGGTGACCATCAGGGCGTTAAACTGTGGGGAATGCCCCAAAACAACAACGATGGTTAGATCAACCACAGTTATTGAGTGCTACTTGTCTCTGTACTTAACGGTCACAGCAGTAAACCTGTTGACCGCTTCTCCTATGACTTAACTTGACTAGACTTGACTTGTCTTGACTTTAACTGATTTCTTAACTGAGTCCTTCGGATGAGACTATAAACCGAGGCCCCGTGTGCGAACGCATGCAGAACATCTTGCGCACACGTTAAATCCTGTTCCGCTGTTCGAAAGAGTAGGCCATTGTGTGCCGGTGGGAACAGATGACAAAATTTAAAAAACCCGCATACACACGCATACAAAAAATATTTTTAAAATGTCAACTGAGCGCTTTGATTTGTTGCTTTACAAGATTCAACGCTATATAAATTCAATACATTATTATTATTATTATTTATTTATTATTATTATTATTATTATTATTATTATTATTATTATTATTATTATTATTATTTCTCCCTAATTCCCCGAGAAACCGCCGCAGTGGCAGACTGAAACTGTATTTCAGGCAGTGTGTTTTGAACATGGTAAATCCGGTGAACCTAACCTTCTCCAGCTGGTGGAATGTGTGCCTACAGCGTGTCGCCTTCCACAATAGTAAGTATCCTTCATCAGTGTGGAGCAGTGCCCAAACACATAATCATAGGTCGGCGACTGCTTGATTTAAATATACTTCTTTAAAAAAAAGAAACGTACCTCACAGTTGTACAATATACTACATGGTTATAGCAACAAGAAGTTTTGACCTTATAATGTTCTGCGTGATCATTATAGTCTACGAAATCAATTCATACATCGACAGACAAACACTTGTGTCAAATTAAGCAGCAACACTTCTAAAAATTAATGTCCAAGAATGTGCTCGGACGATTGTCATATACTGTACAATGGAAAACAGGCTTTGTGAGGGAATGCTACTTCTTTAAATTACAAAATGCTAAAATTATTTGATTGATAGTTGCTGCCTCTTTTTTTTGTATTCATATACACTTAAGCCGTTTCTCGTGTGTGTGTGTGTGTGCGTGTGCGTGTGTGCACGCGCTTGCTTGCTTGTGTGTGTGCGTGCGTGCGTGCGCGTCCTCGCGCGTGTGTGTGTGTTTATTCATTTATTCTGAAGCATTCTTGAACCATGTTTTCCTTCTCTTTTTGTGTCCAAATCAATAGCGGTGTTGTTGAGAATTGCAATTTGATCACGGGCACTGCTCATTCCGCCTGTACAGCCACGCCTCCCCCAGCCTCAGCCACTGTCCTTTTCTTTATCGCTGCTCACCCTCAGGGCTGTTTCAGGGGATGGTTTTGTCTTGGCCATATTCCAGTTAAAAGATGAAAAACCTGTAAATAGCGCTTTCCACAGAACCAGACTGATCTTGTTTATCGTGTGTTTTGTGTGTGTGGTGGATATGGCATTGGCTGATTCTCTTTTAGGAATAGCTGTGTATTTTATTTTGTATGAATTTGTTTGATTTTATTCAGTGTTCATTTTTTTGCATCGATGATATCTAGAATTTACATCTTTGTGTTGATTTAATCTGCTATTTACATGTTTTCAACATTGTAACTCTGTATGCGTTGATTCCAGCTTTATTCGATAAAACAGTCAGTAACAATCAATCGGTCTGCAAATTACTTGATCTTTGTGACATTGGGATATCCATGTCTTTGTGGTTTTCTCTCAACTCTTCTCATTCATCCAACAATATTGTTTTTAAAAATGGCCTCTGTCAAGCCAGACAGAAATGTCCTGGTGGTTAGAGAGTTGTATTTATGATCTGGCAGTACGTGAAAGCTCGAGTTCGAGTCTTTGCTTAAATGTCTAGAGGATTTTTAGCCCTGAAGTCAACATTGGTCCTCACTACACTCCATGAAAGTCCTTCGGATGAGACTAATGTCCCACGCACAGTACATGCTTATAACATCTTACACACACACACACACACACACACACACACACACACACACACACACACACACACACACACACACACACACACACAACACACACCACACACACACACACACACACACACACACACACATTAAGATCATGCCCGCCTTTCTTTAAAGAGTAGACTAGCTATGGCTGATACGAAGGGTGACAGGAATATATCCAGCAAGCACCTTTATGCAAGAGAGGGATTGGGCTCCACCAGATTCAACCTGCCTCCAATATCCGTCACCGATCCTTCAGATTCCGAATCCTTTGGGGCGCCTTCGAAGCTTTGTCAACCACCTTACTCCAGTCCTCTCATCTCTCGGCCACCCTCAGGGTGTCTGTCAGCTCTTTCGCTGAGAGCCTCCAACATACTGTTAAAAAACTCAGTGCAGTGCTCTAACGACTCCTTAAGGAGTTAAGGGAAGAGTCAAGTAGAAGTGAAAACCACTGCTTTCCACGGTAGTGTTCTGTGCGAAGTTCTGTCTATCCCTCCCTCCTATTATCCGGCATGGCGCTCAGCCAAAGTTAAGGATCTTCAGAGGACCGTATGATTGAGTACTAAAACGGATCAGCTCCGTCTTTCGTTTCCATTCCAAGCTGGTTAGCATTAATTCAATCACCTGCAGGGGACCTAGCAACTGCTCATGAACACATAGACGCATGGACGATGTTTGGAGACAATGAGCATGTCGACATACCCGACACTGCCTCTGATGATCGCACTGTTGATTGTTCCCCGGTGTGTGCACACTGGAGGTCAGTCAGAACACACGCTCTGTCTCTCTTATCCCTTCTGGGAGAAACTGAGACTAGAAACACACACGAGATGAGAAATGTGCGTGTGTAGGTGATTTGAAATACTCCATTCAAGATGCTGCCAGTCTCTGCTTTTTCAGGGGAATGTGAGAAGCTTGTGTTATTGACAAAGACAACGTAAACATAACAATCAAAGCATATCTATCTATCTATCTATCTTTCCCGTAGTCTGACGACCGTGGGGGCACCCTCAAAGACTCAACAACCAGTTCCCTCCATTCCTCTCTCTGTTCTGCCTTTCTCAGGGTTTTGTTGAGTTCTAGGCCTGTCCATTCGCTGATGTTATCCTCCCAGCTCTTCCTTGGTCTGCCTCTTCTTCTTCCTCCTTGGACAGTGCCTTGTAAAACTGTCTTTGCAAGTCCTTTGGATCTTGTGACATGCCCATACCATTTAAGTTTACGCCTTTTCACGATCGTTAGAAGGTTCTCATAGGATCCAATGGTTTGCTGGATTTTGTTATGCACGCTTTCGTTGCTTATGTGGTCTTTGTAGGAGATGCCAAGGAGTCTCCGAAAGCATCTCATCTCCACCGCCTGTACTCTTCTCTCCAAATCTGCAGTCAGGGTCCATGATTCACAGGCATATAGAAATATGGATATGACAAGGGAGCGCATTAGTCTGATCTTGGAGATAAGTGAGATATTTTTATCTCTCCAGATGGTGTTTAGTTTTGACAGTGCTGTTATTGTCTGTGCAGTCCTGCATACTACTTCTGGCTTGGATCCCTGGTCTGATACAATGCTCCAGGTACTTGAAGCTTTGAACTGTTTCCAGCTTCTGGTCATTAACCCTGATATCAGTGCTAATGCCGTTGGTGTTATTAGTCATCAGTTTGGTCTTCTCTGCACTGATTTCCATGCCGTATGTTTTGGAGGCCTTATTCAAGTGTGCTGTTAGGCTGACAAGCTCTTTTTCTGATCCTGCTATTCCATCAATGTCATCTGCGAAGCGGAGGTTTGTGATCGTTCTGCCACCAATGCATAACAATATCTTAATGTGGGCCTTGGCATTCTTCTCTTTACATCAATATTTGACCACGCTTTCGGCCTGAGCCAACAACCATGTTACGCTGTGTTAATGGACATCTTGTGTATGTGTTAGAAACCTGTTCCGCCTGTTTAAAGAGTAGGCCCTTGTGTGCCGGGGGAAATGGAGGACAGAATTTACATATCTACATGTACACGGGGACTGAATGTAAAAATGCAGCTCATGAGTGCTTATTCCATCTTTGTCAAAAGGAATTAATTAATGAAAAAGTAATTGACAAGTTCGAAAGTTTTTAGAAAGAACTAATTACGTGATTATCATTATTGTGTCATTACAAGTGACAACCTCAAGTAATAATAAAGCAACTTGTACTGCTATGACTTATCTTTATGTTATTATTATTATCTCCTCTCTTCCTCTCCTCACCTCTCATTATTTTTGAAAAAAAAAGGCTGTGATTCATTTCTTAAGGAAAAGAAAATAATTGTTGTCTTCCCTACAAAGTTCCGGCAGAACATTATTCACTGGGATTGATTGTTACCAATAACGAGTGTGATCATTTAGTTCTGGTCTCATCCGGCGGACCATTTCCACTGATTATGGGGAGTTTGAATCGTGCTTTGAAAAATTGATAAGGATGAATAGGATTTTTGAAAGAATTAGCCAGGACAATTATCATTGTTGCTGTGTCGCGTCTTCCTGTCTGTTTTTGTCGCTCTCTCTTTCTGATTCTGCTTCCTCTCTGATTCTGCTTCCTCTCTCTCTCTCTCTGTCTCTGTCTCTGTCTCTCTCTTTCTCTCTCTGTGTCTGTCTGTGTGTCTGTCTGTTGATGTTTATCGCTTTAACGTCCTTCCACTTTTAAGTGATATTAGACGATAGGGAAAAGGATTATGAGAAATGTATAAAAAGGGGATGGAAGTGTGTGTATGAATGAGCATGTGTATCTGTCAATTCTGTCTGTCTCTGTCTCTGTCTCTCTCTCTGCCTGTGTGTCTGTCTGTCTCTGTCTCTCTTATCTGTTTGTCAGATTATCTCTCTACTGGTATCTTTTCTTTACCTCTTGTTTCTGTCTGTGTATCTGTCATTCTTTCTCCCCCCCCCCCCTCTACTCTCTCTCTCTCTCTCACTCTCTCTCTCTCTCTCTCTTCACCTCAGTCTGCCTGTCTCTGTGTCAAGGGGACCACACGCTGAGTGTTGCCAGTTTGCCTGATAGCGCACGTGCGCACATGTACTGGATCTCCAATTCAACGTCTATCACATAAGGGATAATGGAACAAATATGTGTGTGTTTGTGTGTTTGTGTGTGTGTGTGTGTGTGTGCGTGCGCGCGCGTGTGTGTGTTTAAGTGTGTGTGTGCGCGCGTGTGTGTTTAAGTGTGCGTGCGTGCGTGTGCGTGTGCGTGTGAATGGTGTGTGTATGCGCGTACGTGCGAGCGTGCGTGTGTGTGCGTGTGTGCGTGCGACCGTGCGTATGTGTGTGTGTTTGTGTGTGTTTGTGTGTGTGTATGTGAGTGTGTGTTATATTCAATGTCTGATCAGTATTTTCTTATGTCATTAATTTTCATATCAGCAGAGCGCCCTTTGCGGCTTTCTCTTGTTGTCCTCTTCTTTGGCACGCTGTTTTCATCAAAGCTTTGCCCCGTCAGGTTTCCAATTAGCCCACCTCTTGTTTGTGTGGGTTTCATTTGCACACAGACATGCACACAGACATGACACACACATGCACACAGACATGACACACACACACACTCACATACACACAGACATGACATAACACACACTCACACACATTCACACACGCACGCACGCACGCATGCACAGATAGAGATTTTTTAAAGTCTATTTTATTCTTTTATATCGAGGATAATGGAATAAGCACTTATTGTTTTTTTACATCCAGTCTCCGTGTACATGCGGTTTTGAAAATTCTGTTATCTGTTCGCTCACAGGGCCTCGGTGTATAGTCTCATCCGAAGGATGAGAGAGAGAGAGAGAGAGAGAGAGAGAGAGAGAGAGAGAGAGAGAGAGAGAGAGAGAGAGAGAGAGACAGAGACAGAGACAGAGACAGACAGAGATAGACAGATACTCTCTCTCTTTCTCTAACAGGTGAACCAGGAAAATGACAGCCCACAAAGCGACAGCAATTACCAAGTGTAATTGGCACAACGCGCAATTAACGGAGAGGAAATTGGCGACACGGGAATGATGAAAGCAGAAACTGACAAAAGAGGCATTACCTCATAAAGAAATCAGAGTGACACGCCTCTCTTCCGCTCCAAATAAATACTCCCAAAAGATGAGCAAATTCATAAATTGATACGTTCCTGAGAAAATAGTTAAAAACATACGTAAATGAATGAGCAGATAAACAGATAAATTGGTAAATGACTAGAATTGAATAAGTGAAGAAATCAATAAATCGATACATGCATAAAAGATAGATAGCTTAACTGATGAATGAAAAGGCAAGTAGATCAGCTTAACATGTAACGTAGATACTTGTGAAACAGAAAAAAATGCTGATTTAATTTAACGGAAGAGTTGTATATAAATAAATAAATCAATGCATAAATGACTAGATAACTAGATAAGTACCATCTAGCTGCTCTTTTCTAGAAATAAGATGCTCTCTGTGTGTGTATGTGTATGTGTGTGTGTGAGTGAACATTATTACTTTTGTTTTTCCTTTTTCTTTCAGAATCACTTTTCCTTATGGCTTCGATGTTCAGTTTGTGTTCATATCCTTTATTTTGGATGAGAATTCTTTACTATTTTTTTCAGTTGTTTAGTATAACTTGTCCCTTTGCATTGAAAAGTTATGTTCTCATATAAAACAGGTACACGACATTTATTACATGCCATGTTTGTAACATACTGCAATTGTCAATGTGTTATATATATTCTTCAATACAGTGAATGAAAATTCTAGAAACTGCAAGAAAGTTTGAATGTGCGCGTGTGCGCTCGCCCCCCCCCCCCCCCCCCCCCACACACACACACTAACAAAGCATACATTCTTAGCATATTTGTTGACTTTTCTTTCAGTACTTGCATTTTTATTGTTATTTCTTTTTTTTTTAACTTCCCTTGGCATGTTTATGTTCTTCGTCTGCATTCTTTCCACAGTATTGTTTTCATTTGTTTCTATCAAACATTTTTTTCTTATTTTTTATTTTGGTGTTCTGCTCTGTCTGTGCCTATATTTTCATCTTCATACCGATTCATCTATGTCACTGTATATATCATAGAACTAGAACTGTTAGCACTTTCGAGGGTGTCATAGTTTAAAAAATGGGTTAGTAAAAATGGGTTAGTGGTAAATTCTTAGGAGTGGAGAAAGCTGGTTTCCATATCGTCAGTGGTGCCCCAAGGTCTAAAAGACTACGGGACAGACCAGACCAGAGAAGGTTCTGTCCTCAGGACATTCAATAGTTCTGTGCATCAAACCCAGCTGTTTATGTTATATAGCGTTTTCTTATTATGTACTTATATCTATATTTCTTATCTTTAAAGAGCATGTCTTTATTGCTGTACATTTTAACCCTCGCGTAGTCTTGTTCCAATAAAAAGAGCGGGTTATATTTTTTGGAACGAAGTCTTTTTATATCATAATTATGGACTGATTTCTTTGAAAATCATAGTCACAAAAAAAAGAACAAGAAGACGAGAAACGGAGGAAAGAAATGAAGGTGAGTACAAAAAAATGAGGCAGAGGATGATGGCAAGGTGAAAAGTACTAAAACGCCAATATTACCTTTACAGACAGAGCCTAGGTAAATGCTACTTTTACTGAACGTAAACCCCAAAAATCCCCACTGGTACACACCCAATATCTACCACACGCCTCGAACCATCACAGCTCAGCACACATTCAAACTTGAAACTGCATATCACCACTAGGACCCTTTAGGCCTAAAAAAAAAGACCCACATATCTTATGAACAGGGATGTTGCCATTCAACCCGTGGCAAATCAACGCATGGGTACAGTTTCTCCTGAAGCCCACTGAACCGACTACTGATGTCCCATGAACGGCATCATCTGCCGCTTTTGAGGCCTTTGCCGCCTACGGCATGTTGGCGATACCTTTAGTCCTGTTGCCTGGGTAGCACAGAAGAGGCTGCAGCAGGTTAGCGATGTACAATGAACGGGGGAAACGAGCCAAAGAAAAAAGCAGGGTGAAAAACAAGATTCTTGTTAAGATTGAAGTAGAAACGATAAAGAAATGTTAGGGCTAAGTAAGAGTAAAGACCAGGACATCCTTTAAAAAATAAAAAACACGGGGAAGAAGAGAAGAGAGAGAGAGAGAGAGAGAGAGAAGAAGAGAGAGGAGAAGAGAGAGAAGAGAGAGAGAGCAGAGAGAAGAAGAGAGAGAGAGACGAGAAGAGAGACCGACGACCCGAACCGACCGACCGACCGACTGACCCGACCGACCGACAGATAGATAGCGAGGAGAGAGAGAGGAAGAGAGAGAGAGAGAGAGAGAGAGAGAAGAGAGAGAGAGAGAGAGAGAGAGAGAGAGAGAGATAGAGAAGAGAGAGAACGAGCCGACCGACACGACCGACCGACAGACCGACTGACCGACCGACCGACAGATAGATAATGAGAGAGAGAGAGAGAGGAGAGAGAGAGAAGAGAGAGAGAGAGAGAGAGAGAGAGAGAGAGAGAGAGAGAGAGAGAGAGAGAGAGAAGAGAGAGAGAAGAGACCGACCGAGACCGACCGACCGAGAAGAAGAGAGAGCAAGACAGAAGACAGAAGACAGACAGCAGAGAGAGCTCGAACCGACAGAGAGAGAGAGAGAGAGAGAGAGAGAGAGAGAGAGAGAGAGAGAGAGAGAGAGAGAGAGAGAGAGAGAACAGAGAGACAGAGAGACCGTCCGACAGAGAGAGAGACAGAGAGAGAGAGCACTTAGTCATGTCTAAGACGCTTCAGGCCTCAAAAACATCCAAAAACTGTTACATCATGTACAGGGATACCTGCTGTTATCACATTAAACGGGTGCCGTTGCAACGCAAGGGGTGCATTTGGTCTCGGATATTCCTGGCCCCATACAACACACAGGGCAGGAAAGACCTCATCTTCTGCCATTGACACCTTTGTCTGCAGCGTGTTGGCAAGTTCTATGGCCTTATTCTCTAGAGTATGCGGGCAATATCGTTTTTCTCTATCTAGCTAAGAATTATCGGAGAGGAGGGTTAACAAAATAGAAATAGGATAGAAAGGAAGGGATGGAAAAAAGAAGAAGAAAAGCCAGACAAAAAATTATCAAAAAAGAAGATAGGGAAAATGTTAATACTGAACAAATCGAGAGGTTGAATGACTGAATGAATGCATGAATGCATGAATGAATGAATGAACTTTTTTTTTTTTTATTGAGGGAAAGGAATAAATACGTATGGCTTTTTACATCCACCCCTACGGAAAAGAAACGTAAGAGAGAGAAGAGAGAAGAGAGAGAGAGAGAGAAGAGAGAGAGAGAGAGAAGAGAGAGGAGAGAGAGAGAGAGAGAGAGAGAGAAGAGAGAGAGAGAGAGAGACAGACAGACAGACAGACAGACAGATAGACAGACAGACACAGGAGAGCTCTTTCTAAGTAGAGAACCCCCCCCCCCCCACACACACACACATATTGAACATATTTGAACAAAAAATGATTATAGAAGCAAGAGACAGTGCTGAAATGTGTAGACACATAGACAACAAAAAATAGTGAGACCAAGACAAAGGGAGAACAAGCCACGTAGACACAAAGTAGACAACATGTTA
Source organism: Rapana venosa (assembly GCA_028751875.1). Classification (NCBI taxonomy): domain Eukaryota; kingdom Metazoa; phylum Mollusca; class Gastropoda; order Neogastropoda; family Muricidae; genus Rapana; species Rapana venosa. Next base: position 10,449,696 of record CM054147.1, read on the forward strand.
ATGCTACCTTTTCTGAACATAAGAACATCCATGCTGGTGTAAATTCGCAATATCTACCATAGCCTCAAACCAATACAACTTACCACACATTTATACTTAGACCATTTGCACGATGCTTTACGCCTACAGATCCCACCAGACACTACATTATGAACTGGGGCGCACAATACCAACTAGGGGACAGGATAGCTCAGTGGTCAGAGCACTTGCACTCCTCAAGCTAAACAGCATTGAGCGTGGTTATCTAGTGGATGGGTGACCGTTCGTGCGCCTTGGCTTCAGTACAGTACCCCCCAGTTCACTTAGCTGTAAATGGGCACCTGCCCTCTTTAGGGTCAGGGAAGGTAAAGCAGCGAGAGAGAGAAGATGGGCACCGCCCTTAATATGCTGGGCCCTAGAGAAGCTGAGGTCTCTGACGCCTCGTTCTTCAGTTACCTCAAAGGTTAAGGGAACACGTTTACCTTTATATGTTAATCCATCTAATGCTAATGCAATCTATGGGTACATTCTGTACCAATGACGGCACAAGAATGAACCAGGTCTGCTGCTATAGATACTTTTATATTTTTGTTTGTTGGGAATTTGTACGGCCATATCCCCTGTACAGAGAGTCAAAAGGGAGTTGAAGTTTTTAAGATGAAAAGAAATGGAAAATAAACAAGAACCAAAGCTAAGGAATGCAAACAGAATGAAAATACACATGATATTTTAGCACAACGAAATAAGGTAAACAGGAAATTTAAGTGGGGAAGGGGGGGGGGTGGGGAGAGAGACAAGAGACAGAGACAGAGAGACAGAGAGACCAGAACCAGAACCGAGACAGACAGACAGACAGAGATAGAGAGACAGAGATAGACTCAGAGACAAATGCAGAGAGCAGAGAGAGATACAGATACAGATACAGAGACAGATACAGATACAGAGACAGACAGACACACAGGCACACACACAGACAGAAGAGGAAGTCAAACAAGCTGATAACAGAGGTAGACACACAAGTTTGCAAGCAGACAAGGGGGGAGAAAAAAACCCAGACACACTTTTTTTTTTTTTTTTTTGCTGCCTCATCTTCTGACGACCCCCGTCCTACTGTTCACACGCCGCTCATTCCAATCTCCCCGCCACAACCATACCCAGATTTGTTATGTCTCATCCTCAGGGTCGGAAGTCCACAGGGAGCCCATCACTATCAGGCCGCCGTTGGGCCACCAGCCAGAGGGGCCCTGCACTGCTGCTGGGTCACTTTGGTGGTGTTCAGTGGTGCCTGTTCTGAGCTAACATACGCAGGACACCACCTACTAAGCCCCCTACTAACGATAGTATTAGCTCAGTCGCGGAGCCAGACTGAGTGAGTTGCCCACCCCAGGTGGCAACCACCACAACGTCCCTCCAATGACCGTCCCTTGCGAACCTCCAACCCCAAAATCTTTGACACAAACTCACCACAGGCACAGAAGTATATGGGCAAACCGAATCTGAGGTCACCATGAGACCAGAGAAACTGAGACCACCGAATGAGAGGCAATTTTTTTTAATGCATGATGATCAATGACAATGAGGATGACGTAATGATGCTGCTGTGGAAGTGTATATGCTTTGAGACTACTTGACAGGGTTGTACTCTACGCTTACTATCATAATATATCCCGGCGTCAACCGGGCCCGAGAGATACAGACACCTGCAGTGTTGGTCAGGTAATTTGAGCAACACTCTCAAACTCGCATCCGTTAAGTGGATGAAGCTCGACTGTGTGGTCCCAGTCTTCCCACTGAGCCCACAGCACACTCACTCTGGGTAGGAGCCGGCCGGAGTCGGAAAAATCCCTAGGACTCTTATGGGAATCGAACCCGCGACCTTCCAGTTCGTAACCCAAGGCGCTAACCACTGCGCCATGGCGGCTGGGAACCCAGACACACTTGGACAAAGATGCAGAGGCCAACACACAGGGGACAAAACTGCGCAGACAAACAAGGACAACCAAGCAGCAGTACAGCCAGAGGGAAATGCCACGCGTAAACCTCTTGACAACTGCTGACACTGCTGGATGTCCAGCAGTCCCCATCATGTACTGGCAATCCAGTATAAAATAGCATGATGAGAGATGAGATGCGACTATATAAACCGAGGCCTCGTAGGCAAACACTCGCAGAACATCTTCCGCACACGTTAAAACCCGTTCCGCTTTCCCGAAGAGTAGGCCATTGTGTGCCAGTGGGAGCGGATGAGAAAATTTACAAAACTGCATACACACGGGGACTGGATGGAAAAAAGCACACGAGTGCTTCTTCCATTTTCCTCGAAATAAAAGAAGAAAAGAAAGCATCTCATCTGTCTGCGAATTCTGTGTCAGGTCTTCCCTCTTTTCTATCCCTCTCTTTGTTTCAACCTTGTTCCTTTTTCTCCCTGTCACGCCCTTTGTGTCTGTTTTCCGCCTTCTTGGTTCATTCTCCTGCCTTTTTTTTCCCAGAAAGAGTTAACAGATAACGGTTCTTTCCCACGCCGAAGTCGGATAGGCTGGGTCTGATTTGTCAGGTGCTTAACGGCAGTGCAACCTATTTTCACTCTCATACAGACAACAGTAGTTATTGTCTGAGCGTTCGACGACGACGAAGAAGAGAATAATGCAAAGAAAGAAGAAGAAGAAGAAGAAATGAAGAAAAGAAGAAGAAGAGAAGAAGAAGAAGAAGAAGAAGAAGAAGAAAAAAAAGAGAAGAAGAGAAGAAGGAGGAGGAGTGGAGGAGGAGGAGGAGGAGGAGAGGAGGAGGAGGAGGAGGAGGAGGAGGAGGAGGAAGATACTAGCAATACAAACGATGGCCACAAGCCACTACAGAATACAACACACTCGGCCTCAAAACATCGTCTCATCCCTATGAAGCTGTAAGCCCCCAAAACACCCAGAGGTGCTATGTCATGAAGAAGGATGCTGTCATTAAATGGTTGCTGATGCATGGCATGAATACATCTTGTCCCATAACCCATCGAACTGATATCTAACAGGGCAGAATAGACCTCATCCACCGCTATTGACACCTTCCTTTGCCTACAGGGTGTTGGCAATTTCTGTGGCCATATCTCCTGGATAGAAAAGAGGGGGCAGGGGGCAGTGCATTAAGTTAAAGATTTAAGAAAAAGAAAAAAAACACAGAGAAAAATCTTAAGAAAAAGAAAATACAAGCAAAAAGGACCATCGAAAAAAGAGACGAATTACAGAAAAAATAAACAGAAAACGCAAAAAGAAAGTGAAAAAGTAAACTCCAGAGAGACTGGAAGAGTTTTCACACAGACTAATTTTTTTTAGTTGGCGAGAGAGAGAGAGAGAGAGAGAGAGAGAGAGAGAGAGAGATGAGGAGAGAGAATGAGAGAGGAGAGGAGTGAGAGAGAGAGAGAGAGAGAGAGAGAGACAGACAGACAGACAGACAGACAGACAGACAGAGACACAGGGAGAGCTCTTTCTAAGTCGAGAAAAAAAACACACACATATTTGAACATATTTGAACAAAAAATGATTATAGAAGCAAGAGCACAGTGTTGAAATGTGTAGACACATAGACAACAATAGTGAGACCAAGACAAAGGGAGAACAAGCCACGTAGACACAAAGTAGACAAAATATTAATGCAACCTTTTCTGAACATAAGAACATCCATGCTGGTGTAAATTCGCAATATCTACCATAGCCTCAAACGAATACAACTTACCACATAATTATTTGTACTTGGACCATTTCCATGATGCTTTCCGCCTACAGATCCCACCAGACACTACATTATGAACTCGGACTCACTATTCCAACTAGGGGACAGGATAGCTCAGTGGTCAGAGCACTTGCACTCCTCAAGCTAAACAGCACTGAGCGTGGTTAACTAGTGGATGGGTGACCGTTCGAGCGCCTTGGCTTCAGTACAGTCCCCCCCCCCCCCCAGTTCACTTAACTGTAAATGGGCACCTGCCCTCTTTAGGGTCAGGGAAGGTAAAATAGCGAGGGAGAGGAGATGGGCACAGCCCTCAAGATGCTAAGCCCTAGAGAAGCTGAGGTCTCTGACACTTCGTTCTTCAATTACTTCAAAGGTTAAGGGAACACGTTTACCTTTATATCTTAATCCATCTAATGCTAATGCAATCTATGGGTACATTCTGTACCAATGACGCCACAAGAATGACCTAGTCTGCTGCTATAGATACTTTTATATTTTTGTTTGTTGGGAATTTGTACGGCCATATCCCCTGTACAGAGAGTCAAAAGGGAGTTGAAGTTTTTAAGATGAAAAGAAATGGAAAATAAACAAGAACCAAAGCTAAGGAATGTAAACAGAATGAAAATACACATGATATTTTAGCACAACGAAATAAGGTAAACAGGAAATTTAAGTGGGGGGGGGGGGGGGGGGGGAGGGGAGGTGAGACAGAGAGACAGAGAGACAGAACCAGAACAGAGACAGACAGACAGACAGAGATAGAGACAGAGATAGACACAGAGACAAATGCAGAGAGCGAGAGAGAGATACAGATACAGATCAGAGATAGATACAGATACAGAGACAGACAGACACACAGGCACACACACAGACAGAAGAGGAAGTCAAACAAGCTGATAACAGAGGTAGACACACAAGTTTGCAAGCAGACAAGGGGGGAGAAAAAACCCAGACACACTTTTTTTTTTTTTTTTGCTGCCTCATCTTCTGAGGACCTCCGTCCTACTGTTCACACGCCGCTCATTCCAATCTCCCCGCCACAACCACACCCAGATTTGTTATGTCTTATCCTCAGGGTCGGAAGTCCACAGGGAGCCCATCACTATCAGGCCGCCGTTGGGCCACCAGCCAGAGGGGCCCTGCACTGCTGCTGGGTCACTTTGGTGGTGTTCAGTGGTGCCCTGTTCTGAGCTAACATACGCAGGACAACCACCTACTAAGCCTCCTACTAACGATTAGTATTAGCTCAGTCGCGGAGCCAGACTGAGGGAGTTGCCACTCCCAGGTGGCAACCACCACAACGTCCCTCCAACGACCGTCCCCTGCGAACCTCCAACCCCAAAGGCTTTGACACAAACTCACCACAGGCACAGAAGTGTATGGGCAAACCGAATCTGAGGTCACCATGAGACCAGAGAAACTGGGACCACCGAATGAGAAGCAATTTTTTTTAATGCATGATGATCAATGACAATGAGGATGACGTAATGATGCTGCTGTGGAAGTGTATATGCTTTGAGACTACTTGACAGGGTTGTACTCTACGCTTACTATCATAATATATCCCGGCGTCAACCGGGCTCGAGAGATACAGACACCTGCAGTGTTGGTCAGGTAATTTGAGCAACACTCTCAAACTCGCATCCGTTAAGTGGATGAAGCTCGACTGTGTGGTCCCAGTCTTCCCACTGAGCCCACAGCACACTCACTCTGGGTAGGAGCCGGCCGGAGTCGGAAAAATCCCTATGACTCTTATGGGAATCGAACCCGCGACCTTCCAGTTCGTAACCCAAGGCGCTAACCACTGCGCCATGGCGGCTGGTAACCCAGACACACTTGGACAAAGATGCAGAGGCCAACACACAGGGGACAAAACTGCGCAGACAAACAAGGACAACCAAGCAGCAGTACACCAGAGGGAAATGCCACGCGTAAACCTCTTGACAACTGCTGACACTGCTGGATGTCCAGCAGTCCCCATCATGTACTGGCAATCCTCCTGTGGGAGTGCCGGGACCCCGTCAGTATAAAATAGCATGATGAGATATGAGATGCGACTATATAAACCGAGGCCTCGTAGGCAAACACTCGCAGAACATCTTCCGCACACGTTAAAACCCGTTCCGCTTTCCCGAAGAGTAGGCCATTGTGTGCCAGTGGGAGCGGATGAGAAAATTTACAAAACTGCATACACACGGGGACTGGATGGAAAAAAGCACACGAGTGCTTCTTCCATTATCCTCGAAATAAAAGAAGAAAAGAAAGCATCTCATCTGTCTGCGAATTCTGTGTCAGGTCTTCCCTCTTTTCTATCCCTCTCTTTGTTTCTGCCTGGTTCCTTTTTCCTCCCTGTCACGCCCTTTGTGTCTGTTTTCCGCCTTCTTGGTTCATTCTCCTGCCTTTTTTCCCAGAAAGAGTTAGCAGATAACGGTTCTTTCCCACGCCGAAGTCGGATAGGCTGGGTCTGATTTGTCAGGTGCTTAACGGCAGTGCAACCCATTTTCACTCTCATACAGACAACAGTAGTTATTGTCTGAGCGTTCGACGACGACGAAGAAGAAGAATAATGCAAAGAAGAAGAAGAGGAAGAATTGCGAAGAAGAAGAATTGCGAAGATGAATTGCGAAGAGAAGAAGAGAAGAAGAAGAAGAAGAAGAAGAAGAAGAAGAGAAGAAGAAGAGGAGAGGAGAGGAAGAAGAAGAAGAAGAAGAAGAAGAGAAGAAGAAGAGGAGGAGGAGGAGGAAGAGGTGGAGGTGGAGGAGGAGGAGGTGGAGGAGGAGGAGGGGAAGAAGAAGAAGATACTACCGATACAAACTATGGCCACAAGCCACTACAAATTACAACACACTCGGCCTCAAAACATCGTCTCATCCCTATGAAGCTGTAAGCCACCAAAACACCCAGAAGAAGGATGCTGTCATTAAATGGTTGCCGATGCATGGCATAAATGCATCTTGTCCCATAGCCCATCGAACTGATATCTAACAGGACAGAATAGACCTCATCCACCGCTATTGACACCTTCCTTTGCAAATACATACAGGGTGCTGGCAATTTCTGTGGCCATATCTCCTGGATAGAAAAGAGAGGGCAGGGGGCAATGCATTAAGTTAAAGATTTAAGAAAAAAAACCCAGAGAAAATTCTTAAGAAAAAGAAAATACAAGCAAAAAGGACCATCGAAAAAAGAGACGAATAAAAGAAAAAATTTAAAAGACAAACGCAAAAAGAAGTGAAACGAAAGTAAATCCAGAGAGAGACGGAGTGGAAGAAGAGTTTTCACACAGAATAATGTTCTTTTTAAGGATTGGCCGAAGGAGAAGAAATGAGAGAGAGGAGAAAGTGAGAATCAGAGAGAGAAGAGCAGAGAAAGAGAGAGAGAGAAAGAGAAGAGATAGAATAGAGAGAAGAGAAGAGTAGAGAGTAGAGAAATAGAGAGAATGAGATGGAAGATGATGAGACGGAGAGAGAGAGAGAGAGAGAGCACATTAACCAAGACAACAACGAAAGAGACATGCCTGAAACTAGAAGGGGGTGGAATAGGCTGGTGGCTAGACCACTGCACATTGTGCTTACAGTCTGATGGCCCCGGTTCAAGCCCAGGCTTGAGACATCACCGAGACGCCTGTCTATGGGGAATTTTCCCCTGGAATTAACATCCCTGCTGCCGACACCACTCTCCCAGAAGGTCTTCGGATGAGAATATAATCCGAGGTTCCATATGTGCACGCACGCAAAACATCTTGCGCACATGTTAAGACCTGTTCCACTTTTCGGAAGAGTATGTCATTGTGAGAGTGAGGGGAATGAATGATAAAACTGACAAAACTGCATGGATATGGGAAGTGGATGCAGATATAAAGCTTACCAGTGTCTAGTCCATTAACTTCGAAATAAAAACAAATGATAATAATATAAATAACAAAAACGCAAATACGCAAAGAAAAAAAAACACACTTCAGAGACATGGACAGACAAACAGCAGTGAAGCCAAAGAGAAAACTACCACACAAAAACAACCCAGACTATGACTACCTTTGCTGAACATCAACACATCCTTACCATACAATATCCACTACAGCCAACAAGCCCAGTACAGCTGGCAACAAGCTCAGATTCAAAACACCCTGCCATTCGTGTGATGCTTTAGGCCTTCAAAAAACCCGACAGACGTTGTGTTATGAACAAGTATGCTGTCATTAAACGGGAGCCAATGCAACGCATGGGTACATTTTGTCCTGTAACCCATTGAAGCGATAAGTATCAGGACAGGAAAGATCTCCTCCACCGCTATAGACACCATCCTTTGCCTACAGCGTGCAAGCTATTTCGTGGTCATAGCCCCTGGATGGAAAAGAAGAGAGGGGGCAATGAGGTAAAGATTTAAGAAAAAAAATAACCCCATAGAAAACTAGAAAAAGAAAAACATGCAAAAGAGAAAGAAACATAGCAGAGGAACTAGAGACAAAAAAAACCGCAAAGGGAAAGTGAAGAAACAAGTAGACTTTGAAAAGACTGGAAGCGTTTTCACATAGAATGAAAGGGAGAGAGATGAGATGAGAGAGAGACGAGATGAGAGAGACGAAGAGACTGAGAGAAGCGCAGCGAGAGAGAGAGGAGAGGGAGAGAGAGAGATGAGACGTGAGAGAAGATTGAGAAGAGAGAGAGAGAGACAGAGACAGAGACAGAGGAGAGGGAGAGAGAGATTTACACAAAAAAACTCAACTGAATTCCTTGAAATGCTAATTAATTTTAGACTTTAAGAGGAAATTTTAAGGACTGTCTTTAAAAGAGCAAATTGATAATTGATTGCAGGATGAAGTGCTTAAGAAGCGACAAGAGTCAGAATGGACTCTGTGTGAAAACTAGTTTGCTTTCTATGAAACAGAAGCTTGGGAATATTGATAACATAAAGTGAGGCATAATGAGAGAGAGAGAGAGGCAGACAGGCAGACAGACAGACAGACAGACAGGATACTCATTGCACGCAAATAGGAAAAGAATAATACCAAAGAGAAAGATTAGAAACACTGTGACATGAATGAAAGAAGAAGAAAGAGAAGGATGCAAAGAAGGTGAAAGCCACAACAAAAAGCTTGCAAAGAAACATGTAAAGAAGGAGGAAACTGCAAAGAAAGAAGAATGCAAAAATTGCGAAAGAAGAAGAAGAGGAAAAACACAAAGAAGAAGAATTCAGAGAAGAAGATGCAAAGAAAAGAAAAAAGCAAGAAACAAACTACAAGAAAAAATGCAAAGGAAAAATAGCAAAGGAAAAAAATGCAAGAAAAAAAATGCAAAAAAGAAATCACAACAGAAGAAGCAAAGAAGAAGAAGAAGTTGAGGGAAGAAGAAGGAGAAAAGAGTTGGAGAAGAAGAAGAAGAAAATGCAAAGAAGATTAATAAGAAGAAGAAGAACTAGAAACATCAGCAAACAAAAACATGAGGAAAGAATGTTGCAATAATGACTTGGAGGACAAGCCTCTTCCTTTATAAAAAGAGTTTGAATGACAAAAAATTGACAGCTGTTGCCCGTGTTTTGTACAATTTTCTTTCTTAAAGAAGAACGAATAAAGAAAGAAATCAGAAAGCTAATTTACAAAATATGTAGGCAAACAAAAAAGAAGCGAAGGATGGGGCAGTAATTATACAGGAGAAAGCTGGACATTCAGGACAGGCCACAGAGCAGTGGTGTATTCCTAGTTAGGATTGAACTTCTTGTTGTTTACCTCTGTATCACACTACAAGATGACCAAGAAGAAGACATTCACATGATCTGACTTCTTCTCGGTGAAAATTAAACAAGCTAGCAACAACGAAAAACAAAGACACACACGCAAATAGGAAAATGTAAGCCAAGAGCAGAAGACACATTTCGATGTAAAAAAACAAAAACACGACAAGACAAACAAAACAAGACAAATCAAATCTTAATATACCAACAAAAAGGAAATGATAATCCACAAAAACTTGAGAAAGTGTATCTGCAAAGTTTCGTGTTGTGCAAACAAGGTAGCATCTATATTGTATTATCATGATAACGACATTGATGACACTTTTCTTCATTTTGACGACACGAGTTAGGAGATAGATTTTGGGGTCAGCATTTTATGTTCACTGTACCAGAATCTTGATAAATTTATACGAATAATTTTTCGTTCTGTACTGAGCCCCCTCCTCTCCCACCCCTACCCCAGAAAACAACACAAAACCCCCCAAACAAACAACATAAAAACTACTAATGAGCTCACAAAACGAACAAACGAACAATAGAATAAACAAAACATACAAACTCTGTCTCCTCAAAGCATCCAAACAATAAAAAAAACACCTAACACAAACTTTTTTCGTCTCAAATCCTTTTTTTTGTCGACGTTACCAGCGTAAAGTAGAAACGTACGCGTTAAACATAAAACCGCTGCAGAAGATGCGGCGTTTTAGATTTCTGAGTATGCATCTCTTCGTAAGCTATCCAGAGCATCCTTTGCCTTGCCTAGCAGCATCATGTCGTTTTCTCTTTCTCTCCTAAGATTTCCCTGGGAGTCATTAGGTGCACTGGTTTCTCGGTGATAGGTTAAGCATGCCTAAAGCCTAGTGTTCTCCGATATCGCTTCATTTACATAGCTTAGACTGTCTTTTATTCCGCTGCCAGTGTCTGGGATACATACAGGGTAATAGAATACATCAGGAGCGTTCGGAATTTATAAAGACGTTCTTGTCCGTATAGTCTCATTTCAGCCTAGATAAGCCTTTTGTTGCTTTCGCTGTTTTAGAAAAGGATGTTTGGGTATAAAGCCCCCACTGTTGATAATGGATCCGAGGTCAGTGGACTCTTAAAAAAGCCATTCCTAGCTTTTGCCTTTGGGCATTATATGGATGGAGATAGTGAGGTTCTGGCTGGCATCGACCTGGTTTTCTCGTAGCTGATTTGCTTGCTGTGGTTTGCTTGTGCTTTGGATTTGGTCAGTTTGTGTTAGACTATAAGTGTTGTTTACAAAGCGAAGGACCTGAAGGCATTTTGTGCTATTTTAAAATCGTACTAAAATGATATCAAATGCATAGCATTATACTTTCGATTTTATGCAAGATGAACTGTCGATGTTTCTAACTAGCTACATGGATGCTGCTCTTACATGAATCCTTTTTGCAGCACGGATGTCGGTGCTTTCCACAGATTTCAACACAAGAATTGTATTTCAAGCTTGACGCTCAGGCGATCCCTGTCTTTCCCAGTTATGATGGCTCAAAACCAGGATCAAGTTGTTTCAGCTTCTCTTTGTGATATGCAATAGGCTGTATTCTAGGCAAAAAAACCCCTAAGCTGCAGAACAGACAATTTTGCAAAGATTTGCAAGCAGTGTCGTGTCACTGTCAGTTCTGGAGAGACTGCGGTCATTCTTTAGTCATCCTCATGATCTCATGATCTCAGCGGGCTCCCCTCTACCTGAAGGCACGACTAACAACATGGCATCACGAGTTGTGAGTGCAACAGTCTGTCTCAGCAGCGCTGCCAGCAGCATTGATGGTGTAGAGGTGTCCAGTCCTTTCAGGGAGGTCACAATGGCCGGCAGCAGGTTTCACACTCCAAGAAACTGCCGAAACCATGTCAAAGCACTAAACCACGACAGCCGTAGTGAGAATAATGATTCTAACCACTTTCATTAATTTAAAGATCTGGACTACTTTTTGTCAACTAATCCCCTCAATCGCAACCCCCCGAAAAAAAACCCCACAACGTAAAACAAATAAAACAGATATACACCCCCAAAACCCCCCATATATATATATACGTTTATATATAATGTATGGAATTTATATGCCGCTGAATCTTGTAGAGCAACAAATCAAAGCGCTCAGATTTCTTTAAATATCGAGGATAAAGGAATAAGCACTCATGTGCTCTTTTTACATCTAGTCCTCGTGTGTATGCGGTTTTGTAAAGTTTGTCATCTGTTCCCACCAACACACAATGGCCTACTCTTTCGAAAAGCGGAACAGGATTTACCGTGTGCGCAAGGTGTTCTGCATGCGTTCACACACGGGGCCTCAGTTCATAGTCTCATCCGAAGGACTTATATATATATATATCACACGGGGCCTCAGTTCAAAGTCTCATCCGAAGGACTTATATATATATATATATATATATATATATATATATATTATATATATATATTATATTTATATATATTATATATATATATATATATATTATATGTGTGTGTGTGTGTGTGTGTGTGTGTGTGTGTGTGTGTGTGTTCCGCCACCAATGTGAAAAAAGTTTCAGACAAGACAAAATGCTTAACCCTTAA
>CM054147.1:10466699-10484199 GCA_028751875.1 Rapana venosa
GAATTAGAATTGCAAAAATGACGAAGAATGCAAATAATGATAAAGAAGAAGAAGAACTGCAAAGACGAAGAAGAAGAATTGCAAAGAAGAAGAAGAACAACAACAACAACAAGAAAAAGAACAACAACAACAACAACATCACCACTACCACGTCATCTCCACCACGTCCGTTACCACCACCACCACCACCACCACCACACCAATTACAATAACAAAAACAATAACAAAGAACACCACACAATTAACAACAGCAACATTCAGCAACATCAAGTGATCATCTAGCCTAGTAATTATGCCCACCTTGCAAGACACCGTGCCAGAAGAAAGAATCATGGCAGACATACGAACAGATGTTCCAAGACAGCAGCAACAAAAAGACAGGGATGGCAAAAGGATTCTAAAAAAACCGATCTAGTTGTACCCACATGACCACCCACCAATCAAGGGATTCAGACTGGGGTCAGGCTGCAGCAATACTTCAGCTTGGCCTTCCCATCATGTTGTTGCTCAGCCAGACTCAAAAAAAGAGTTCCTGTTGCGGAAATTGGAAGTGTTACTATGTGTCTCTTCGGGTTCCTGATAGTCCCGTAGACAGTGATACGATTTCACTACAGAAAAGAGACTAGGTTTGCTATTTCATTCGCCAGATTTACTAAGAAATAGTATTGATTTGGTTGAGTTTGAATTCTTCCCTAGCTTCTTGAGAAGGTGTTGGGACTTTGAATTAATTTTTAGGCAATATTTTGTGGTCATGATGAGCCTACTGGACCTCTCTCTCTCTTTCTGTCTCTGTCTCTCTGTTTCTCTCTCTCTGTGTCTCTGTCTCTGTCTCTCTCTATCTCTCTCTCTCCCCCCCCCCTCTCTCTATGTAAGGCGAACTACTATTACAATATATGCTAAACCCCATTGGTCAAGAGATGTTTTAAGCATATGCCTACCAAACTTCATAAACCAAATATGCCAGTAAATCCACGAGAGCATGCTGGTTGTTTACGAATCTGCACAACTCAATGGAGGCGGCTAACATTAACTGCAGTATCTTAGTGATGTTATTTGATGTATTTCTTTTGTTAAACAAAGGAAGTAAGGCAGTGGCAAGTCAGCCCATAGTTGGAACTGAAATGATAAACTCCTCAATGTTAGCCCTACAGAATCCACAGCGATCTAAAACGCAAGTGGCAAATGTGGGAACATGGAAGTAGAACACTTTGTCAGTTTATCTGGATGTTTATCATACCCGTCTCTCGCATGAAAACAAAAGACGGAACTGGTCAATACAGATGGCCGTTTGGGAACCGGTTTTTTTCTGCAGACTTTTCAATTTTCGTTTGACAGTACGTGACAAGACTACTATCTGTGTCTCTTTTAGTAATACATCACCCACTAACAGTACCGAGAGATACAGACACCTAATACTAGTCAGGACATTTGGGGGATTAGTTTCCAAATTGAATCTGTAAAAGTGATGCCACAACAAGCAGTGAGTCATGACTGATGATATTCCTTTCTCAGGGATTCGTGTTGTCATTTCTGTTCCAAGCCCATCTCTCCTCTATCGGAGTCAGGCCAATAGTCCTTGTGGGGCGCTGAAGTCACGCAATGTTTGCTTGTCGCCTATCTCCTGATTTTATTCATACGAAACGTCTCGGAATGTTTGTAGAATTTCTTGTCAGAAGTTGTCTTTTAAAGACATTTTGGTGGAGAAGAGGTTGTTTGATTTGTGTAGCAAGTTTATATACAGGAATTGCATTAACGATAGAAAAGTGTGTGTGTGTATGTCTGTGCGTGCGTACGTGCGTGCTTGCGTGAGACAGAGACAGACGGACAGATAAAGATAGACGTAAACAGATACGAAGGGACTGACACTAAGACAAAGAAATAATGGCAAGCTTTCTGTTTTCAATGACATTGGTTTCAATAACCCTTTTCAGTCGTTGCGTGGTGCATTGGCTCGAGCTGTTGGCTGAGCTACAAACATTAAAGAAAATCGTCTACAACATTTATCCCGAGATCTTTTGTCTTGTCTTTTATATCACTTTTATTACTATCTCCAATCAACTTCTCAATGAATTATCTTTTAAAAAATGACTATTTTCAACAAGCGCATGCAAAGAAACATTCATGCAAGTTCCTCACTGCGTTATTATTTCTTTGTGGAAAAAAATTTACGCGCCCTTCACAACACAAAACACTGTTACTAAAATGTTTAATGTAGTTAGCTTTGCAGACTGTACAGGTCACGGCTCATAGCACCATATCCAGCATATCTCAGTGAAGGGTCTCGGGCACAGCGCTAAAATTAGCTCCTTCCTTTTACGGATAGCAGCTGAGAGGAGCTGAAAGTGGGGGACACTGACAGCTGTGGGTAAGGGAAGAAGATTGTGACCATCATGATGACCACACTGAATATTTCCCATGTATCCAATACTGATATGATCAACCCAAGGCGTTTTGATTTGATTCTATAGTGATTGTTTGCTATTTATACACTACTTTTATAAAAACCCAAGCAGTCTGACTGATTACTGTAATTGTTGTTTGATTATTTTACACTACTTTATAATAAACCGAGAGTCTGACTTAATTACTGTAATGATTGTTTGCTATTTATACAGTACTCTTATAATAAACCCAAGCAGTCTGATGGATTACTGTAATGATTGTTTGCTATTTATACAGTACTCTATAATAAACCAAGCAGTCTGACTGGATTACTGTAATGATTGTTTGCTATTTATACAATACTCTTATAAAAAGCCAATGATATGACTGATTACTGTAATGATGTTTGCTATTTATACACTACTTTTATCATAAACCCACGGCGTCTGACTGGATTACTGTAATGATTGTTTGCTATTTATACAATACTCTTATAAAAACCCTAGGAGTATGACTGGATTAACTGTAATGATTGTTTGCTATTTATACAATACTCTATAATAAACCCTAGGAGTATGACTGGATTACTGTAATTATTGTTTGCTATTTTACAATACTCTTATAATAAAGCCAATGAGTATGACTGGGATTACTGTAATGATTGTTTGCTATTATACAATACTCTTATAATAAACCCAATGAGTATGACTGGATTACTGTAATTATTGTTTGCTATTTATACATACTCTTATAATAAAGCCAATGAGTATGACTGGATTACTGTAATGATTTGTTTGCTATTTATACAGTACTCTTATAATAAACCCAATGAGTATGACTGGATTACTGTAATGATTGTTTGCTATTTATACAATACTCTTATAATAAAACCCAATGAGTATGACTGGATTACTGTAATGATTGTTTGCTATTTATACAGTACTCTTATAATAAACCCAAGCAGTCTGACTGGATTACTGTAATGATTGTTTGCTATTTATACACTACTTTTATAATAAACCCAAGCAGTCTGACTGGATGGCTACAATGGCTATTTCCCAATACTTATATTATCAGCCCAAAGAAGACCGACCCAGGCAATCAATCCCTGCTTTCTTTACTGGCCTTCACTGGTCAAGTTGAAAAATGCCTCTGACACCGTGTTATCAGTCTAGCATATAGGGAAAGTATCCTGCTGAAACTAAGACCCTTCGACATTAAAAAGTTCAGGTGTCATGCGACCACTGCCCTTTATTTTTTCTGAGCTGCTTTTAAGATTTATGTTTTGGAAGGGTGGTGGAGGGTTGTGGAGGGGGGGTGGGTGGGTGTGCTGTTCTGGGTGAGACATCATTAGGAAGGTCACTTTCTTTCATAAGAAATTTAAATGTTCGTCGTAAACAAACATGACAAAAGAGACAAGCATTTTTCTGTCTATGTGTGTGTGTGTCTTTGTCTGTGTGTCTGTGTGTCTGTTTGTAGCTCTCTCTCTGTCTCTGTCTCTGACTCTCTCTCTCTGACTCTCTCTGTATGTATGTATGTGTGACTTTGCGTGTATTGTAAGGGGTTTTGTGTGCACACATGCGTGCATGCATGCGTGAGTGCGTCCCGTGTGTGTGCAAATGTGTGTGCAAGCGCGCGCGCCTGTGTTTGTGTGTTGTGTGCGCGCGCGCCCGCACGTGCGCAAGTAATTGAGAAAATTTGATGATTATATTTAGCTTGACGCCAGAATACACAGTTTTCAAGCCATTTTTGTTTCAAAAATGGCGTTGCTCTTATAATAGACCTGAATGAGGACAGCATAAAATATATTGTCAGAATACTTTCCTGTAGCAAGTTTTTTACCACGAGACAATAATTATTTTGATATGAAATGCATTTCCCATGACATCCTCTTCAAAAACATCTTGTGCACACGTAATAACCCGTTCCGCTTTTCGGAAAGTAGGGCCCTTGTGTGCCGTGGGAACGGATGACAAAACTGACAAAACTGCAGACACACGGGGATTTGGATGTAAAAGAGCACGTTAATGCTTATTCCATTATCCTCGAAAAAAAAAGAACAGAAAAAGAATACAAAATCTATTTTTCAAAGGTATTGACACAAGTTGTATGTTTACGACATGTTGCATCTAGAAATGTTATATTTAGCTTTTAACTGCAAAATGTATATGATTATCCCATATCCCATCCATTCTCAGATTTTCAACTCAGTTTTGTTGTTGTTGGTATGTTTCTGTCCAACCTGTTCTGTTTGCCTACTTTTGCTCCTGAATCTGTATGTCTCACTCCACCTCGCTGTTTACGAGTTTTGAAAGGGCTGTCTTTATGATAGAAGGCTTTTGTCACAATCCTTGGTCTGTTATTGAATAATGTCTGGCCATAAGCCTCCCCCCCCTTCCCACCCCCCCCATTCCCTGCTCTCCCCCATTTCACTTCCACTCCCCCCCCCCCCCCCCCCCCCACCCCCCCCCCCCCCCCTTCCCTTTCTTTACCTCAGCTCGCTGCGCTGCTTTCTGCCCACAGGCAGGCTTCTCCTCTGTCTTCTCGTGTCCTGGTCTTTGTCTGATCTGGCTCCCATAATTATAGGAAAAAAAGGACGCTGTGATATCTCTTTTCAGCGCTGCGATCATAGATTTTTGGGGGAGATTCTGCTTCTTGTGTTGCGGGGTCAAAGTGTCTTTTAAAGACATTTGGTGGAGAAGAGGTTGTTTGATTTGTGTAGCAAGTTTATATACAGGAATTGCATTAAACGATAGAAAAGTTGTGTGTGTGTATGTCTGTGCGTGCGTACGTGCGTGCTTGCGTGAGACAGAGACAGACGGACAGATAAAGATAGACGTAAACAGATACGAAGGGACTGACACTAAGACAAAGAAATAATGGCAAGCTTTCTGTTTTCAATGACATTGGTTTCAATAACCCTTTTCAGTCGTTGCGTGGTGCATTGGCTCGAGCTGTTGGCTGAGCTACAAACATTAAAGAAAATCGTCTACAACATTTATCCCGAATCTTTTGTCTTGTCTTTTATATCACTTTTATTACTATCTCCAATCAACTTCTCAATGAATTATCTTTTAAAAAATGACTATTTTCAACAAGCGCATGCAAAGAAACATTCATGCAAGTTCCTCACTGCGTTATTATTTCTTTGTGGAAAAAAATTTACGCGCCCTTCACAACACAAAACACTGTTACTAAAATGTTTAATGTAGTTAGCTTTTGCAGACTGTACAGGTCACGGCTCATAGCACCATATCCAGCATATCTCAGTGAAGGGTCTCGGGCACAGCGCTAAAATTAGCTCCTTCCTTTTACGGATAGCAGCTGAGAGGAGCTGAAAGTGGGGGACACCGACAGCTGTGGGTAAGGGAAGAAGATTGTGACCATCATGATGACCACACTGAATATTTCCCATGTATCCAATACTGATATGATCAACCCAAGGCGTCTGATTTGATTTCTATAGTGATTGTTTGCTATTTATACACTACTTTTATAATAAACCCAAGCAGTCTGACTGGATTACTGTAATTGTTGTTTGTTATTTATACACTACTTTTATAATAAACCCGAGGAGTCTGACTTAATTACTGTAATGATTGTTTGCTATTTATACAGTACTCTTATAATAAACCCAAGCAGTCTGACTGGATTACTGTAATGATTGTTTGCTATTTATACAGTACTCTTATAATAAACCCAAGCAGTCTGACTGGATTACTGTAATGATTGTTTGCTATTTATACAATACTCTTATAATAAAGCCAATGAGTATGACTGGATTACTGTAATGATTGTTTGCTATTTATACACTACTTTTATCATAAACCCACGGCGTCTGACTGGATTACTGTAATGATTGTTTGCTATTTATACAATACTCTTATAATAAACCCTAGGAGTATGACTGGATTACTGTAATGATTGTTTGCTATTTATACAATACTCTTATAATAAACCCTAGGAGTATGACTGGATTACTGTAATTATTGTTTGCTATTTATACAATACTCTTATAATAAAGCCAATGAGTATGACTGGATTACTGTAATGATTGTTTGCTATTTATACAATACTCTTATAATAAACCCAATGAGTATGACTGGATTACTGTAATTATTGTTTGCTATTTATACAATACTCTTATAATAAAGCCAATGAGTATGACTGGATTACTGTAATGATTGTTTGCTATTTATACAGTACTCTTATAATAAACCCAATGAGTATGACTGGATTACTGTAATGATTGTTTGCTATTTATACAATACTCTTATAATAAACCCAATGAGTATGACTGGATTACTGTAATGATTGTTTGCTATTTATACAGTACTCTTATAATAAACCCAAGCAGTCTGACTGGATTACTGTAATGATTGTTTGCTATTTATACACTACTTTTATAATAAACCCAAGCAGTCTGACTGGATGGCTACAATGGCTATTTCCCAATACTTATATTATCAGCCCAAAGAAGACCGACCCAGGCAATCAATCCCTGCTTTCTTTACTGGCCTTCACTGGTCAAGTTGAAAAATGCCTCTGACACTCGTGTTATCAGTCTAGCATATAGGGAAGTATCCTGCTGAAACTAAGACCCTTCGACATTAAAAAGTTCACGGTGTCATGCGACCAGCTGCCCTTTATTTTTTCTGAGCTGCTTTTAAGATTTATGTTTTGGGAAGGGGTGGTGGAGGGTTGTGGAGGGGTGGGTGGGTGGGTGTGCTGTTCTGGGTGATGACACTCATTAGGAAAGGTCACTTTCTTTCATAAGAAATTTAATGTTCGTCGTAAACAAACATGACAAAAGAGACAGCATTTTTCTGTCTATGTGTGTGTGTGTCTTTGTCTGTGTGTCTGTTTGTAGCTCTCTCTCTGTCTCTCTGTCTCTGACTCTCTCTCTCTGACTCTCTCTGTATGTATGTATGTGTGACTTTGCGTGTATTGTAAGTGTGTGTGTGTGCACACATGCGTGCATGCATGCGTGAGTGCGTGCGTGTGTGTGCAAATGTGTGTGCAAGCGCGCGCGCCTGTGTTTGTGTGTGTGTGTGCGCGCGCGCCCGCACGTGCGCAAGTAATTGAGAACTTTGATGATTATATTAAGCTTGACGCAGAATACACAGTTTTCAAGCCATATATTGTTTCAACATGGCGTGTGCTCTTATAATAAGACCTGAATGAGGACAGCATAAAATATATTGTCAGAAAACTTTCCTGTAGCAAGTTTATACCACCGATGACAATAATTATTTGATATGAAATGCATCCTATGACATCCATCTTCAAAAACATCTTGTGCACACGTAATAACCCGTTCCGCTTTTCGGAAGAGTAGGCCATTGTGTGCCGGTAGGAACGGATGACAAAACTGACAAAACTGCAGACACACGGGGATTGGATGTAAAAGAGCACGTTAATGCTTATTCCATTATCCTCGAAATAAAAAGAACAGAAAAAAGAATACAAAATCTATTTTTCAAAGGTATTGACACAAGTTGTATGTTTACGACATGTTGCATCTAGAAATGTTATACTTAGCTTTTAACTACAAAATGTATGTGATTATCCTATATCCCATCCATTCTCAGATTTTCAACTCAGTTTTGTTGTATGTTTCTGTCCAACCTGTTCTGTTTGCCTGCTTTTGCTCCTGAATCTGTATGTCTCACTCCACCTCGCTGTTTACGAGTTTTGGCAGGGCTGTCTTTGTGATAGAAGGCTTTTGTCACAATCCTTGGTCTGTTATTGAATAATGTCTGGCCATAAGCCTACCCCCCCCCCCCCTTCCCACCCCACCCATCCCCTGCTTTCCTCCATTTCACTTCCACGTCCCCCCCTCCCCCCCCCCCCCCCCCACTTCTCCTTTCTGTTACCTCAGGCAGTCGTCTGCTGGCTTGCTTTGCTGCCACTAGGGCAGGGCTTCTCCTCTGTCTTTCTCTGTGTCCTGGTCTGTGTCTGATCTGGCTCCCATAACTTATAGGAAAAAAAAGGGACGCTGATGATATCTCTTTTCAGCGCTGCTGAGTCATAGATTTCTGGGTGAGATTCTGCTTCTTGTGTTGCGGCAGTCTTCGTTATGCTAATCACCGGTTTTGTCTTCTGTGTGTCAGCTGTAGTTGCCTGGATGAAATTAAAATGGTATGTCTAATAAACAAAAAAAAATATATCATTCTAAAATTTCCATTAGGTTTATAACAGTCCATCTATTTTTCATTTCTTGGATAATGAAGATTTTGGTTTTGTTATCCTTTTGTTGTCGTTTTTAGCGGACGCTATAGCTGGAAGACTAGCAGTTTCAGACCTCCATTCTATGGGTCCACAAAGTCGTGGATACAATTATCAGAAGAAATGCCTGGGGAATTATTGGTGGGGATTTATGTGACCTCTCGTGTTGTTGACAAAAAATGCAATGCCTTGATGCATTTCGTGTTTATACGCACGAAGAAAATATAATCTATGCATCAAAGATCACATAATTTACGCAAGCAATCATTGGGTTTCAGAAACATTGACATACCTAGCATTTATCCTAGACCTAGAGACGTATAGGCTTCGTCAGATTTAACTTGTCCGAGGTATATTGCCTGAAACTTTCACTGCAGTATGTTCATAACTTGTAAGGGGTTTAAGGGAGAAGAGACGAGAAGAGATGAGAAGAGATAAAAAGAGAAGAGATACGAAGAGAAGAGGAGAAAACAAGATACAAAAGAACAAAAGAGAAGAACAAAGAAAGAGAAGAGAACACATCACAACACAACAGAAGAGAACAGAAGATAAGAAAAGAGAGGTAAATTGATATACAGCAAAATAAGTGAAAACTGTCCTGATACCAAACATTCCTTGGTTTGATATGGCTGATGGAATATTCTGTTTCTGGTATCCTGCTATTTGGAGAAAAATTGATAATTATCTTTTCTTTGCACTCATAATATGTTTTAATAACTTTTTTTTTACTTGCTCCTTTGCTACTTTACCAATCCACTGTTGCCCTGACAATGAATGCAATCTTACTGCTAATTAAACTGCTAATTAGAACTTCATAGTAATATTTTAAATAATGGAATCACTTTTTCAATGCTTACAAAACGTACTTTGTTCGTTGGTTACTTGTTTCTTGTTTTATGATTGTTCGTTTCCTTGTTTTCATTCAATATCAGTAATTGTTGTTCGTTCCTCAGCTAGAGCTCCGAGGCTCACCAGAGCTGAAATGTTGCGTATATAACCGTTTGCCCAACATGAAGGTAGCGGCGTTCCATCTTCGGGGATGATGTTTAAACACGGTCCCAGGGTACATGCGTTTTCTTTGAATTGCCATCCGTTCCTACTGGCACGTAATGGGCTAATTTTGTGAAAGGCGGAACAGGTTTTAACGTGTGTGCAAGATGTCTCGCATGCGTTTAGACATGGGAACTTTTATTAGTCTCATCGGAAGGACTTGCGGGGTGAGTGGTGTCGGAACAGATGCTGCATGTAGGGACAAATGCCCTGGAACAGGTGTTGCGATGGTGGCTGGAGCCCGTGTTGTCATATAACAGGCTCAACACTCCAACCACTAGGCTAGTCTGCCCTCTGTGGACATATTAAACATGCATTGCTGATATACCATTATGCGATCACGCTCATTTAGGTTTATCTTCTAAATGCAGATACTTTGAGATAACCCTAACCGTATCTGAAAATCTCTCCCACTCTTTTTGTGAAGGGGGAGAGATTGAATGAGTATGTAGTTTTATGGATAATGACACTACGATTAGAGACAAGCTACACTATAAACCAAAAGGGTACACGTTAAAGTATACTATTAATCCTCTGAACAAAACTATAACCCAAGGCCCTGTATGTAAACACACGCAGAACATCTTGCGTATACATTAAAAAACCCATTACGCCGTATTATATCCCGGAGTCAACCGGGCTCGAGAGATACAGACACCTGCAGTGTTGGTCAGGTCAATTGAGCAACACTCTCAAAATCACATCAATGAGGTTTATGAAGCTCAACTGTGTGGCCAGTCTTCCCAATGAGCCCATAGCAAACTCACTCTGGGTAGGCGCTGGTCGGAGTCTGAAAAAGTCCATATGAAATCTTATGGGATTGGAACCAGCAACTTTCCAGTCTGTAATCCAAGGCGCTAACCACTGCGCCACGGAGGCTGGTACAGTGCGGGCTGTTAACGCTGAGAGCATGTCATAGCTAAAGACAAATTCCACACGACGTGTTAAAGGCCTGCCACTTAGGTGACATCAATAACTGACAAAGCTTTTGGCCTGGGCCAATTGTGTAAGAGGGCATGAGGAAGTAGCCGGCCCAGTATGCCATAGTCCGCTTACTGCCCGGTTTGTGGACGGTTCTCTCCCTCTGTCCTGATTATCAGTCCCGTCCATCACAGGACCAGAAATCACTGAAATTGCTGGTCATTTCCTTCCCATGCACGGATCAATGGCTTTCTCCTACACAGGCATCCCTAGCTTCAGTCTGGTGATGTTTCATCTGATTTGGATTATCGATTGATGGGGGGAAACATAACTTTCTTCCTCCCTTCTCCTCCCCCACCTACTCCCACGTGCTGCCGGAAAGCATTATGGTGGCTGTCTGGGGTGTATATTTTGGTCACCGAATGTTATAGATATGATTATTATTGTTATTTATATCTTGCCTGGTAGCTAATCATATGGTTAATGTTGTGATTTTTTGTCTGCTAAGGTATATATGTTGTATTTCATATCTTGTCAGTTAGATATATGGTTATTATCATCGAAACCTTGTCTGCTGGATAATCTATGGTTACTAATATTATTACAGTTGTCTGGAAGAACTAGGTAAGAAGTCTGTCCATCTTTTCTGCTAGAGTTTAGGACATGTTGATCACTTCCAGTTAATAAGGTATGTAATTTAGCATGCATCTTGTAGTTATGCCGAAAACCACTTAAGCAGGAATTTGGCAGATTAATCTATGGCTGTTTATACGGTAATAATTTTAGGCTGCACTGAATCAAAATAGAATGGTTTAGCAAAGGTAGAACGTCCCTCACAAATTAGTGTTCGTGACCAACATTGTAATCTTACTTAGCGTCACAGCCAAACCTCTATCTATACAAATCAAGAGCATAGTTTTTTTTTCTCAATCTCGCACCAGTTATTCACACTCCGCACATCTAAATTTGTGAGCAATTTTACTATTTTCTATGGCCTTTAGTAGCTTTCTGTTTAAAATGGAGATTCTGGTATATTTTCATTCCTCGTGAAAACTGATACTAAAATCTTGTCATTGCAACTGTATCCTTAAGTGACTGTAATGTCAAGATATTGAATAATGTGACTGCTTCTTTTCACATGTTTTCCAGCCATAGTGATAATCATCTCATTGCATCCTTCCCTATCAGCATCAGGATCAGCAGTTCAATGACCACGATGGTCGTCAGGGGAACACAACAGACGCGTTGGTGGACAGGTTCTCCAGGCTGGTCAGTCTGTCTTCAGCCTTTAGCAGCAGCAACACAGCACAGCCATGTCCAGGCCAGTCCAGTCTTCGATGTTCTGCATCATCCAGTTCTTCATCTGTCTGCCCCTGCGTCTTTCTCCCGTCAAGTGTCCCCGCAGGACAGTCTGGGCAAAAGAGTTATGACGTGTGACGTGACCAAACCACGCCAGCTTCCTCCTCTTTACAACAGCCAGAAGGGGTTTGTTGCTGTGGCCCAGCTTTTATGACTATCACCTCTTGCCACACTGACTCCTTGGTTCTGTGATCCCGCCAAAACATATGTGAAAAAGATTTCTGAATAATTGGAGGACTCGGATGTTGTATTACAGTTCTGTAGTCAAGGCCCATATACCACTCACTACACCAAACAGTAAAATATTTAGTAGCGTGATCGATTATTGCATTGCCTGTCTGGTCATAAAATCCATCTATCTGGTTCTATTTCTAAGCCCCCTCTCATCTCCACAACCACTTTATTTGCCTACAGGTATTTCTCTTCCAGGCACGCTGCTCTGTCTGTAGACTGAAGCCTTTCTTTCCTGCTGGTTGGTCTGCGTCTGACCCGGTCACTTTCAGGCGGAAAGAAAACAACATGGGCGAGTATTTTTGTTGCCGTGTTGGTTTATTAGATTGTGTCCCTTTACCGATGTCTGAGGTGTGTGTAGTCTGGCTGGTCGAGCTGTGGGAAGGGAAATGCTGTTCTGGACTTGATTGCTGCTGATTGTGTGTTATCTTATGTTGTTCTGGACTTGATTGCTGCTGATTGTGTGTTATCTTATGTTGTTCTGGACTTGATTGCTGCTGATTGTGTGTTTTCTTCTCCCTGATTTCTCAGAGGATTAACAGAGTCTGTCTGCTGGAATAGTTTCCTTAAGGCAGTAAACTGGAATTCATGAAATTGATAAGTCCATCCTAACAGTATCATAGTCTAGGTGATAAAGCCAGGGGTCTCTATTCCAAACTGTTGTTTTCTACTGTATGGATCAGCAGTTTAACCTTCCGTGATACCTGGTCAATACTTTGTACAATCTTCCAGATCAATTGTGCGACGGAGTGGAGATGTTTGATTCCCTCATATATTTGTCGTAAAGTGGTCAAGTTTGACAGAGACAGAAACTGTTGCCTCTGATTTGAAAATTCCTTAAGAATGTCGCGTATGGTATTTGTATAAGAAATACGTTTAACTTAAAATGAGTCACTTTTGATTCCAATATATTTGAGCCTCGATATTAGCTCTTGCTAATATTACATGCTGGCATAGATCTTTAAATCCGGTCAAAATCCACGGATTTCCCAAGTAGAGTTCAGTAGTTCATGGTCACAGCTTTGACTGAATTTTCATCTAAGTAATTTCACAATATCTCCGTTATTCTGGACCGTGTTTGTATCTGTGCTGATTTGAAGACAATGCGCTAAGCAGTTTAATAACAGTTTCTGGCTTCTTGTGGTCCAAGTTTGAAAAGTTGGGCATGTAGTACCAGATAGCGACAAGACGACCACTGAACGAAACCAAAGCCAGCTCTGAAACAAAGTCGAACTTTGGACCATAACCGAGCAGTGGAGAGTGCAGCCTGTGTGAAGAGATATGTAAATGTATCAGTCAAGAGTAAAATGGGAAGGTAAAATGTATCAGTCAAGAGTAAAATGGTAGAGGTAAAATGTATCAGTCAAAAGTAAAATGTAGACGTAAAATGTATCAGTCAAGAGTAAAATGTAGAGGTAAAATGTATCAGTCAAGAGTAAAATGTGAAGGTAAAATGTATCAGTCAAAAGTAAAATGTGAAGGTAAAATGTATCAGTCAAAAGTAAAATGTAGAGGTAAAATGTATCAGCCAAAAGTAAAATGTGAAGGTAAAATGTATCAGTCAAAAGTAAAATGTGAAGGTAAAATGTATCAGTCAAAAGTAAAATGTGAAGGTAAAATGTATCAGTCAAGAGTAAAATGGGAAGGTAAAATGTATCAGTCAAGAGTAAAATGTGAAGGGAATGTTGAGAGAACTTATGTAAAACTGTACCATTTTACAATAAATAATGTGAAGGTATGTATGGAGAAGCGAGAGCTAACAGTCAAAGCTAACTGAGCTGGCTCCCTTGTTTCATTAAGCGAGGGAAGTAATGTAAGGCACGTCATCTATCTACGCGCTTAAAGCAATTCATCTCTGAAATTATCGTTGGAGGCTCACTGACAGCATATCTGATGTTCCAGGATAGCATGGATGGTATAAGCACGTTATCTGAATGTATCGTTGTGCATCGTAACCAAAGACTACATTATTCCGTGTATTTTAAGTTCGTTCATTCTTCAGTGCATTCCTATGACTGCCATTTACTATCTCACCGGTTACATTCCAGTGCCCGCTTAATGGGGATTAATACGTAGCAATTAATATGCACTAATGCGTAGCAATCCTGCTGGCAGTGTCTTTTCAATGTGCAAGGGGGATAGCCTAGTGGTTAGAACATTGCGCTCGCAATCTGACGACCCAGTTTCGATTCCCGTTCAAGTGGATATTTTCCCCAGGAGCTAACACCAGTACAGACTCCACTCTCCCCCAAAAATCCCTTGGATGAGACTATAAACCGAGGTCCCGTGTGCGAACACACGCAGAACATCTTGCGCACTCGTTAAATCCTGTTTCGCTTTTCGTAAGAGTAGGCCATTGTGTTCCGTGGGAACAGATGACCGAATTTACAAAACCGCATGCACACGGAGACTGGATGCAAAAAAGCATATAAATGCTTATTCCATTATACTCGATATAAAAGAATAAAATAAAATAAATAAATAAATTTCTACGAGTGGTGATAGATCAGTTCACGCCCCTGGAACAAAGTCCGAACCGCGGAGCACGATCAGCATGTCATGGGATGTAGTCGGTATGCATTTCTCTCTTTTATGAGTGGAGCCACTTCAGTAGCACAGGGCAACACTCTCACTCCTTCTGTAAGGGAGGCAATTAGGGTCATCCCAATCATGGGAGCTAATCTACCTCTAGTGTGGCGCAGCAGTTTCTTGCTACTCTCTGTGCATACACATAATTACCCCTTCAAGAAAACCCCAAACAAACAAAAAACGACAACAACAACAACAACAACAAAGAAACCAAAAACCACAACAAACAAACAACCCCCCCCCCCCAAAGAAAACCCCCCAAAGAAAACAAAAAACCCCAAACAAATTTTAAAAAACAACCAAACACGCTTGCATATTGAAGATATCATATAATGTGCCAGAACGCGAAATGGCCTCATGGATAGAACATCGTACTCATGATCTGACAGTTAATGAGATCGTGGGTTCCTGTCTTCATTGAAGTTTTCCGTTCAAGAAAACTTTTCTGCGGCAATTGTAAAATTAAAAAAAAAGAATTTTTTTTAACTTGTTGCTATGATTCTCTGTACAAATGACCAAAGCTTTTATTCCGATTGACTTAAATTCTCAAAACATCATTTTGATTGAATTGAAACTTAATCTAACCACCCAACCAATAAACTAAGCTGCTTTTATGCTTTTTAGACGATGTTTCTTTCCTAATCAAACTTTTTTTCCCCTGTACACTAACTTTCTCAAGGCAAAGTTACCTCTGCGTCTGTTTCCACCTTCTTCACCCGGTCTTCATTTGATCTGGCTTTTCCGGCACCATGAACTGCTCAAAGAGTGGCTGCAGTAGTGGGCACTGCGAGCAGACAGGTTTTCAGGCGCTGCTGTCGTTAGGAAGGTGTACCTGACGCAGAGAACCAGCCTTGTCCCAGTCAAGGCTATTTAAAGCGCGACGTCATTTCCTGTACTTATTTCCGGTAGTCCAGACAACTGTCACATTACCCCCTGTTCCAGTTACGTGCTGGTCCCCCCCCCCCCCCTCTCTCTGTGTCTCTTTCTGTCTCCCTCCTCTCAGTCTGTCTGTCTCTCTATATCAGTCTATCTGTGTCTGTGTCTGTCTGTCTATCTCTGTCTCTCTGCTTCTGTCTCTGTCTCTCTCTCTTTCATCCAGTTTGCTGTACCATCAGCTAGTTGTGTGTGACTAAAGGTACTGCACGTTGGCCAAAATGATGCTGTGTCTTTAATGCAATCCAAAAGGTGTCTGGCAGTCAAGCCCCATCAGTCACTCCAACAGCAGAAAGACATTAACAGGTCTGCAGAGCCTTCTTTTCAAAAGGAAAAGAAAACAAAGGTGGACTGCATCAAAGGCATCTTGTATGTCCCATTAGGGATATGCATGTGTGCAGTATTTGCCTTCGTTTTGTTTTTCCATCTGGATAATTGCAACTTGGTTTGTGTTGGCATTTCCAGCTGAACAGATATCTTGACAGCAAAAGGTTTAAAACAGTTGCTGCAAGATTTGTTTTAAAAAATGTTTGTAATGTTTAAAGATCTTCTCTGGCTTCCTGTTAAATGCTGTTGCTATGACAAAACTGCAGCTCTTCTCAATTCTTGTTTTGATGAGTCTCTCTAGCACACACATCAGCTCTAAACTTGCTCACACGAGCCTTTTCGGGTCGTTTTTCCTTTTCCGTTGATAGGTTGTTCAAATTTTCCAGACACAAACTGAAAATTAAAAAAAAGAGGTTGTTTTGTTATGTCACTGCACCAAAAGTTTAGAAATCATTACATGATAATCACTGTGACACCATATGTGTGTCCGCTTTAAAGAATCACTATTATCATCGTTTTATTATTAGCATAATTAGTACTATGGCTGTCATAATCATTCACAATACTCGCAATTATTTTACCATGTTTCTTTTACTTTACTGAAAACTCTGATGTCGTTACATTTTTGTAGCTGTCAATGCTACTTTTTTGTTGAATATCCTATCTTTGTATCATTTTTTCCTCACTTGGAACAAAAAACACCCATATTCATTGTGGATGGAAGAAAACTTAATGTGAGAACATGCCAATCAACCGTAGTTTAAGTTCTGCAGAAGCATTGTCAGCTTATGGGTTTCTTGTTTGCAAACCAGCATCCCTCCTAACCCATTTACTTGTCAAGATTGGCATGTGTTCAATACTCATGAAGTCATGTCAGTGGTGACGTTACGTTGTAATGCCGACATTTTGCCCGTGTGTAGAAAAAAAGCTGAACACTGCATAGGAGATAAAACTGGAGATCGCATATGCTGGTATATTTTGAGTAAAAAAGAAAAAAGTTCACATTTTCCCCTTTGAAGAAATGAATATTGTCGATGACGTCACAACCAGCCAGACTTCAGGAAGTGTGAACATACGCTATGCAAAACGTACTTTAAACGCAAATGTTTTTCCCAAGGAAAGCAAAACCATGGATCTGAGCCACAAGAGATAGAACCACATTCAGAATTTTAAAAATTCAGCTGGCTTTCGCCTTAAACATATACTCAAGGGAAATAATAAAGTAATGGTTTTGTATTTTCTTTTCCCATTTTCTGCAAAAAGTGGGCTTCCTTTCGCACAAAGCAAACAACTGACAGAAAGTGAAAATGAGTTTCCACACTTCCGTCAATACACGTGGTGTGTTTGTGTTTATGGTCACCTGCTTTACACGTCAGGCTTCAGAGTATTATCTTTACAATATATGCTGTTATTGCAATGCCAAGTTTTCTGGATGGATGGGTAACACGTATACTTTTTGTTAATAGAATGTTTTTGTTTC
>CM054147.1:10499199-10531699 GCA_028751875.1 Rapana venosa
CACACACACACACACACGCACACACACACACACACACATACATAAACATACTCAAGCACGCACGCACACACACATACACACACGCACACACAGACACAAGTTCAATATTCATGATTCAATCTCTCCTTCTAGACCATGAATACCTATAATCATCTTACACGAAATCGGATAACTCAGCCGACTCTCCATAATTATGATTAGTGACAATTACCACACATTGGATTTTCCTGTCACTCAATTATCGCAAATGTAATTACTTATCTTTGGAGCACTGCTTGGCATTTTCATTTTTTTTTAAAAGCCTGTTGAAAAACTAATAATTGTTGCACAAAGAGGCGGGAGTCGTATTGATATTCTCCGAACTAATAATTAGGGGTTCGTGTGCACTTTTTTGAAAAAAAGTAGATCACCAGATTTTTTCCCACGATTATGTAACTAGAAATTAAATTTAGAAATTACCTTCATTTTGATTTTTTTCAGGATTACGGAATCAAAATGTGTCTAACTTTACAGATGATAATAATTTTACACATAATGATATTTATTTCCAGATAATATTTTTGGGAACTGGTTACCTGCATTTCTTCCCCCTTCCCCCTCTGTCTCTCTGTCTGTCTGTCTGAATGTCTCTCTGTCTGTCTCTCTCTGTGTGTCTGTGTGTCTCTGTCTGTCTGAGATGTTTTCGTGCCAATTTTGGCATAACTGTAAAGATATATAAAGATATAGCAATAGACTTGTGTTAATCTTTTGTTTTCTTCTTTTTATCGTCGACCGAAATTATGAAAAGAAGCAATCGTGATGATTATACAAAGAAAATTATATTGTGGATGTCAGAAATTGTTTGTCATAAATGAATGAAGAGGTGAATAATTTAACAGATGAATGAATAAATAAAGAGATGCATGATTAAATATAATAACTATTAAAAAAAATTGGACAGGCTCCTATGCAACACAAATTATAAGCATAAGTTAGTAAAAGGTTAAACATTTCAACTATATGTCTTTTTCATTTAATTCAGCATGACAAAATGTTAGTACGGAGAAAGATATATAGATAGATAGATAGATAGATAGATATATAGATAGATAGATAGATAGATAGATAGATAGATAGATAGATAGATAGATAGATAGATAGAGAGAGAGAGAGAGAGAGAGAGAGAGAGAGAGAGAGAGAGAGAGAGAGAGAGAGAGAGAGAGAGAGAGAGAGAGAGAGAGCTTCACATGCGGACTGGCTTAAAATAGGCCATTGTTTTTCAAACCAGTCACTCTGAAGAACAACACTATTGATCATTTTTTAAAAATATGATTAGTGAAGTATCCATACTTTCTTCCCCCTTCATCTTCCTTCTTCTTCCTGTGTCTTATGCTTCAGCGGCAAGAAGCCACAAATGAAAGTACTAGCTTTTATCTGTTATGACCTAATGATGTAAGATCAGTACTGAAAAGGCACTCGTCATAGAGACACATACTGTCAATTACAAAATGCTGACTTTGCTCATACTGATCCACACATTACATGATCTGCGGCCCGTAGAATTTTGTAAGCGCCAGTAAACAAAAGAGTAAAGACCCCTTTTACAGTAAAATTAATAGTCACTGTGCAGATAAGATCGATGTAGTGACCAGGTACTGAATGACTTCATTGACTGATGGATTTTTTGAGGATGTATTAGGAACGTGAGGAATCCAACCCGAGCCCCTATATTAAGATGTATTCTAAAACATATCGAAGCCAGACAATAAACGACGAAGAAAAAACCCAAACAAAATTGGATGAATAGCCTAGTGGTTAGAATAATGTGCTGGTGATCTGACGGCCCGGGATCGACTTTGGGTTCGAGTCATGACAGAGACGGCCGTTCAAGGGGACTTTCCCCCTGGAGTTACCATCATTACTGACTCCACACCCCTGACAGGGGTCGGGGTAGCTCAGTGGTCAGAGCACTCGCTTTCCCCCTGCTAAGGTTGAGCAGCATCGAGCATGGTTACCACCTGGATGGGTGACGGTTTGCGCGCCTTGGCTTCAGTACAGTCCCCTAGTTCACCCAGCTGTCAACGGGTATCTGCCTCTTTAGGGTCTGGGAAGGTAAAGCAGCGAGGGAGAGGAGATGGGCGCGCCCTCAATATGCTGGCCTCTGGAAAAGTTGAGGTCTCTGATCCCTCGCTCCCCTAAGACCACACAGGTTGTGCAACACCTTTACCTTTACTCCCCGGACAGTCCTTTGGATAAGACTATAAACCAAGACCCTGTGTGCAAATGTAAGCAACACGTCTTGCACTTACGTTAAAGCTACGCTAGTTCCAAGCTTTGGAGGGTACGTCATTTGCGCTGGTTAAAACAGAAACAAACAACGACGAAACACACACACACACACACACAGACACACACACATACACACACACACACACACACACACACACACACACACACACACACACACACACACATACAAACACACACACGCACACACACAAATACCAGAAACAAACACACACATACACACACAGAGAGAAAAAACCGCACACACACGTTAAATCCTGTTCCGCTTTTCGTAAGAGTAGGCCATTGTGTGCCGGTGGGAATAGACGACAATATTGACAAAACCGCCTACACACGGGGACTTGATGTAAAAAAAGTACATAAGGGCTTATTCCATTATCCTCGATATAACAGAATAAAATAAATAAATAAATAAACACACACACAAGCACGCGCGCGCGCGCACAAACCACACACACACACACACACACAAACACACACACACAACAAACACAAACCCCACTCATCTAAATAACCTGCTTCTACTGAAGTGGGGAACAAACAAAAAGCTATATAGACAGGGAAGTTCTGTATTGGCTACACCAGTGTACCCGCTCTTTCCTTCTTCCAGTGTTCCTCTTATTTTCCTGTTGGCAGTTTTCTACATCCTGAATATGACTTCCCTTTTTTTAAAAGTCGTTTGGAAATGCGTTCAGTTTGTCTGGCAATTTTTTCATTTCATTTCATTTTTTTCCTGTTTCATACCACATGGCAGATTTCTCTGCATGAACTTCGGGCTGCTGTCCCCGGGAAGATCGCGTCGCCACAAGAGCAGCGCCACGCTTTTTTGGGCTTTTTTTCCCTGTCTGCAAAACTATATTTGTTTGCTTAGCAGAGAGGCTTTTTTCTACAGAATTTTGCCAGGGACAACTCTCTTGTTGCCGTGGGTTCTTTTACGTGCGCTAAATAATTTTGTGTAACACACGGAACCTCGGTTTATCGTCTTATCCGAAAGACTAGAACCCAGACCACCCCCCATGGTCTAATGGATGGGGAAAAGGTTTTAGGCCTAAACGGGGATCAAACCACCGCACACTTCTAACCCGTACTTTTGGCTTTCTAGGCAGGCGCGTCACCGCTTGACCACCGGTCTGCTATGTCCAATATGATCCAATATGTCGTAGGCAAGTAAAACCTGGTGGAGCCAAACCTACTCCAAAGTTCAAGACGCATGCTAGGCATGTTCGTGTCGTCCATGTTACCAGCCACAGCTGGCCTACACGATAAGAACAGTAATTGGCGGGGTTTTTTTTAATTCAAAAAATCGTTCCTTGGCTAGAGCTCCGAGGTTCACCAATGGCCAGATTTTGCGTATGTAGCTGCTTTTGCCCACCTTAGGAAGCTGCATTCCAACTTCGGGTGTGATGTTTAAACACGACACCAGTATGCATAGTATGTTCTTTCGAGCCAGAAGGCCCATAGAGCCGGAGCTTATCCCGGTTTCTGTAGCGTTAAGCGAACCGATGGTTTTTCACCACCCCTGTGACAGGACGCTAGTCTGTCGCCAGATACTTCCCCAGCAGAGCTGGTACCCACTTGTACACCTGGGTGGAGTGAGGAAAATAGGAGTAAAGTGTCTTTCCCAAGGACACAACACCGAGCCGAGCGGGGATCGAACCCGCGACCTCTGGATCACGAGTTGACCGCCTAAACCACTCGACCACGGTGCCTCCACCAGTATGCATGCATTCTCTAAATTCTGTCATCTATTCCTACAGGCATGGAATGGCCTCTTCTTCCTAAAGATGGACGGGATTTTAACGACTATGTAAGATGTTCCGCGTGCGTTCTCACACCAGGACCTCGGTTTTATAATCGCATCTCAAAAGCCTTCCGAGGGGGATGGAGCCAGTGCTGATGTTGACCCCAGCGGGGAAAAATCCCCACGTACAGCAGGCGACTCAGGGATGGCTCGAACCCCAGGCCTTCAGATCACGACAAAAAAAACCCAACCCTCTTACCATTAGGCTACCCTGCCTAGAGTGCTAACGTACTTTATGGGCACGGGATAGCTCAGTGGTCAGAGCACTCGCTTTCCCCCAGCCAAGGTTAAGCAACATCGAGCGTGGTTATCACTTGGATGGGTGACGGTTTGTGCGCCTTGGCTTCAGTACAGTTCCCGAGTTCACCCAGCTTCAAA
The DNA here is from genome assembly GCA_028751875.1 of Rapana venosa. Taxonomy (NCBI): domain Eukaryota; kingdom Metazoa; phylum Mollusca; class Gastropoda; order Neogastropoda; family Muricidae; genus Rapana; species Rapana venosa. Next base: position 10,503,665 of record CM054147.1, read on the forward strand.
ATGGGTACCTGCCCTCTTTAGGGTCAGGGAACGTAAAGCAGCGAGGGAGAGGAGAAGGGCGCCGCCCTCAATATGCTGCCCCCTTGAGAAGTTGAGATCTCTGATGCCTCGCTTCCCTACGACCACATAGGTTATGGGACACCTTTACCTTTACGTAAAGAAACAGAAATGTCAATGTGAATGGAAGGTTCTGTGTATAGCAGGGCTGTTATCAACTTTCAGTTTTGGGGTTGTTGTTGTTGTTTTTTTTATTGTTCTCGACTTTCCTTGTATTTTTTCTCCTAATTATTTTTACAGCATTGCAAGAATTTGGAGGGAGACATCTGACAAGAACAGCAGGGAAAAAAATCGGTTGATTTTGTTGCCTAGTTTTGTTTTGTGTTGTTTTGTGTAAAGCTGATGTTCTATCTGTAAATGAATCTCCTGGTACAACATTTGAATTGGGAATTCTCTGTGGATGATGCTTTCATGTCCCTGTTTTTGTTCTTATTTGTCTGTTTGTTTGTTTGTTTGTTTGCTTTTAAGCTCTCTCTCTCTCCTTTTTTCTGTCTGTCTCTGTCTGTCTCTCTCTCTCTGTATCTCTCTCTCAGTCTGTCGTTTACTTTATTTCTGTTTTCCTTCTTCTCTCTTTATTTCTCGTCTGCTTGTTTTGGGGGTTTTTTCCCAACCGTTTGTTAGCTTGAATTTAATTTATTTTCTTCCTTTTTAGGGGAGTCGTGTTTTATCTGTCTATCCTTCTTCCTTTGCCTGTCTGTATTGTTTTGTTCTTTTCCGTTATTTCTGTCGTTATCTTGGCTACTTCACTCTCTTTTTTTTCCTTTCTCTCTCTCTTTTTCTGCTTCTTGTTGCACTTGTTTGCTCTTTTTTTGCATCCTTGACACTCCCCTCCTTTCTGTCATTCTATCTGGTTTGTTGTTGTTGGTTTGTTTCTTTCCTTTCTCATGTTCCCTCACTCACCCACACTCGTATCTGTCTGTCTCCCCCTTCCTCTCTCTCTCTCTCTTGTGTACAAACGCACACATACACAGATATTAAGACACACAGGCACACGCGTTTGCGCGCGAACCCGCATGCGCATTCGCGTGCACACACCTACACACACATACAAACACACACACATGCGTGCGCACGCGTATACACAAAGAGATACAGACCTCCACAGGCATACACAGACCTCCACAGACACACAGACACAGACAGACAGACAGACAGACACACAAACACCACACACACACACACACACACGCACACATACACGTGTACTCAAAGAGACACAGACATCCGCAGACCTCCACTGGCACACACAAACACATACAGACACGAATTCACGCGCGCGCGCGCGCACACACACACACACACACACACACATAACACACACACACACACTGTCCTACCCACCATCATTCCCAACCCTACTATACCCCTACCCCCACCCTGTCATTAAATCCATCTGCATCACCCTCCTCCACTCACACCACCCCCCTCACCACCACCACCACCACCACCACCGCTTCTCCCAACCCGCTACCCTTAGCTAAAAAAAAAGTTTCACAAAATAAGTTTCAAAACAAAACAAAACAATACAAAACATAACCCAAAAAACCCCCAAAATAGCGGCGACAAGATCAGAGACATTGTGTGAATAAATGATGAGCCGTGACTGTTTATAGTCGACAAGACAGAGCCCTCCCTAATGTTATCACTAGTCTTCTCGGGGAGGGTGCAGTGGAGCCTAGTGGTCCATGGTTAGAGCTTTCACACCGTCATCGGAAAGAACTAAAGGATACAAGTTCGAGTCTCCGCTGAGGTGTCTGTTTAAGGGATTTTTGCCATGGGGTAAACGTGGATTTTGGGGTGCTTTCTCCTCTAAGTTATCTAAACGAGGATTTCTTTTTCATTCCTAGGCTAGAGCTCCGAGGTGCACCAATGGCGTGGTTCTGTGTGTGCCACCGTTTTTGCACACCACGAAGCTAGCGATATTCTGACTTCGGGAATTAAATGAGACTATAATGATGTGACCGTTCCATATGCAAACACACGCATATCTTGCACTTACGTAAACGACCCATATTTAGAAAATCGGTTAGCTATGACCTGGGCTGTGGCTGACACCTCCATCCTCCAATACCTAGCATGCAATTTACGACCTCAGGACAGATGGGCTTCGCTAGGATTAGCTAAAACAGGACGCGCTGTCTGAGAATTTCAGTGCAGTATTCCCTGTGACTTGCTGTAAAGTCGAGGCAGTCAGTGATTTTGTCAGTTTGTCCGTCCGTCACTCAGTCCCTTGATGCGTCAGTCAGTCAGTCTGTCCGTCCGTCTGTCCGTCCTTCCGTCAGTCCGTCAGGCAGTCAGTCAGTCAGTCAGGCAGTTAGGCACTCAATCAGAGTATGCAATAAATGATTGTAAAAGCATCAGATAGAGGCAACGGTACAATGTGACAACGAAGAAGGGAAAGCAATATAGAGCCTGGACATGTAGGAACAAGGATAGGAGACAGAAAGAATCAGTGCTGTAGCGGTAAACCTCTTTAAGTAGAATGCCTAAGGTTTCAGGTTTCATTCCTGTCGTACGTAAATACATGATTTATGTCTTCATTCATACCTTCACCGATCCCTACAAACATACATGCATAGATGTATACATGCATGCCTACATTCACACTTACATACATACATACATACATACATGCATACATGCATACATGCCTGCATACATACATACATACATACATACATACATACATGCATGCATACAGACATACAGACATACAGACATGCATTCATGCATGCATGCATACATGTATACAGACAGACAGAACATCCATCCATCCATCAGTCCATCCATCCATCTATCCATACATCCATCTATCCATCCACCCATTCACCCATCCATCCATCCATCCATTCATACATCACATCCAATCCACCCATCCACCCAGTCCATCCATCCATCCATCAAACCCGTCCTTCCATCCATCCAACTATCCATCCATCCATCCATCCATCCATTTTTTCATTCATTTACCATCCATCCATCTATCCATCTATTCACACATACATGCATGCATCCATGCATCCATGCATGCATCTATCCATCCACCCATCCACACACACACACACACACACACACACACAACACACACACACCACACCAAACACACACACACACAAATACATTCACTCATAAAGATTCCTATTTGTGTCTATTTCTACTTTACCAGAACTCTCATGGCTTGATTATGCAGTGCTATTTTCGTCCCACGCTTTAATTCCCTGTCCTCCTCCTCCTCCTCTCCTCCTGAAATCTGTCACCCGCATAACCCCCCCCCCCCCCCCCCCCCATCTCTGCCTCCCTATGGGGGTTCCCCTTGGATTGATTAGGTAAAAGAATGCACATTACCCCTGTAAAAAGAAGGAACAAGAAGAATATACAGTACAGATATGGCGTAATCGTTTCTTATTTAACTGTTGTTTTTTTTTAAATCTCTGTTTCTCCATCTATTTATGTCTGTGTTTCTGTATGTGTGCTTGTCTGTATTTCTGTCTGTCTGTTAGCTTGTCTCTCTGCTTTGTGTCGCTGTCTTGCCTCTATGTTTCTGTGTCTATGTCTGTCTGTCTGTGTCTCTGTCTATCTGTCTGTCTGTTGTCTGTTTTCTCTTCTCTTCTCTATGTATCCTGCTGGACAGAATCTATATTGTTGTCTGTGTCTATCTGTCTACATTCTTCTCATACTTCTCTCTCCCTCCTCCCTCTCTCTCTCCTCCAGGAGCAGTGAAATTAGAGCATGAGACTAATCTTGAAGGCAAGAGACTAAGATGAATTGGTATTGTTTTGTGGTTTCTTACTCAGATTACACTCTGCCATAATTGTCCCGTGCCTTGTCTATATTTCACTGCAGTTTCGAAAGTCTTTCTTGTAGAAGAAAGAGAAGACTAATTTTTGGTCTGTATCCAATATCCAAAACATAATTATGTGATCTGAAAAAGGTCACTAGTTTATCCTTGGAACATTTTCCAAATTCTAGAAAGGATAGATTGCTGTTTGTTGTATGCGTGTGCATGCGTGTGTGGTGCGTAGGTGTGTGGGAGTTTAGATTTGACATTGTTTCATTTAAAGGTGTGTATATTGTGTGTTCGTGCTGTGCGTTCGTGCGTGCAGTGGTACGTGTGTGTGGAGTGAAGAAAAGAGGAGGAGAGAGAGAGGAGGGGAGAGGAGAGGAGAGAGAGAGAGAGAGAATGTGTGCATACGTGCGTTCGTGCGCAAGCGTTAGTTTTTGTATTGTTCAATCTTAGAAGACTTTAACATACCACTCTTACAGCGTAACATACCACTAATCTAATAATCTGACAATAAGGCTCATTTTCGTGGCTTCTCTGCCCAAAATAAATGAACATACGAAAAAGAAAAACATGTTTAGCTTTGGTGCTTGTGGCTTAAAGCAAAGCTCGAAAAGACCTATCTCGTCAGAAAAAGGGGAGGTAATTGGCAATGTATCCCAAATCATAGCACAGGGATACAGTTTCTGCAAAAGTCAATACCGTGATTTGATTTTTGTTTTAAATGTTGCTGTGATGTTCTTAAAATAGCATCACAGCTTCTACAGAAAATAGCTTTTGTTGATGTAGGGCTTCCGTAGGGTTTACAAATTTGTGTGTGTTGGGGTGGGGGGGGGGGGGGGGGGGGAGGAGGTGGTATGAGCGTTGTGTATTTGCGTGGCATGGTTTTGTGTGTGTGTGTGTGTGTGTGTGTGTGTATGGGGGTGGTGGTGTATGTATGTATAATCAGCAGTAACTCAGTGAGTTTGTCACTGGCTGAGGTATTGCTAATTTGTGTGTGCTTTATACATTGTGATGGGTACGTGCTAATGATGGGATACTGTGCTGTGGTATATTCTCTTCCGTGATATTCTGTTTACGCGCTTACTGTTTTACGTATTGATTGTGACCCTATTGAAATTCTCTCTCTCTCTGAGATAATAAAGTGTTTACATTGATTTGAATTGAATTGAGGGAGTAGATAGATAGATAGATAGATAGACAGACAGACAGACAGACAGACAGACAGAAAGATAGATGGATAGATAGATAGACAGATAGATAGATAGATAGATAGATAGATAGATATATAGATAGACAGACAGATAGATAGACAGATACATAGATAGATAGATAGATAGATAGATAGATAGATAGATAGATAGATAGATAGATAGATAGATAGATAGATAGATAGACAGATAGATAGATAGATAGAAAGATAGACAAACAGACATACATGAGTCTTGTTGGTGGTTCAAACCCCTTTTTTCAGATCGCAAGATCAATGTTTTAACCACTAGGGTACCCCCTCCCCCACCCCGCTACCCCTACCCCCGAACCTAATCATGTATATCCCTTCTTCCCTCTCTCTTTTGTATTGGTCCAATAGACTGATCACGCAAATGTATGCAGTAGTCGTTTTTTTCTTTCTTTCTTTTTCTTTCTTCTTCTTTTTCCCTGTTCTGTCTCTCACCATTCTTGTCCCTTTCTTCTCCTGCCCCTCACCCCCCCCCCCCACCTCCTCTCTCTTACTCTCTTTCTTTCTTTCTTTTTTTCTTATTCTCTCTCTCTCTCTCAGTTTCTTAAGTTCCTAATGGTGTACTACGAGTACATACATATACCAGCGTAAATATACTTGAAGATGAAGTCACTTTGTGGTGTCACTGATTTGAGTATACATTTTACCAAAAAGTAAAAGTGTGTGTTTGTGTGTGTGTGTGTGTTTGTGTGTGTGTGTGTGTGTGTGTGTGTGTGTGTTTGTTTGTTTGTGTGCATGAGTGTGTGTGCATTTTAGATGTGTAGTCATAGATGGTAATATGCTTTACAAGAATTTCTGCTCGTTCATTCCTGCACGGATCTATATTGTCTTTCTTTCCATCAGTATCTTTCATACGTCTTCTGTTATCACTCTTTTTCTGTAAAACAAATGCAATGCATGTAATCCATTTCTCCTTTATATTGCGACACAATGCGAGATATGAGACTGGATATACAAATAAATCACAACCAAACAACAGATGAGTGGCTTATTCCATTATTCTCGAAATAAAAGAAAAAATAAATACTTAATATCCCATTCTAAATTAGAGATCTTACGTATTGTTTATTTCTAAGAAATATGGAAAGAGCAGCTTGATAGCTTGCTTTTTGAACGTTTTCCGTTTGTTTGTTTGCTTGCTTGTTCGCAACACAGAATAAACTGATTGATAAAAGTTGTCAATACTAATCTGATTTACGTCGCAGAAGATCTTTCCCCGAACCTTTGAATTCGCATAAAGTCCTTACCATTGCAGTGCTATTTTACCATTTCTTTTCTTTTCTTTTCTGAGTGAGAGAGAGAGCAGGAAAAGAGTGAGAGAGAGAGAGAGAGAACAAGAAAGAGAGAGAGAGCGAGAGAGAGTGAGAGAGAGAAAATGAGAGAGAGAGATCAAACGGTAAGAGCATTAAATCAATGATCGACAAAATACCCAATAATCGTCTCTGGGATTCAAACTCATATATTTATGCCTGCATCAAAAGAAGAAGAAGAAGAAGAAGAAGAGAAGAAGAAGAAGAGAAGAGAAGAAGAAGAAGAAGAGAGAGAGAGAGAGAGAGAGAGAGAGGAGAGGAGAGGAGAGAGAGAGAGAGAGAGACGAAGAAGAAGACAGAGAGACAGACAGACAGAGACAAAGAGAGAGACAGAGGGACAGACAGGCAGGCAAACAGAGCCATTGAGAGGTACAGAAGGACAAAAAAAGGGACAGACAATTACAGAGCAAAAAAACAGACAATGGAATGGATAAACAGAGACAGAGTGAAGCAGACAGAGATAACGACAGAGCAACAGAGACAGAACCACAATTCTGAGTGACGGTTCATGTTTATTTCAAATTAAAATTTCGTTATAAATGCTTTGTTTCTTTTGTTTTTGCTTTAAGGCTGCTTTCCTTCCATTCCTCCTTTTTTATCTTGCTGATCTGAACAGCTCTGAAAAAAACTTGTTATCAATATCTACCTCTCTGCCTCTGTATGTCTTTCTGCCTGTCTGCGAGTCTCCTTCTCCGTCTGTGTCTGTCCGTGTCTGTCTAGGTCTAAATGTCTATCTGTCTGTCTGTCTGCCTATCTCAGTCTTTCTGTTTATCTGTTTATCTATCTATCTGTCTGTTCGTCTGTGTCTTTCTGTCTGTCTGTCTACTTTGTCTGTCTTTCTATCTATGTCTTCCTGTCTGTCTCTCTATCTTTGTATCTGTCTGTATTTTTGTCTCTGATCGTCTCTCTATCTCTGTCTATCTCTCTAGCTCCCTGTCTATCTCTCTGTCTCTCTCTCTGTGTCTCTGTATCTCTGTCTCTGTCTGTCTGTCTGTCTGCCTCCTGCCCACTTCACCATCTGTGACATTATGTGGAGGAGGGAGGAATCCTCTGACATCTCTTCAGGTCACCATCTGCTTCACTCTTCAGGCTAGTGCCTAAGGCAAACCTCCACATTACACACACACTGACACACACACTCATACACACATAACATACACATTCACACACCAGCGCGCGCGCACACACACATACATACATACTACTACTACTACTACTAATACTACTACTACTATTACTAATGATGATAATAATAATAATAATGATAATAATAATAATGTATGGAATTTATATAGCGCTGAATCTTCTAAAGCAACAAACCAAAGCGTCAATATACACACATACACACACTCACAAGGCACACAATAACTTTACAACACACTGACACCACATACACGCACTCACAAGACCAATATACACACATACACACACACACGCGCGCACACACACACACACACACACACAAGACACACCCACGACGCAACGCGCACGCAACACACATTACACACACTACGAGCAGCAAACACAGACACCCACGAGGCACGAGCACGCCACCACAGGCACACACATAAACACACACAAACACACACACACAAACACACAACACACACGCGCACGCACACACACATACACACAACGAGCGCACGCACACACAGACACACCCACGAGCGCACGCGCACGCACACACACAGGCACACACTTAAGCACACACAAAACCACACACACACAAACACACAAACACACACAAACACACACACATACACACACACCTTACACACACAAACACAAAAACACACGCGCCATACACACACACTACCCACCTACACTACATACACACTGCATACACACACAAACACGCACACATACACACACAGAGACACACACGCGATACGTGTGTACATCCATGCTCACACAAATGCACGTAAACACGCACGCTATCACACGTAAAAGCATAGATGACGAAACAAAAAGTAGCAAGAGGAGAGAGAGAGAGAGAGAAGAGAGAGAGAGGAGAGAGAGAGAGAGAGGAGAGAGAGACAGAGAGAGAGACAGAGAGACAGAGAGACAGAGAGACAGAGAATTGTAGTGTAAGGAAAAGAGAGAGTTGAAGAATATCTGAGATATACTTCGCTACAACAAGAAATATTCACATTTGAAGTATACGCACTACTTCCTAAAGCACACACTGGATTGAATTTTTTTTAAACCCAAGTACTCAAGATGTTTTACAAGAAAATAAAGGAAACGAAAGAGAAAAAAGGACTGGAGTATGTAACGAACTACAAATCGATAGGAAAACAGCGTGTGATGTGATTAACGATTGGACCCAAGAGAGGATAGACTGTTCATCAATGAGGGAGGGAAAAACCCCGCGATAGTAATAAGAGATGTCGTTTTCTTTCATGCTCACTGTAATAAAAGACAATTTCCCCGGAGGACATTTCACGGTAATATGGATAATTATAGATGAGACACAAGCTGTTTACAGAGAAGGAAGAGAAATGACGCAGAAACATCTTCTTCCTCGTTTTCCAACCCTTTTTCTTTCTACCTCCACCATGGTCCTCCTCCTCCTCCTCCTCCTCCTCCTCATCATCATCATCATCATCAATAGGAGCAGCAGCAGCAGCAGCAGCAGCAGCAGCAGCAGCGGCAGCAGCAGTAGCAGAAGAAGCAGCAGCAGCAGTAGCATCTGTCTTAACAATCAAACCGGTACCGCTGTTCTCCATTATCATTATTCGGGTTACTTAACATGTAAAATCAAAGAGCAAATTACAACCAAGAAAAGTCAAACACATAAAAAGGAAGAACTTAAGGAAAGAAATAAAAGATCAAAACATGGAAAGAAAGAAAGTAGCAACGAAATTTAGGACAAAAGGAAAATAGAAAACGACAGAAAAGAAATACTAATCAGTCTTTCAGTACCATAGGGTGGTTAGGCATAGTCATACCTTTCCGATCACCGAGTAATTCTAACATGTCAATCTATGTCTTCAGTACTCGTTGGATTAGAACTGAATGTAAAACTCTAACCAATCTGACCAGCGCGCAGAACCGAGAAAACCACTGATTGCGAAAAGAAGACAAATAAACTTCCCCCCCATCCATTAGACCACGATTGTTCTGGGCGCTAGTCTTTCGGATGAGACGATAAACCGAGGTCCCGTGTGTTACACAAAATTTTTCAGCGCACGTAAAAGAACCCACGGCAACAAGAGAGTTGTCCCTGGAAAAATTCTTAGAAAAAAAAGCCACTCTGATAGGGAAACAAATACAGTTGCAGACAAAAAAAGAAAAAAAGAAAGGTTGGTGCTGCTCTTTTGGCGACGCGCTCTCCCCGGGGAGAGCAACCCGAATTTCACGCAGAGAAATCGGCTGTGACTTGGTGGTAAAATGAAATGACATGAAAATGAAATGAAATGATTGTTGGTAACCAATCTAGCAGACACCTTTTATTTTGTTCTGTATGTTTTTTTTTAATCCACAGTGACAATAATATGCTAGGTTATCAAATCAAGCTCAAGTCGGAATACGGCTACCTTAATGGTGGGTAAGAACGGTCGCATACGCAAGATTTCACCATTGGTGAACCTCAGAGCTCTAGCCGAGGAACGAACTAAAAATCATACTGACTTTGATTTCTTTACTGAAATTCCAAAAAGACAGAGAAAAAACCCGAGACCCACAGTAAAGCAAAATTATATACTGAGAATGAAACAGATACAACAAAGCAAAGCGATGGAGATGTCATGAAATTCAAATCAATGACAAAGTAAAACAAAATGAAACAAAGACAAAAATAAAAAACAGTGCCGAAAAAACACGAAACATAAAAAGTGTTACAAGAAAAAGATTGTTAAAAACATACAAAATGTTCTTTTTTTTTTTTTACCAAAGTTGTGTAAAAAGGCAAACACAGCAGAATCTCCCCCTCCCCCTCACACTCCAATCTTTCGAAATTTACATTTGTTTTTTGTTTTATTTCTTTTTGTTTTTTGCTGTTCTCAAAGCAACAGATTAAATGACAAAGTGTGAATGGCTGAATGTGAGATTTTTATCTTTTTGGGTTTTTATTTTGCATTTGGTGGGTGTAAAACAAATAAATAATTCTCTCTCTCTCTCTCTCTCTCTCTCTCTCTCTCTCTCCATCCCTCCCTCTCTCCCTCTCTTTCTCTCTCTTCACTCTCTCTTTCTTTCTCTCCTCTCTCTTTCTGTTCCTTTCTTCTCCCCTCTCTCTCTTTCTCTCTCTCTCTGTTTATTTAAGTGGAAATATATATTTCTTTCCTTAGCTAGTATTCCAAGGCACAGATCGATGGCAGTGGTTTTTTTTTGTTTTGTTGTTCACTGATCAATACCTTCTCCTGCATGCAAGTAAACAGCTATGACGTGTGTACAGTCCTCTGTCTCTCTCTGTCTGTCTGTCTGTTTCCCTGTCTGTCTGTCTGTCTGTCTGTCTCTCCCTCTCTCTCTCTCTGTATTGATATTGCCTTTATTTTATTTTATTATCATGAATATCCGTAAGGGCGGGGACTGGATGTAAAAACGCACATGGATGCGTATTCATTATCCTCGAAATAAAAGAATTTGTCATTGTCATTGTCTCTCTCCTCTCTCTGTCTCTCTGTCTATCTGTCTCTCTGTCTCTCTCTCTGTGTCTCTTTCAGTCTGACTGTCTTTGTCTATCTGTTTGCCACTCATTGTCTCTCTTCGTCTGTCTGTCTATCCTTGTCTGTTTGCCTGACTCTGTGTGTCTGTGTGTCTGTCTGTCTCTCCCCAACCCCTCTCTGTAAAGTATGTTCTTTCGAGCCAGAAGGCCCATAGAGCCGGAGCTTATCAAGGTTTCTGTAGCGTTAAGCGAACTGATGGTTTTTCACCACCCCTGTGACAGGACGCTAGTCTGTCGCCAGATACTTCCCCAGCAGAGCTGGTACCCACTTGTACACCTGGGTGGAGTGAGGAAAATAGGAGTAAAGTGTCTTTCCCAAGGACACAACACCGAGCCGAGCGGGGATCGAACCCGCGACCTCTGGATCACGAGTTGACCGCCTAAACCACTCGACCACGGTGCCTCCCAACCCCTCTCTGTGTGTAAGATAATTGAACAAAATACGGTGTGTGTGTGTTGTTGTGTGTTCTTGAGATAGAGATTTGTTTTATTCTTTTATTTTGAGGATAATGGAATAAGCACTCATGTGCTTTTTTCATCCAGTCCCTGTGTGTATGCAGAGAGTGAGTGAGTGGAGAGAGAGAAGGAGAGGAGAGAGAGAGAAGAGAGAGAGAGAGAGAGAGAGAGAGAGAGGAGAGAGAGAGAGAGGAGAGAGAGAGAGAAGAGAGAGAGAGAACCGCTTTAACGCTTTAACAGTTTATTGTCATTGCCCAACTAGGCATTTTGACAAGGGAGGTAACACAAATATATTTGTGAAACGGTAAATGAAATGTTAAATACGTGATCAGTATAATTAAGTTTGGCAAAAAGAAAGGATCCATCCACGTACAGTAGACTAATTATAATAATAGCATTGCTGTCTACACATTTAATCACATAGTACATACAAAGAAAAAAGGAAACTCAAATTGAAATGGAAAGAGCAACATTTGAATCGACCATCCATTCAAATTACAAGTGATGGATATGAACCTTTTAAAATATGCTTACTTGAGATTACATGCTTTTTAAGTCGACTATTCTTACTTTTATATATGGTGCTTGACATGGCTTTGTCTTAATTTCTGTGTCTCTGCGATAAACTTAGCTACAAATGTAATTCATGTTCGCTTTAATAATAAAATGGACTTTCTGTTGCTTGTAGACTTAGAAAATTATGTTTACTTTTGTATAGTTATTATAGGTCTTTTATTGAAGCTAAAAATTAATCTCATCATCCTGTATTGACACGTAAATGGCATGGTAATTGTATGGATGTCTCATTTGGAACCATCTTTATTTGCATTAAAACTATGGTTCTAAATGAATCGAAGGAGAGAGATGACTTTGACTTAAATAAAAATTATTCAGAGGATAATGATAAGCACTACATGTGCTTTTTTCTAGCCAGTCCTGTATGTATACGGTTTTGCCCGGCACACAATGTCTACTTTCGAAAAAGGGAACAGAGATTGATAACGTTGTCGCAAGATGTTCTGCACGCGTTCGCGCACGGGGCCTCGGTTTATAGTCTCATCCGAAGGACTAGGAGAGAGGGGAGGGGGAGGGAGGAGAGGAGAGAGAGAGGAGATGAGAGAGAGGAGAGAGAGAGAGAGAGAGAGAGGAGAGAGGAGAGACTCTCAAACATCTACCGCAATGATGGGCCAAACCCAGGCCATCCCACTTCCCGCTCAATGCTAGTAATGCCTTAGCAAAGACATAAACGAAAAAAGTATAAAAGTTTAGCATAGCATAATAGTTATGTATCCGTTGCGAAGTGAGGTGCCAGAGACCTCAACTCTCCCTGGGACCAGCAACTTGAGGGTAGTGCCCATCTGTGTGTGTGTGTGTGTGTGTGTGTGTGTGTGTGTGTGTGTGTGTGTGTGTGTGTGTGTGTGTGTGTGTTGTGTGTGTGTTTGTGTCTGTCTGTCTGTCTGTCTGTCTGCTCTGTCTTTGTCTCTGTCTGTCTTTTTCTCCCTCTCTCTCTCTCTCTCTCTCTCTCTCTCTCTCTCTCTCTCTCTCTCTCTCTCTCTCTCTCTCTCCCAACCCCACTCCTTCTCTCTTTCTCGCTGATTCCCCTTTATTTGTCCTTGATGAGGGTAGGTACCCGCTTACCGCTGGGTGAACTGGGCATCTGTAGTAAATCCCCAAATATCAACGCATTAACTGTCTGTAAAATGTAGCCTATACTGCCACTACCTCTCACTTTGTTGTGCTGATGTATACGGTGGATCAGTGGTCTAGAGATAATGAGCCAGCCCAGAAAGCGAAATGTCCAGGTTCGGTCCGAGTCTAGTAGATTCGATCTCCGTATGTGCCCGAAACAATTCATCCATCCACTAGACGGTGAGTGGTGGTCTGGGTGCTAGTCTTTCGGGTGAGACGTTAAAGTAAGGTCCCGTGTGCAACACATATTTAGCTCACGTAAAAGAACCCACGGCAACAATAGAGTTGTCTCTGGCAAAATTATGTAGAACAAGTCAGTCTGATAGGGAAACAATTACACTTGCAGACAGGAAAAGAAAGTAATAATAGGTGGCGCTGTTCATGTGGCGATGTGCTCTCCCTAGGGAGAGCAACCCGAATTTCACGTCTACAGATAAATCTGCCGTGACTTGAAGTGGTAAACAAATACAAATACAAATATACGTTTCAAAATTCATGTTTTGGAAGAACCTACTTCAGTTCATAAAAGGAATCTCTGTTTGCTGAAGTTTTGTAAGGGAATGTTTGCTGAAGGCTGTATATCTACTCGTGGGAAGGTGAGCATGGGAGGTGGCACAATCTCTGCTAGGTTGTGACACTATCGATTGGAGTTTTGAGTTCAAAGGCTGTGTGCTCGTCTTCCTATATATAGATCCATACATGGGTGAATAGGGATATTCAGCAAAAGCTTGTAGCAAAGGTTGCACCATTACACACGAGAGAGAGAGAGAGAGAGAGAGTGAGAGAGAGAGAGGAGAGAGAGAGGAGATGAGATGTGAGAGAAGAGAGAAAAATAGATAGATAAATAAGAAGACATAAAGAAATAGAAGAGGAAGAGAGAGAGATGCAGAAGATAGTAGATATAGTAAAGATAGATAGAAGAAAAGAAGACTAGAAGATAGAAAGAGAGATAGAGAGAGAGAGAGAGAGAGAGATGATAGATAGATAGATAGATGATAGATAATAGATAGATAGAAAAAAGATAGATAGATAGTAAAGAAAGAGAAGTAGAGAAAGATAGAGAACAGACAGACAGACAGACAGACAGACAGAGAATGAAGTTTTTTTCCAAACTTATTCAGAAAGAGAGAGAACGTGACTAGTGTATCAAACTAATACCTTATTTAAAACAGACACCCACCAAAACTCTGGAACTAGAAGAATGTTGCAAATATATAAGAATTCAAGATGCGAGAGCACACTGAATACAAGCATGTGTTGTAAAAGCATTAGGACTGTAAATTAGAAAAAAACAACAACCCAGTTTGTTCTTATCACATATATAGACGGAACAACAAGGAGTGATGAAGCAGAAGAACAGAAACGTTATAAAGAGAGGCAAACGAGGTATGTGAAAGAAGCAAAGAAACCAGAGCTATTAGTGAACATCGTTATATATTATACTCCAAGAATGCCACTGGCATTTGCCTATTTTTGCCGTCACTTTCTTCTTTTTAGCACAGTTTTGGCTGACATTTAGTCCATTAGTTCCGATCATTGTTCATGGGTTTTTTCTCTTCATGTCCCATTAGTAACAAAAGTGATACGGAGAACATCGTAAGGTGTAGACAAAAAAGTCGTTATTGGAAAAGGAATGTTCATTTCGAAATAATGATAAATATATAGCACATGGAATGTTAGGAAATACACAAGCACCGCCTTTATGACCACTCCCACTCCCCAAAATGCTTCTGTCTGTGTGGTATTGTGGCCTAAGACCCATTACATTAAACCATTTCAGAGTTCAGAGAGTTCAGAGTTCTCTCTCTTTTTTTCTCTCTCTCCACCCTCCCCTAATTCACTAAGTCATGAAAGATTAAACCCACAATATAAACCGGGGGATGTCTACACCAGTGTTGCTTCAAACTAAATTCTCTCTCTCTAACCTTTTCCCCATCCAAACCATCGCCCTTGAAAAAAACCCAACAACAACTAATACATGCATGAATGAGTTGTGATTGCAGATAGGACAGCGTTTTTACCTCCCCTGCTCACATGACAAACTGTCTGAGACTTTTCCTCTTTCTCTGTCTTTTTTCCTCCAAGTCCTTAATGTCAAGTTAGAAAAGTCGGCAAAGCAAAGTGTTGTAGCACATTCTGCAGAGAAGCTTTAGAAGTAGCTAGCTTCCCTCCACACTCTTTCTGCATTCCAACACCATTTTTTAAGGGAACATGTCTGGGGATAAAAGGAAGGCATTCTGTGGCCATTCTCCTTCAAAAGCAGGCCCCAGCAAACGAACACGATCAGCAGTTTCAATGAGCAAGCGAGAAAAGACGATGTTGTTGGTATTTCTTATCTGAAAAATAATTTAGTGCTAAACTAGACACGCTGAGAGGTTTTGATCAACTTGGACGAGTTTGTTTTTCAGGCAACTTAGCAAATCATGGCTGCAACTTTGGTTGCCAATCGTATGGGATATTTCTGTTTTTTTCTTACTTTTACCTAATTTGTGTTATCTCGCATTCGGTTAGTCGTGTAGTGTGTATCATAATATCATAATGCACTCGGTGACTTCTCAGACCTCTACAACCGGAGCAAGGTTTTTATTTCTCCTGTTCTTGTACACAACTTGTATAACAAGAAACAAAGCCCAGAAACACCTAACTGGATTGATTTTTGACTTGTCTAGAGTACAGCTGTGGTCAGTTCATAGCCCTGATCTATGCACGTGTGGGCAACAATTGAGATAAGCAAGTTGTTTACACCTTCTATTCACGTGACTAAGTGTCAGGTATGTGTTTGTTATTGTTTGTCTGTTTCTCACGTCCTCGATGCTAAATTGCAAAAGTCAAGAAAGCAAAAGGTTGATGAGCAATGTGTAGAAACGCATGAAAAGCTTCTTTCTTCTACATTATTTTTGAATGCAATGGTCGTCTTTGAAAGGTACATGCCTCAGCATAAACGGAGCTCCGGAAGTAAGATCTATGGCTGTTCTCTACCACAGGCGCACAAGACACAACCATTACAATCAGCACTTTCAATCAGCCATCCAGAAAGGACGACTTTGTTGACTTTTCTTCTCTGCGGAATGTTCACAGCTAAACTAGTCACCCTAGGAACTTAAAGTCAGCAACGGAAAGTTAGTTCATCAAACAACTTCAAACAAGTCACACTTGAAACTTGGTTGGGCATGCTATTTCGGGATCTAGTGAATGCTCGTTTTCCTTACTTTTGTTTTTTCTGCTTCTATGGATGTTCAGGCTGTTTGGGTCATGGCCTGCATGGAAAAGCAATGTCCTCGGTGACTCTTAAGAAAATTACAACTGGAACAATTTGTATATTTGCCCACTATTATTTTAGGTACCTGAAAATAGAATTGCAGAACAGGATTTTCTACCTGGATTTATTGATCGTGACTTGTTCAGAAAATACACATGGTCCCTGGAAAACCGGATGTATTTGTGTGTAAGAGTTGTAACTCCGAACAGGAAAGTCCTTTTTACTTCCCGTGTTCACACGACAAACAAATGGGGGTCAGAGACACTTTTCCTTGTTGTGCCACCTTGACTGGTCCTCAACGTCAGGCTAGTCAGGTCAGTACAAGCAGGGTGGTGTGAGCATTCTCTACAAAGCTTTTAGAAGTGTCTCATAACTACAATACTTCTGCGTCCAAGTCTCATTTTGAAAGAAAAATGTACGGGATGGCCTAGTGGTTAGAACACTGCGCTCGCAATCTGACGACCCGGGTTCGATTCCCGTTCAAGGGGATATTTTTCCATGGAGTTAACATCATTGCCGACTCCACTCTCCCCAAAAGTCCTTCGGATGAGACTGTAAATCAAGGCCCCGTGTGCGAACGCACGCAGAACATTTTGCGCACACGTTAAATCCTGTTCCGCTGTTCGTAAGAGTAAGCCATTGTGTGCCGGTGGAGAACGGATGACAAATTTACATCACAGCATACACACGGGGACAGGGTGTAAAAAAGCACATAAGTGCTTATTCCATTATCCTCTATATAAAAGAACTATTTTTTTTTAAATTTAAAAATGAAAGGAGCACAATCTGTGGCTGTTGTCTCTCAAGTCTCAAGGGTGCACAGCATGCAGCCAATAACACGACTAGAACTGCCCATCAGGACACCAGAAAAGACGGGCCATTTTGCTGACTGTTCTCCTCTGTATATCACACACCGCTGAGAACGAGTTATGCTAGCAGCTTTCGGGCATCCAGGGCAGGTCAGTTTGCCAGACAACTTCAAACACATCGGCCTGTTGCTTCTGTTGGCGTGCTATTCGGGATCTTTTTATTGTTGTTGTTTGTTTTTTGATTATTGTCCGTTGCTTTTCCTTCTTATCACATTTAGTTAGTCGTATAGAAGTAAATCTAGCAGCAGAAGCAGCAGCACTAAAAGTAGTAGTAGAAGTAGTCGGAGTAGTCGTAGTCGTAGTAGTAGTAGCAGCACCAGCAGCAGTAGCAGCAGCATTAGTAGTAGCAGCAGAAACAGCAGCAGCAGCAGCAGCAGCAGCAGCAGCAGCAGCAGCAGCAGCAGCAACAGCAGCAGTAGTAGTAGTAGTAGTAGTAGTAGTAGTAGTAGTAGTAGTAGTAGTAGTAGTAGTAGTAGTAGTAGTAGGAGCAGCAGCAGCAGCAGCAGCAGCAGCAGCAGCGAATAAATAGAATAATGCATCCAGTGACCTTTTTTGAGAAAAATAAAGCTGCAACAGGTTGGGGCTTTTTTTCTTCAAATTTGCTCTCTGCTTATACACATTTACCTTACAAGAAATGCAGCAAAGAAACTTCGAACTGAACTATCTAAGACTTTCTTCGATTAAACTACAGACAGTGTTTATAATCTTTGTCTCTTTCACTCCCTCTTCATGCATGTGTGAGCTACAATTCCGGTCATACAAGTCTTTTTTTAAATTCCAGCTGTCCCTTTTCAATCTCTAGCTTCTTCCCAAATCCTCCATGTCGTTTTGGAAAAGTCAGAGAAGCAAAGTGTTGGCAAGCATTTTGTAGAAAAGTTCTACAAGTGTTTTCCTTCTACACTACTTCAGCAGTCAAGGATCGTTTAAAAAGAAACTTGTCCAGGTATAAGAAAAACTAGTGGTTGTTTCTTTCTTAATGGTACACAGCATACAAGCAATTCAATCACAAGGGTACACAGCATACAAGCGATACATTCAGGGATTTCACTCAGCAAACTAGAACAGACGACTTTGTCGATGTCTTTTTTTGTAGAATACACAACACTAAACTGGTAATTCTAAGAGCAAGAGTAGGCCATTGTGTGCCGGTGGGAACAGATGACACATTTACAAAACCGCATACACACGGGGACTGGATGTAAAAAAAAGCACATAAGTGCTTATTCTATTATCCTCGATGTAAAAGAATAAAATAAATAAAGAAAGAAAACAAGTTTAAGCTAGTTTGTTAGACACCTTCAAGCAAGTCAAACCTGCCACTGTTGTTTGGCAAGCATAATGGAACTTTCAACTCCCAGTTCTCTCACTTCATCCCCCCCCCCCCCCCCTCTTCCTTTTCTTCTCACAACATTTTAGTTAGTCGTGAAACGCAAATGAAAACATTGTACTCAGTGGCATGTCTTTGGAAACATAAAACTAGGTAAACAGGCTTTGGATTGCAATTTTTGTGCCATACTTTAGTTACTCGTCCATTTTGCTAATGGCGTGTTCTATGACTGTCATATTTCATACGTATCACATGAGTATGCCTAGCCGTTGGAATCAGAGAGTAAATAAACAGAAGTAGGTATAGGAGTATAGAATCTCTTGATTAGATACGGCAGATGATTAAGCAGTCCATGACTGAAGTCAATCTAATTTAATTCAAATCAGTTGTATTCTTTTCTTATAGTTTTGAGGATTTTTAAGCTAGTCCCTGCGTGCATGTAGTTTTGTAGAAGTTATCATCCATCCATTCATTAACTAGCGTTACACGTATCATTTGTTTGAATGTGTCTTGAAATGATGAATGAAGGAAGAAAGAAAAGAAAGAATAAAATAGAAAGAAAAAGAGACAAATTAATAAAAGAAAAAATTCAACAATAAAAGAATGTAAAAATCAATAAATGATGAATGAATGAATGGAAAACTATTAGTAAAGTAATGGATGAATATTTTTAGAGAATAATCTTTATAGAGTAACATATTGATGCAAACAACGAAACCCATCGAACTACTTTTTTCAGTTGACCAACTAGTCTGCTCTTGTGTTTTCTTGCGATAGAACATCTAAAAAGAGCCATCTTGTCCTTAACACCCCCACACTCTCCTTTCAAACACACATCTGAACTTAAAGCTCTTCGCGGCTAGGAAACGCACTTCTGAAACTTCTCCAGAGAATCCTCCACGACACTTTCCATGCTGACCTGTCTGTCTGCCATACCGCCGACAGCCAGTAGCGAAGAGGAAGGGAGAGAAAAAGGTCACTGACTTACTGGAGTAGTTTCCCATGTGGACAGGGGAGATAAGAAAAAACCCAACAACTACCACTCCCTCCATGCACTGTTTGGCGTGCAGGCATCCGGTTTGTCCAGGACTGCACAGAAGACGGACAGATGGACCTGAGAGGACACATACACACGCTTAAAACCATCACTGTGTGGGTAGTAATTAACTTACTGTGAAACTTGGTCTTTGAGAAGAATGACGCTGCTGAAGGGATTAAAAAAGGGGGAGTGGGGTGTTTGAAGAAAGGCATGATGGGTGAAAACGGATCAGAGATACAGGAAGAACATGTTGAACTATAGAAATAAAAAGCCACACAAAAGCTTTCCGGTTTCCGCTTGTGTTGTAGAATTTCTGAGTTAAATTCGTACGCAGTCACATATAATTATAAGGACGAAAATGTGCGCGCACGGCATACACATACACACATATACACATACACACATATAAACATACACACACACTCTTACACGCACACTCTCCACCCCCCCCCCCCCCACAAACACACACATCGATTTTAACAATACCGTTTTGACAGAAGGAAATCAATACGGTAGAAAGACAGATGTACCCTAAGAAGTGGGTCACAATTAATAATGGTTTAACCATTTTTCCTAATCAGGAGGTGGCAAAAGCAAAGAAAAAAGGTCGACAAAGATGCTCAGAAGCAGACGATAATAAGAAATTCATTATTCTTTGAGTGTTGTTCCTATACTACTGTATGTAGCTGAGGTGTGGGGTGTGCAGGAATTTAATCAGTTTAAAAAGTCCATCTCTTCGCATGTAAACGCTTTCTTAAATGTTAGTCTACACACACCAAACTACATGGTGTATGGAGAATTAGGCCGTTACCCTCTCCTCGTTCTGTCAGTTGTCAGAAGTGTTTCCTACTGGCTACGTCTGTGTTCCTTACCTAGCCAGAGATATGCTAGCATGGCTTACCATACGTTAAATTTGTTAGATGAAAAACGTCATATAACTTGGGTTACACACATCATAAATCTTCTCTGCTCTTCTGGATTTGGCTACGTGTGGCTTTTTTTTTTCAAGGAGTCGGAAATCATAAAGCTTTCTTACGTGAATTCAATCAAAGAATGATCGATTGCTTCAGACAACAATGGTATTAGAAAATAACAACTAGACCTCGCTATAATCTGTATAGTTCCTTCAAAAGTCTATTAGAACCAGAACATAATTAAAAAGCAATCAATTTAGATATACGCCAGATAATTGGTCCCTGGTTTGTCCAAATTGTAATTGTGCGCCTGAAGATGAAATCCACTTCCTTTTCTACTGCCCGGCATACACTGAATTGCGAAAAGCCTATCTAAGCAAGATTAATCTAGAATATTTCAGAAACGAGAGTTTATCTCTATTCGTGTCACAGGAACCTGATCAAGTTGTAGATCTGGCAGAGTTTATATTCTATGCCTTTAAAAACAGAAAATCACAACCCATTATTAGCAGCTAAGACATCTTTCAATTAGGCGTTTTTGCATATCACATAAACTTGTGCTAATTTGGCAAGGCCAAAGACAAGGCTGTCTGTCTGTCCGTTTGTCTTTCTGTATGTATGTATTCATGTATGTATGTATGTATGTATGTATGTATGTATGAATGTATGTAAGTATGTATGTATATATATCTGCATCTGTCTGTTGTTTGGGTTTTTTGTTTGTTTATTCGGGGTTTTCTTTGTTGTTGTTTTTTTGCTGTATTTTCTTGTTTTCTTTTTTTAATTTCTTTTTCTTAAGGAGCTACTTACTTGAAAAGATTTTGTGAACTTTATGAATTGCTGCGGTTGTTTGCATCTATCCATTCCCTCTTGTTTATGGACTCCCAAGTCTGAACAATGATATCATTTGTCATTGTCATTGTCATTATTCTTTGAGTATTGCAGACAATCCGAGAAACTCTTTATTACTCATGACAGATGACTTAAAAGTGCTCTTGCATTATTCTGCTTCAGCACTTTGTGTGTGTGTGTGTGTGTGTGTGTGTGTGTGTGTGTGTGTGTGTGTGTGTGTGTGTGTGTGTGTGTGTGTGTGTGTGTGTGTGTGTGTGTGTGCGTGCGTGTGTGAACGCGTGTCTATCTGTCTGCCTGTCTGTTTTTCTATCCGTCTGTCTGTCTTTCTGTATCTCCATCTGTCTAGCTAGTTGACCACCTAAAAAAGCCAGCGAGCCATCAATATTGTACTTATGAATAATTCGGGTTCTTTGTCTTCCAATATCTTATCCAGGACAGTTCTGTTGTGATTTCGTTGCTACACTTGTTTTCTTGTTATTCAAGAGAATTCTGCGAGCCTTGCTCTGCTCATCTCCTCTGTAATCTCTTCTCTAGCATTTGTAATTACAAATCCCATCGATAAAATTGTCTATTCTGTGCTTGAGACTTGCACATAACGCTACCTCTGATGTATGATAGTAAAGGTAAAGGTGGTGGTAAAGGTGTTCCCAATACCTATGCGGTCGTTAGGGAGCGAGATGTCAGAGACATCAGCTCCTCCAGGGGCCAGCATATTGAGGGCTCCGACAATCTCCTCTCCCTTACTGTTTTAACCTCTCTGATGCTAGGGAGGGTAGGTACCCATTTACCGCTGGGTGAACTGGGGCACTGTAGTGAAGCCGAGGCATGCAAAAGGTCACCCCTTCACTTAGTAGACAAGCTCAATGCTGCTTAACTTTGACTTGGGGAAAGCGAGTGCTCTGTAAGTTGTACAGACCGGTAAATTAACTCCAAGCCATTGTAAACAAAGGAATCCTAATGCCAGAATGTAAACCCCATTCTCCTAGAGTTCACAGCACAGTTTTAACCAGTTTCTGTTCCCATCTTCAAAAGTACGGTAAAACAACAACAACAACAACAGCAACAAATTGTAATGCTAGAAGTGAGCGTCCCTCTTGAAATGAAACTTTACCTGTCATTGCCGTACAGTCGACGCTCTCAATTATTCATTTGTGTAAGACCAGTTTGTATCGCTATCAACTTGCTTCACAGGTTTGGGGGTGGGTCATATTTCTTGTTTCGTGTTTATACACAAATAAAGGACAATGGAAAACCCCTTTTAGCTATAGTTCGATAAGACACGTGCCAACAGATGCGAGGATTGTAGATACATTACACACCTAACTGAATATGGGCAAGAACAGGAGAAATGAAAGCAAGATAAATGTACAGCGCACATTGTCAAAGTGGTAAACACGATCTGCATGACGATGTCTGAAAATATCAGTTTGCCCTTGTTGACTGAAACTTGTTTTTAGCATTGGTACTTTAACTGCACATAACCTTTAAAGGAAAAAAACATCAACAAATTCAATGGGTTTTTGTTGTTTTCTTTTAAACTTTTGATTGACAATTTTGATCATGGTCATCTCAGTTGTGTGTGCTTTTCAGAGAAAAAAACCCAGCCACAAATGTTTTTGTTTTTTGTTTCTAGACATAACGGACGCTACAGCTGAGTGGTTCAGACTGCTTGACTTCAGTCCCATGGGTCTGTGAAGTCCTGGGTTCGAGTCTAGCCAGCGTCTGATGAAAAAAGGGTGGGGATTTTTACCCTTTCCTGGGTCAATTTCACGTGCAGACCCGCTAGTGCCTCGGAGCTCTAGCCAAGAAACAGGAAAGATATCCAGACATGTTTCTGTCAAACAGGCACTTGAACGCAGAAGTGTTGTGGGGAGAGGACCTTTCTCCATCTTCTGCAAAGAAAGCTGCACACCCCGTTGCTGTGCTGACCTGTCTGGCTTGTCAGTGAGGACCAGGGAGCAGAACCCAGCAGGGCCGGCCAGGCTTGGTCGTCCTGTCAACAGGGGAGGTAAGAAGAACTTTCTTTCTTTCTGAGGGCTGCAACTCATGCATGTATTCAGCAGGTATTCTAAAGACCGTGATGTGGGTAAAGAAATTGGGTTGAGAGGTGTAGTGTAAATCTGCTCTTTGGTAGAGATATCAGCCACTTCACAGCAGGTATGTAGTCTTGCTTTCCTGACTTTTCAAAAGTACAAAGAATGAAAGTGTAAAGTTTATGCCATAAGTTTGTTTCTGAATGTATGGATTCATCCAATATCAGAAGACAGGCAAACGTTCTTTGTAAAATGCTATCCTTTTTCATCTGCATCGAACACAGTGGACGTCAGATCTCCCAGATTTATGTTATGTCAGTCCATCCGTTGAGGAGATGAATGCAAAAGCTTGGTGAATATATGGCTGATGTAGAAAACGCTGATCCCCCCCCAAATTGCAGTATTGTAAAACATGGATAAAAATGTAACAATATACAAACAGTTTGCATTCCAGTTCTAGACAATATCATTGGATTTACTATTTCAACTATAACTGACATTTACAAATGGAAAGTAAAGTGCATATTTGGTTTTTTCATCGAGAGGAACAAATCCATCTTTATCTGTTGATTAAATGTGTTAATCATGATAAATTAAATAATGTGTATGTTAGTCCGTCGTGTCCGACGATGACCTCCAAAACAGCAGAGGGGGCAGCTGCTGTTTTGGAAACTGGGCAGAAATTTGATTATATTGGAGATGCCTTGCCCACAGTACATCCCCACACTCTCTTGGCCAAGTAGGCATAAGGAAAGTCAGCGTTGGAGATGTTCTCTAAAGGCCAGCTAGCTCCCAGGGCTGCAGCACATCAGGACTGTGCGAGTCAAGCCTCCTAGTCAGAGTTCCAATAGTCAATCACAAAAGACTAAGCTGTAAAGTGGAATTCCATGAGTGGAAAAGCCACTGGTCATACAGCCTCTCACTTTGCCGTTGCCCCCAGCGTCAATGGTTTAATCAAGAACTGTGATAAAGCTGACGGCACAATACTGTGTGCTAAACAAATCAAACAAGTCACGGAGGCTGTTCTTTCATCCCCAGAATCGTTTCTGTCAAACAGACAAATCAGTACAGAAGTGCTGCAGAGAACAGAACACTTCTCAACACCTCTGCAAAGAATGCTGACCTACACCACTCTACGTTGCTGACCTCTCTGACCTGACGTGGAGGAGGACCAGTGAAGAGAACACCGCAGGACCAGGCTGCTCTGTCACGTGATCAGGGGAAGCAGAAAAGACTTTGCTGTGTAGAGTTCCACCTCATGCATACATGCATCAGCTTTTCTAGGCACCGTGGTGATGCGGATAAATACATTGCTTCAGGAGGTTCCAGTGTGGCTGTCACACTTTTGCAGACATCGAGCCTCTCACTTCACTGTGAGCATCTAGAGTCTTTCTTGAGGTGGCGATACGGGGAAGGGTTGGCGAAAGTGGGGGAAAGGGGAGGGGGGAAGAAGGGGTTTAGGTTAAAGAGAAGACACGAAGGTGAAAGGAGAGAGAGAGAGAGAGTGGTGGGGTGTGGGTGGGGAGGAGGTTGTGGGTTGTTTAGACTTCTGTTTACATTGTAGAATTGTTAACTCTGGAAGATGTGACGACATCCACAGAGGTACACACAGCCGAGAGAGAGAGAGAGAGCAAGCGAGAGAGAGAGAGAGAGAGAGAGAGAGAGAGAGAGAGAGAGGAGAGAGAGAGAGAGAGAGAGAGAGAGAGAGAGAGATTTAAAAAATCTTATATATCGAGGATAATGGAATAAGCACTTATGTGCTTTTTTTACATCCAGTTCCCGTGTGTATGCGGTTTTGTAAATTCTGTCATCTGTTCCCACCGGCACACAATGGCCTACTCTTACGAAAAGCGGAACAGGATTTAACGTGTGCGCAAGATGTTCTGCGTGCGTTCGCACACGGGACCTCGGTTTATAGTCTCATCCGAAGGACTTTTGCAGAATAGTGGCGGTGGTAAGGGAGGTGATGGTGGTAGTGGTTAGGGTGTTTACGAATTCCCCTTAACGTACAAACAGTTAAGATTTTTCTCATGAGTTCTGACCGACATAAATATTCCATTCCTTGTACAGGCTGTGTTTTTCTAGTCTACACCTGTAAACATTCTTTGCCCTATTTTTGCTAATGGACTAAATCACAAAGGCGGTGAAATAGACTTAATGTTAAATATTGGACAAGATAACACCAAAGTAAAAAAGAAGCGTGACAAATATTCAGAAAAGCTGAAAACTATGTCCAGTATAAATTGCAGGGATGCTCGCGAGGTGTCTTCTTTTGTGATGCTGATTACCCATTTTATTGCCTCCTTTTGTGCGTTTCTTTCTGGTTTTGTTCATTTGTGTTTTTTCCATATAATTATTATCTATTCTGTATATTTAGAGATTTAGGTGCTTTTGTGTCAATATTTTACAGGTTTAATCATGGCCAATGATTTTTACATTTTGAATCTGTTGATTTGCAATATTTAGTGGGTTTTGTTTTTATTTAGGTCGTAATGATATTCCCTCTATCTGTGTCTTTTTCTTGGTTTCTATTTACGTCTGTATGTTTATCTGTCTGTCTGTCTGTCTGCCTGTCTCTATCTCTGTTTCCATGTCTCTCTCTTTTTGTTCTTATTGACAAAATATTATAGGCAGAAACAAAGAGAGAGAAAGAGAGACAAAGACAAAAATAGAACCAGTGAAATGCTTAAGGATTCTTACGTCCATTCCGAATCTTAGCATAAAAGGCTATATCAAAAACGGCAAAAATGTATAAAATGCGAGAATATTCCCAAGTAGCTCTCTCCCATCACGTTCTGTATCTTTTATTTTTCCTCTGCACTGTGCTTCTATCTGTTCTCGTCTTTCTGTCTGTTTTCACATATTTTTTTGGCTATTCTTTATATAAATAGACGATGCCACTCCTTAATCCTTCGTGTTTATACATTACAACCCGTGGTTGTGTTCTGTTGGCTTTTGCTTTACAAATCTGTTTTATTTCAAATTAGTCTTTTTCATCAGTAATTGAGTCAACTTAACTCGCAATACTGCTCCGTTTCTCTTCTTCTTCTTTTTCTTCTTTTTCTTCATCTTCTTCTTCTTCTTCTTCTTCTTCTTCTTCTTCTTCTTCTTCTTCTTCTTCTTCTCTTCTTCTTCTTCTTCTTCTTCTTCTTCTTCTTCTTCTCTTCATCTCCTCCTCCTCCTCCTCCTCTCTCTCTAACTCTCTCGCTCGCTTACTATGCCGTTGTCCCTGTCTGTCTCTGAGTTTTTTGTGTCTTTCTCTCGATTTTTCTCACTGCTAAAGAAAACTAGGCTAAAACAAAGAGTAAACAAAATAATTACAGAGAAAATAACTCAACATTTGCAAACTGTAATTCCTGAAGAATTTTATCATGTCAATTTCAACGTTCACAAATAATTACATCTGCAGCGAAAAAAATGAAAACAAAACGTTTTGTTCAGAAGACAGTAAATAAGGATATTGTGGTCTTCTGAAATGACGTTGGGAACAAAACACAACAACAAAAATGAGCTTTTAAGAAGCGTCGTACTGGAGAGAGCTTTAAAATAGTGCAGTAGTAAAATTAGCTTTTAAGCAGTGCAGCGGTAAAGTGAGCTTTTAAGCAGAGCAATATTAAAGTGAATTTTTTAAGTAATGAGAAAAGAGTAAAGTGAGTTTTCAAGTAATGTAAAAGTTGCAAAGTGAGCTTTTAGGTAGGACGGTAGTAAAGTGATCTTTTAAGTAATGCAGAAGTAGTAACGTGAATTTTTAAACAGTGCAACAGAAGTATAGCGAGATTTTATTAAGTAGTGCAATAGAAGTAAAGTGAGCTTTTAGGAAATGCAGTAGTGAATAAAGCTTGTAAGTAATGCATAAGTAGTAAAGTAAGCTTTTAATTAATGCAGAATTAAAATAAGCTTTTAATTCATGCAGAATTAATGTAAACTTTTATATAATGCAGTAGTAAAGAGAGCTTTTAATTAAGGGAGTAGTAAAGAGAGCTTTTAGGTGATACAATAGTAAAGTGAGCTTTTAAGTAGTGCAGAAGTAAAGTGAGCTTTTAAGTACTGCTGTACTTTTAAAGTAAGGCATTAGGCAGGAAGGCAGACAGAGGGAAGGAAAGAAGGAAGGACAGAAGGAAGGAAGATGCAAAGAAGCAGCAGAACAGAAATCTATCACAAGACAAGGAGCATTCAAGCCTGATAGGCTGGAAACAGAAAAATGTCCTGTTATCAACATCTAAATGAGAATTAAAGACCCCCCACCCTCTCACTCTCTCTCTCATCCATCTCTCTCTCCCTCCCTCCTTCCCTTTCTCTCTCCTATCTCTCTCTCTCTCGCTCTCTCTCTCTCTCTCTCTCTCTCTCTCTCTCTCTCTCTATCTCTCCTCCATCTCTCTCTCTCCCCCCTTTTTCTCTCTACCCCATCTCTCTCCACATCTGTCTCTCTCTCCTCCACCTCTTCTCCCCATCTATCTCTCTCTCCCATCTCTCTCTAACCATCACTCTTACTCCCATCTCTCTCTCTCCATCCCTTTCTCTCTCCCCCATCTCTCCCTCCCAT
>CM054147.1:10539199-10544199 GCA_028751875.1 Rapana venosa
ACCTCTTTCATGTTCAATTTTAGGAACTAAGGAAACTGGTGCTTTGAGCTCGGTTCCTGAAAGATTCGTAATTCTTGTCTTTGAAAAGAGACAGAGAAAGGGAAGGAGAGAGGAGATTATTTATCTTCCAAAGTTAGCAAGAAGTTATTTTCTGCTGACTGTTTGTGCGCGTTGAATATATATATATATATAATATATATATATAATATATATATATATATATATATATATATATATATATATATATATATATATATATATAATATATATATATATATATATGTGTGTGTGTGTGTGTGTGTCTGTGTGTCTGTGTGTCTGTGTAAGTGTGTAAGTGTGTGTATGTGTGTGTGCAAGCGCGCAATGTGTGTGTGTGTGTGTGTGTTGTGTGTGTGTGTGTGTGTGTGTGTGTGTGTGTGTGTGTGTGTGTGTGTGTGTGTGCAGGCGTTCGTGTGAGTATACGTGTTTGAGTCTGTCTGCGCTTCTGTGTATGTGTCTATATCTTTGATTTTTCATAAGTATCAGTATATATCAAATGCACGACAATTAAAAACAAGCATCTACGCCTATTCATCTAAACTGCTGCGAACATGACCATAAGCCTAAACAACTCTCTAACCACATCCCTCGTCCAGTGACCTTCACCCCACCCCTGCACCTGTGCATCCCTCCTCACGCTGCCTCCACACCTGATTCTCCTGTTCCCTCTCTACCCCTCATCACCCCAAAGATCAAAGAATGCAAGTGTTCAGTCTCCACCCTCTGCTTCCTTGGCATCCCTTGCCTCCTAAAGATCAAAGGCCCATAGTGAAGTGGTGCCATAGTGAGCACCTCGCTCTCTGTATCTCTTTGTCTCTCTCCCTCCCCCCCCCCCCTCTCTCTCTCTCTCTCTCTCTCTCTTTCTCTCCCTTTAAATCTCTGTTTCTTTGTCCTTAACCCGATCTTTGAAAACCTTAATGGCTTCATGCATGAGATGTCACTAGAGAGTGTAGACAGCTTTTTTATTCTGAACTTCTCCTTTCACTAACAACTTTGATTCCCATTCCCCAACAAACCAGTTTGAATGGAGTCTTGGAATTTCTGTCTTTCGTTCTCTTTGACTGGCACCTGTAGTTGTCAGGTCAAAGCCAGTCAGAAAGACAAAAGTGTTGTGGAGCATCCTTGTACAACAGTTTTACAAAGTTTCCCTCTGTATCACGTCCAAGTTTCAGTCATCTCCGCCAAAGGAACATGACGAGGGAAGACAGAGCAATTTCTGTGGCCGTTCTCTTACACAACACCGGTTCAGTCGTGATGAACGTCTTCAATCAGAAGACACTTTCAATGAGTTCATCAGCCATTAGAGCTTTGTGCTCTAAACTGCATGTGAGTCTAAACTTAGTCCTGCTGAGAACGTTTAGTAAACTGATGTTCGCGTAAAAATCAAGCAAAGGGGAAACAATGTCGAACAGTTTGTCAAGTCGCTTAAAACAGGTGAGGCTATCAGCTCTGCTTAACAGGTATACTAATAATATTGCTCTCTTCTTCGTCTTCTTTTTCGTCTTCTTCTTCTTCTTCTTCTTCTTCTCTTCTTCTTTCTTCTTCTTCTTCTTCTTCTTCTTCCTTCTTCTTCTTCTTCTTCTTCTTCTTCTTTTTCTTCTTCCCCTTCTTCTCCTGCTGCTCCTCATCCTCCTCATCCTCATCCTCCTTCCACTTCTCCCCTCCTCCTCCTCCCTTCTTCTTCTTCTTCTTCTTCTTCTTCTTCTTCTTCTTCTTCCTTCTTCTTCTTCTTCTTCTTCTTCTTCTTCTTCTTCTTCTTCTTCTCTCTTCTTCTTCTTCTTTTTCTTCTTCTTCCTTCTTCTTCTTCCTCTCTTCTTCTTCTTCTTCTTCTTCTTCTTCTTCTTCTCTTATTTCCTCCTCCTCCTGCTCCTCCTCCGTCTTCATAATCTTCTTCTTTCTGTCTTTCTTTCTTTCTTTCTTTCTCTCTTTTTTTCATCCTCCTCCTCCTCCTCCACCCTCCTCCTCCTCCTCATTCTTCTTCTTTTTGTTTGCATTCTTTTTCTTTTGCTTTCTTCCCTTTCCTTTGTGTTCTTCGTCTTTGTATTTATTTTCCTAAGCATTTTCTTCTTTCCATTCATCTTGTTTGCATTCTGTACTTTGTAATTTTTCTTTATATTATTTTTCTTCTCATTCCTTTTCTGTACATTCTTCTTCCTTGTATTTTTTGCATTGTGTTTTGTATGTTTTCTCGATCTTCAAGGATTCATCACATAGCAGTATTTCTATTCTATACGCAGTGACCTTCTGTTAGAAACAAACGCTGAAAAAGTGCCCCTGATCCTGTACGTGCGCTTTTGCAACCAACCAAAAAACTTTTAACTGGATTGTTTCAGACTTGTTTAAGGTGCAGTCGCACCCTACCTTAATCCATAATTGATTTTGTGGACTGATTTAGAGCAGCACTTTAAGTTCTATTCATGAAAAGTTTTCGCGGGTTTATGGTGTGCAACGCTTTTCAGTTCTCTCTCATGAAAAAGTCACGAAGAGGAAGAGGGTCTGGTATGTTTAACTTGCAACACACCGTTTAAAAATGCCGAATGCAGTGACCCAGTGACCCCTTCAGAAGTTCAGGGAGGAGTCAGTCAGTCAGTAAGTCATGCCATGAATTGACCTCACTCCCTGTTCCCGGGTTCAACTTTCCCCCCTAACTTCCACCAGAGGTACCCTGGCTGGTTTAAGTCCTGCCCTGCACTCTAGAAGACCGGGCTTGCATCTCACGAGAGGTATATTTTGTAAAAGGACACCATGGCTTACAATTAGTTCACTAGCTTCCATACGGTCCTTGTTGTGGTTTTTTGCTGCAGGGCTTAGACGCTCTGAATTTCAAGATGAACGATCTCGATTCAATAATATAGAGTTTTACATAATGGGATTGAGGGTAGGATAGCCTAGTGGTTAGAGTGTTGAGCTCGTGAGATTCCGGTGACGGTTCAAGCTACCACCGAAATCTGCCTTCGAAGGGATTTCCCCTCCCTGGAACTAACACCGATACCAGCACTACTCCCTCTGGAAGTCGTTTCAATGAGACTGTAAGCCAAGGTTCTGTCTACAATATGCGCAGAGCATCTTGCGCGTAATCGGCATTTCGGAAGAGTTGACCAGTTTGTTCACAGGAGCTCTAGCCAAGGAAGGAAATGAAAAGGCATTGTGATACACCGAAGTCAAAATGCAGCTACCTTCATGGTGAGCAAAAACTATGGCATATGCAAAATTTCATAATTGGTAAACCTCGCTAGCTGATGATGAAAAAACAACCAAAAATTACATAAAAGGGTGAATACATATACAGAATAAAGCACAAGAAAGTTGGACAGAGCAAGAAAACATTGGTTAAAAAAAATCCATATGGAATTTTTCGAAAAAGCCCAAAGCTCTGTAGAATTGGACTGGACCCAGAGTTCAGGGCAGGAAATACGGGTGATAGATAAACACAGCGATGAGAAAGAGAGAATAAACATAAAATAGTTTATTCACATTTTAGGCCATCGCTTCTTTCTGAAAAGTTAGAGCCACAATTTGCTTTTACAAAAACTACGTGAGAGAGACAGTCAGACAGACAGAGAGGGTGGAGGGAGGGAGGGAGGGAGGGAGGGAGAGAGAGAGAGAGAGAGAGAGAGAGAGAGAGAGAGAGAGAGAGAGAGAGAGAGAGAGAGAGAGAGAGAGAGAGAGAGATGCAGGCAGGCAGGCAGACAGGCAGACCAGCCAGAGAGGAACAGACGCAGTCAAACAGACATACTACCCGTGGGGCAGCCAGGAGCCTGTCAGTATAAACAGCATCCCCACCTTCTGGAAATTCTGTGCCAAGAATTCCCTCTTTTCTATCCCTCTCTTTGTTTCTGCCTTGTTCCATTTCTTCCTATCGTCTCCTTCTTGTCTATTTTCCGCCTTCTTGGTCCATTCTCCTACCTTTTTTTTACAGAAACACTTAAAAGATAACAATTCCCTCTCGTGCGAAAGTCAGATGCGCTGGGCCTGACTCGTCAGGCGCTTAACGGCAGCGTGACGCATTTTAGCTCACGCAACAGACAAGAATAGATTATGTCTGAGCGTTCGACGACGACAACGAATAAGAAACAGACAGACATAAAGATCCATGCACTGACAAATTGCAAGAAGAGCAATACAAATCCTCTGATGAAGAGACACAGGACCTCATTCCATTCGTCTTGTAGAGTTAATAAGGAATCATTGGCTTGGCTGCTTGTCATGCCAGAAGAAGTATGAGCATCGTTTTGGTTATCCTTCGTTGGACTTTAACCTCTTCCTCTCTTCATTCATCCCTTTCTTCCTTTCTTCCGTCCTTCTTTCCATCGTTCTATTCTGTTCTATTCTTTCTTTCTTTATTTTTCTCCTTCTTTTTCCCTTCCTTCTATCCCTCCTTCTTTCTATCCTTCATTCCTTCCTTTCTTCCTTCCTTCCTTCCTTCCACCCTTCCTTCCTTCATTCATTCCTTCTTCTTTCCTTCCTTCCTTCCGTCCCTTCTTTCCTTCATTCATTCCTTCTTTCCTTCTTTTCTTCTTCCTTCCTTTCTTTCGTCCTTCTTTCCTTCCTTTCTTCCTTCTTTCCGTCCCTCTTTCCTTCCTTCATTCCTTCTTTCCTTCCTTTCTTCCTTCCTCCTTCCTTCCTTTCGTCCTTCCTTCTTCCTCTTTCTTCTTCTTCCTTTCTTCCTTCCTTCCTTTCGTCCTTCCTTCCTTCCGTCATTCCTTCTTTCCTTCCTTTCTTCTTCCTTCCGTCCTTCTTTCCTTCCTTCCGTTCTTTTTTTCGTTCTTCCTTTCGTTCTCCCCTTCTTTCTCACTTCCTTTCATCCTGCCTTCTTTTCTTTCCTTTCTTCTTTCTATAATGTCTCTCTATTTTTTTCTTCTGTTTTGTGTAGCTAAATTGTAGCCTCTTAAATCTCTTCTTTTTTTTCTACATGTATGAAATTCGATTGGGGTGAATTTGCATGGAAAGTCCATCATCAA
>CM054147.1:10546699-10559199 GCA_028751875.1 Rapana venosa
ATCTTGCGCACACGTTAAACCCCGTCACGCGTTTTGGAAGAGTAGGTCATTATGTGTCGGTGGGGACGGGTGACAAACTTTACAAAACTGCATACACATGGGGAGGTTCTTATTCCATTATCCTTGAACTAAAAGAATAAATAAACGAAAATAAATCAATCATGCATGAGCGTATGCATGAAGAAAATTAAGGCATTGGCAGGTCTGCACTTGAAGTTGACTCGGGAGATGATACAAGCCCACCTTTACTTGACCAGACGCTACCGCCGAGATTTGAACCAACAACTTCGTGGACGCACGGGATTGAAGTGATAGCTCTTGACCACTCCGTGTAGCGTCCATTGCTGTGATATTTGATTTGAAGTTTAAAATGGTTATTATCATGAAAATATGAGTAGGGTCATTTCGCTAAGCATATGTCTGAAACAAAGAGCATGAGGAATGGAACATCGGTGGTCTAGAGGTAACGCACCTTTTTAGAAAGAGAAAAGTTCAGCTTTCCAGTGTGTGGTTCGATCCCCGTTTGTGCCCAAAGCTCCATCATCCCCCCCCCCCCGCCCTCCCATTCATTGGACCATGAGTGGTGGTCTCGGTGCTAGTCTTTCGGATAAGACGAGAAACCAAGATTCCGTGTGCTATATTTATTTAGTGCACGTAAAAGAACTCACGGCAACATTCTGTAGAAAAAAGCCACTCCGATAGGAAATTAAGTACATATGTGTGTATGTGTTGTGTGTGTGTGTGTGTGTGTGTGTGTGTGTGTGTGTGTGTGTGTGTGTGTGTGTGTGTGTGTGTGTGTGTGTGTGTGTGTGTGTGTGTGTGTGTTGTGAGTGTGTTGTGTGTGTATGTGTGAGTAAGTGTGTGTTGTGTGTATGTGTATGTGTGTGTATATGTGTGTATTTTTGTGAGTGAATATGTGTGTGTTGTGTGTGCGTGTTGTGTGTGCATGTTGTGTGTGTTTGTGTATATGCGCGCGCGCGTGTGTGTGTCTGTGTGTTTGCGTATGTGCTTGTGTGTATATGTGTGTGTCTACGCCTGTGTGTGCGCGCGTGCATACGCGCGTCTGTGTGTGAGAGATTTCTTTTGATACATTTTCTCCAAAAAACCCAAACAGTTCCAGATAAAGGAAAAGTACATACGCGACATCACATCGACGACTTGAGAACGCTATACCAGCTCCATAATTCAATGCCCCACACAAGTCCTTCATGTTTACTCGTACTTCTTTTGAAAATAAGTAAACTGTATGGAAAAAAGATTGCAAAAAAAGGTCACTATTTTATAACCATAACAATCATGTGATCTTTCAAAATATATCTTGGAGTATTTTTTGCGAAGTTTCTGCAACTAGGCTAGAGACGTTCCTGTTGCTGTTGTTCTCGATAGTATTGGAGGTTGTTGTTGTTGTTGTTGCCCTTGTTGTTGCTGGTGTGTGTGTGAGTGTGTGTGTGTGTGTGTGAGTGAGTTTGTGTGTGTAGGCCTGTCTGTGTCTATCTGTCTGCCTGTCTGCCTGTCTGTCTGTCTGTCTCTCTCTCTCTCTCATACATACTCCAGAACCTTTGGAAACTAAAGGTTATTCAAGATCATCCATCCATTCATTCATTCATTCAATCGCTCTATCATACTTACTCTGTAAACCTTGGAAACTAAAGGTCATTCAAGATCCTTCATTCAT
Source organism: Rapana venosa (assembly GCA_028751875.1). NCBI lineage: Eukaryota > Metazoa > Mollusca > Gastropoda > Neogastropoda > Muricidae > Rapana > Rapana venosa. The sequence continues at coordinate 10,548,375 of CM054147.1, forward strand.
TCATTCATTCACTCACTCTCTCCCCCTCTCTCTCACACACACACTCTCTCTCTCCCCTCTCTCTCATATTTACTCTGTAACCCTTGGAAAATAAAAATCATTCATTCATTAACTCAACCATTCGCTCTCCCCCCCCTCTCTCTCTCTCACATACACACACACCCTCTCTCTCCTCACTCTCTCATACTTACTCTGTAACCCTTGGAAAATAAAGATCATTCATTCATTCATTTATTCATTCTCTCTCATAATTACTCTATATCCCTTGGAAAATAAAGATCATTCAAGATCATTCATTCATTCATTCATTCACTCTCTCCCTCCCCCCCCTTCCTCCACGCTCTCTCTCTCATACTTACTCTGTAACCCTTGGAAAATAACGATCATTCATTCATTCACTCTCTCTCACTCTCTCAGAGTTATGAATCAGTCAGACAGCCAAACCAGACACAAATATTAAAAAACCAGCCATGCAGATAAGGTTAGATACAAGAATGGAGACAACCGGCGACAAATGCAGATCGAAATAAAGTAAACCCAACAAAAACACCGTTTATCATAATAGCTGAACAAATTGACATTTAATGGTTGCAACTATTACGCAATGCCAAGTTGTGTTTTGTTCACATCAAAGATTTTAAGGCCTATGTTCTGCCTTGTTTTGTTTTGTGATTTTGTGTTTTAATGTGCTTGTCTGCTTGTGTGATCGGTTTTTTATTTGTTTGTTTGTTTCGTTTTGTTGTTCCTTTGTTGGTTTGTTTGTTTCGTTGTTCGTTTGTTGGTTTGTTTGTTTGTTTGTTTGTCGTGTATACAGACTGCATTGCATTATTGTGAAATTTTTGCACTAGTGTAAACAGTTGACGTATTAGTAATTATTCCTCGTTTTATCTGCCTGTCTGTCTTTCTGTCTGTCTGTCTCTCTTATTCTCTCTCTCTCTCTCTCTCTCTCTCTCTCTCTCTCTCTCTCACACACACACTTTACACACACACACACACACACACACACACACACACACACACACTCTCTCTCTCTCTCTCTCTCTCTCTCTCAGTTCCTTTATCCCTCTTTGTATCTATCTGTTGATCCTAACCTCCCCATCTCCTTCTCTCTCTCTCTCTTTCTCTCTCCGCCCTCTCTCTCTCTCTCTCTCTCTCTCTCTCTCTCTCTCTCTCTTTCTTACTCTGTGTCTCTCTCTTTGTGTCTCTCTCTCTGTCTCTTTCTGTGTCTCTGTTGGTCTATTTGTCTGTTTGTTTGTCTGTCTGTCTGTCTGCCCCTCTCTCTGTTCAAGACACTAAAAGAAGCTGTACATCAAAGCAAAGGAGGCTGTCTGTCTGTCTCCATGCAGCAGAGACACAGAGTCAGGGCAGAACTGGACGGTGGATCAGGAAAGGCTCCTGTCCTCACCTGGCCTCTGTACACCTGTCAGCTGCAGTCAGCAGGAGGGAAGAGGGATAGAGGTCATGTGATATCTATCTCATTTCCGTGGCTGGTTATAATAGTGATTCCGCAATCTTAGAGCCCATTAAAACAGCTAACCTCACCCCTCATCTTTCCTACCCCTCCCACCCCACCACCAAAACCGACCTCCTCCCTTTCCCCTGCATGCTCCTCCTGTAGTTTGTCTACCATCTGCATTTCAACTTTGTAGATGATGTCTAAAGTCGATACCAGTGTGCATGGAATTCTTTTTCTTTCAGTATTGTCATCTGTTCCCACTGGCACGCAATGGTCTACTCCTACGTTAAGTGAAACAGGTTTAACATGTTCACAAAATATTCTGCGTGCGTTCGTACACGGAACTTCGATTTACAGTCTCTTCCGAAGGAATTTTGGAGGAGTTGAACGGGCACTGATGTCACACCGGAGAAAAACCATCCCCTTGAACGGGCGCCTCGGTGGTAGCTCAAACCCACGCTATCAGATCGTAAGCTCAACACTCTAACCACTAGGCTATCCCGCCCCGTGGATGCCAGTTTAGCAGCTATTTTCAAAGGCAAGTACCAAGACCATCTTTCAAGGTCTTTTGGAAGGGGAAAAGTCTGGGAATTTCAGCAGCAGCTGTTCTCTTTTCAGATGGGTGTGTTTCTTCTAGGTCACTGATCCACAAGACCAGAATCAGAACCCTCATATCATTGTATTTAAGCTCCCCCATATGGATACTAGGGGACTGTCAGTATGATGAGCATCCCCACCTTCTGGAAATTTTGTGCTAGAAATTCCCTCTTTTCTATCCCTCTAATTATTTCGGTCTTAATCCTCTCCTTCCTGTCACACCCCTCTTGTCTATTTTCTGCCTTCTTGATGCATTCTTCTGTCTTTTATTCCAGAAATACTTAAAAGGTAACGATTCTCTCTCGCATGCCAGAGTCGAATGCGCTGGGTCTGATCTGACAGGTGCTTAACGGTAGCGCAACACATTTCTGCTAATATGACAGACAACAACAGCTGCTTTTCAGCGTTTGACGACGACGACGACGACGAAGAAGTAAGTATTCAAAATGACATACACCAACCACTTGAACTATGTTGCCCCATGCATTATGAAAGAGGTCAGAGTTCCCCAGAGGGGATGACTGCACTGAAGACCAGTGATACAGAACACAGTAAAACTGCAATCTGCCTTTAAGCGTAACGCGCCGGCTTTGGGAAATGACTCACTAGTGTATTCAAATGTCAAGTGTATTGAGCGCCCCAGAGAAATTCTTGCCGTTCTGTGTTCCCTGTCTGTCTGTCTGTCTGTAGGTGTGTTTGTCTGCCTGTCTGTCTGTTTCCCTGGCTATCTGTCTGTGTGTTTGTCAGGTTGAAAGAATGTTGGTACTACTTCGCTCTCCTGGTGATGTCCTTCCCTTGTTGCGCTGGTTTTCTTTCTTGTCGTTGTTCGTTTCATTGTTTGGTTGGGGGTTTTGTGGGGGTTTTGTTGGGTTTTTTACAATAAAAAACAATTGTGTTTTGTCCTTTTCTGTATGTCGTTGACCTGGTCCTAGTCTGCCTGTCTGTCTTAGTGCCTTTGTCTGCCTGTCTGTCTGTCTTTCTGCCTTTGTATGTCTGTAAATTCCTCTCTCAATCTTTACATTATTGTTCATGGGTTTCAATCTATTCACTCACGCCCTGTTTAAACGGATGAGTCTTTAAATCGAGGCCCCGTGTCGAACGCATGCAGATCATCTTGCGCACACATTAAATCCTGTTCCGCTTTTCGTAAGAGTAGGCCATATCGTGCCGGTATGAAGGTAAAGGTAAAGGAGTCCCATAACCTTAAAGGTCGTAGGGGAGCGAGGCGTCAGAGACCTCACTTCTCTAGGGCCAGCATATTGAGGGCGGCGCCCATCTCCTCTCCCTCGCTGCTTTACCTTCCCTGACCCTAAAGAGGGCAGGTACCCATTTACAGCTGGATGAACTGGGGGAACTGTACTGAAGCCAAGGCATGCAAACGGTCACCCATCCAACTGGTAACCACGCTCGACGCTGCTTAACTTGGCTGGGGGAAAGCGAGTGCTCCGACCACTGAGCTATCCCGGCCGGTATGAACAGATGAGAAAATTTACAAAACCGCATACACACGGGGACTGGATGTAAAAAAGCACTTGAGTGCTTATTCCATTATCCTCGATATGAAAGAAGAAATAAATAAATAAATAAACCCGTTCTGTTTTGTTCTCCTAGCTACTTTAAAGTCTGTTCTCGTCTGCTCAGACCAGTACTTTTCCCTTCTGGTCTGCTTGTCAAAAATCAGCTTGTTCCCTCCATTCCCAAGCTATCTGGTCAAACTATCTATCTAACTAGCTAGCAACACACTCGGCTTGCTTTGGTGTGACTTGTCCTGCAGCTCCTTCAAGGGTTGATGGAAAACTCTGGTGCAGGAGAGCCTAGTGGTTAGAACAAAGTTGGGGCTCTTGATCTGACGGCCCGGGATCGATTCACCACTGAGGTCCCCCTTTTTTAGGGGATTCTGCCCTGGAGTTACATGCATCAGTACCGACTCTACTCCCTCAATAGTCCATCAGATGAGACTATAAACCGAGGCCCCGTGTGTGCAAGCGCAATTTTTTACTGTCTTACTTTCTTAGGTTTGTTTAATGTAATGTTTAAGCTATTTCATTATCTGGCTGAATGAAAGAGTTCGTGGAGTAGTTTTCTTCTGTTGATTATCTTGGCAAAAACAATATTTTAAAAAAGCAAGATAATTCAGTTATACATTTTTTGTTCAGCTTTCCGATTGAAGAATCACAGTACAGTAGAAAGAAGACCAACAACATTATCAACAACAAAAGTAAGACATTAAAGGGAAAGAAGACTAAGAGGAAGAAAAAGGAGAACAACGCACTATGGGTAACTGAGGGCGGAGCATCTTTTGAATGTCATTTAGCAAAGATTTGACCCCAAGAATAAATCAATGTTCTCATCAAGGGAAGTGGGAGGTATCATTTGCCTGAGGGCGTTTAAAAGCTCAGATTAGTTCCTCCATACGCACCCATTCCTCCGTTTCAAATCACTAGCTGCTGATTGAAATTCTCTCGTGACTCGATGAGCTTGATCAGATCATTGAACCAAGAAAGCAGGCAAATGCGTTTCTTTTTTTAGCTGCTTGATAAATGTTAGCTTTTAAATAGTTTGATGAGTGAAACTGTAAGAGAGTACAGCCGTTATTTTCCCCCAGACATGTCTTTTTCATACAGACAGTAGACGGACGCTATAGCCGAGTGGTTTAAGCCATTCCACTTCAACCCCATGGGTCCATAAAGTCGTGGGTTTAAATCTCGGCGGCGTCTGGTGAATTAAGGTTTGGAATGTTTGCGATCTCCTATGTCAACGTTTTTCTCCTATGTCAAATTGAGGTGCTGAACTGCCAGTTCCCTAATTTCTCTTCGTTTTTATACACATGCAGAAGATTAAACATGCATGTTAAAGATTCTACAATTCCCGTCAGCTTTTTCGATAGGTTACAGAAACACGAGCAAATCAAGCATGCATCACCAGAGTCTGAAGCAAGCTACCTTCATGGTGAACAAACAAACGGTGGCATACGCAACATTTCGCCATGGTGAACCTCACAGCTCAAGAGGAGGAACGAAGAAAGAAGTCGACGGCAAACCAGGAAAGTGATGGAGGTGAAGAACATTAAATTGTCTGAAACGTCTTCAGAGAACATTCCACGAGACTGTGCCTCGTTGACATTTCTGATTCGCATTGAGGACTGGTTAAGAGAGAGCGAGCGAGCGAGCGAGGGAGCGAGAGAGAGAGAGAGAGAGAGAGAGAGAGAGAGAGGAGAGAGAGAGAGAGAGAGAGGAGAGTGGAGAGGAGAGAGAGAGAGAGAGAGACAGACAGGCAGACAGACAGATAGAGAAAGATAGACAGGGAAAGACAGACAGGGAGAGAGAGCGAGAGTTACAGACAGACAGGCAGCCAGACAGCCACACACACACACACACACACACACCACAACACACACACACACACACACACACACAACACACACACACACACACTCACACACACACACACACACACACACACACACACACACAGAACGATAGATACAGACAGTCAGTCAGTCAGAAAGACAGAAGGACAGAGAGACAAAACAAACAGATAGACAGAGAAACAGAAACAGACAGATACATACGAGGAGACAAAGAGCCAGAGAGAGACAGAGACAGAGACCGAGACAGGCAGAGAAAAAATTCCGGAATCACAGACTTGTTCAACAAATGGATTTGTAGGGGAACAAGAGAGTTCAACAAAAGAAGTGTGTTTAAACCAAGACTGAATGCTCTGCAGGCCTGACTCCAGATGTTTCATAGACCGTGCTGAGAACAAATAGAGATGGACAGCTGTCTTCATTGCAGCATCACTTTACTGTGGATCTCTTGTCTCTGAAGAGATGGAGGGCAGGGGGATGAAGGGGGTGTGTGGGAGGTGGGGGGGGGGGGGGGCTACGAGTGAAGATAGATGGGGGGGGGGGGGGGTCACATTAAGGTGTGGAGAGAGGCACGGGGGGTGGAGGGGGAAGGATGGAGGTTAAAAGTATCATTGAGAACTGGATGGAGTTTGATAGGGGTCTTTTGTTGATATTTTTTTGGGGGGAAGAGATTTCTAGATTTGTGTACAGTAGAAGTTTAAGAAGACTTAAGCTTGATTGATTCTGATTCCTGCATCTTCTTTATGTGGACGTGAAGGCTTGCAAACACACGCACGCACACACACACACACACACACACACACACACACACACACACACACACACACACACACACAACACACACAAACACACACACAACACACACATACACTCAACCCAACCCAGCCCAACCCAACCAACCCAACACCCCACACACACACACACACACCCCACACACAACACACACACACCCACACACCACACTGACCCCGCTTATGCTGTAAATTCTCTAAAGGAAGTTTGGGTTCTAGCGAGATCAGATCTTCAGTACAGAGTGACTCATACAACCTCATGACTGGCCGTTACAACTTCATCAAGTCCATTACAGAACAATATATTCTTTGTTATTTATTCTTTTATTTCGACGATAACGTAATAAGCAATCACGTGCTTTTTTTACAAACCAATCCCCATGTGTATGCAGTTCTGTAAAACATTGTCATCCTTTGAAGCTTCTTGGACAGGAACCGGCTTGCTATGTTCAATAAAATCCCCAACACACAACCTAACGCAGTGCTTCAATAATTATCTCCCCCAAGTGATTTTAAAAAAAAAGAAAAGAAGTCAAGAATGTGTTGGGAAACTGGTGGTTACCTCATAAAAGAGATTTGCAGGTTTGAGGAAAATCGTGTTTTAAAGCATTTCAAAGCAGAGAGAAGATGGAGTAGAAACTAAACTGGGTCTGAACGGGATAAAACGAGTTTGAAAATAACGAAAGTAATAGATCACAACAGGTTGACTACATGACGAGACAAAATGGAGAGAAAAAGCAAAAATAAACGTGAACAATAGTGAGAGAGAGATAATGGGCATAGAGAGAGAGAGTTGGAGATAGGTAGATAGACAGATAGACAGATAGACAGATAGATAGATAGATAGATAGATAGATAGATAGAAAGAGATAGATAGATAGATAGATAGGTAGATAGATAGATAGATAGGTAGATAGATAGATAGATAGATAGATAGATAGATAGATAGATAGATAGATAGATAGATTAGAAGAGAGATGAGAGAGAGAGAGAGAGAAGAGAGAGGAAGGAGGAGAGAGAGGGAGAGAGAGAGAGGGAGAGAGAGAGAGAAGAGAGAGAGAGCGAGAGAGAGAGAGGAGGGAGAGAGAGAGAGAGAGAGGAGAGAGGAGAGGAGAGAGAGGAGAGAGAGGAGAGAGAGAGAGAGAGCGAGCGAGCGAGAGAGCGAGATTGGGAGAGAGAGTGGGAGAAAGACAGAGAGAGACAGAGAGCAATATGAGAGAAAGACTGACAGATAGACAGACAGACAGGGAGAAAGGCAGTGACATACAAAACCTAAACAAAACAGATATGGCAAGATAAGAGTGGAATTTTCATAACATAAGAAGGTTACAACAAAGAACACGAAAACACTAAGAGAACACTGTCATACCGATTTTCTCAGACAGACAAGCAAACAGACAGACAGGCAGACAGATATATAGACAAACATACAACAGCACAAGGCTATCTCTGGGGTTATCAATAAATGAACTTTTTCATATCACTAATGAGTCATTTTACAAGGCTGGCACGTCACGCTTGAACGAAGATTGTCGTTTTATTGCGTTCTGCTCTCTGGGTTTAGGTTCATCACCACCACCACCCTCCCCCCTCCCCCCTCCCCATCCCCCTCATCTCTCTCGGGTTTTCTTCATAAAGCCTAAGGCAGAGGAGGACCAGTTCAAGTGAGTGATGTGATTCTGAAGACAAAATGAGAACTCAGGTACTAGCGCGTGGTGGATCAGTGGTCTAGAGGTAACACTCATGTCTAGATACGAGAGAGAGGGTGCAGGGTTGATTCCTAACTTGAGGCCAGACTTTTGTTTCCTTCTATCAGTCTAGTAGTGGTGGTCCGGGTTTCTAGCTTTTCAGAAGAGATGATAATCTGACGTCCTGCATGCAGCATAGATGAAGCTCATGTAAAAGGACCCAAAGAAAAAGGAGAAAGGAAATGCTGTGTTGGTGCCACCGAGGAGAGAATTAATGTTCTATTTAGAAGAATTAGTATGACACTACATCGTTTCTTTTAAAGAGGTGTGGGTTTTTTAATATTATAAAAACTTGAGATAAATAGGTGTATTGTCAAAATGTCAGGCTTTCAAAGATCTTGAAGTCTAAAGTAACAGGTTTAAAATATCATCACACAGAGTAGAGCAAGACTGGGAATTGTTATTGTTGCAAGATTGACCAAGTTTCTGGTAACAAAACAATCCATACCGATGAAACAGTTTCAATGTTTATGTTGAAAACAGTTGTAGTTCCTGGTTTAAAAATCACTAGTAATGAAACAGTGCACCATTGATTCCCAGTTAACAAGAGGAGGATATATCTCACAAGTTAATACCAAAAGAACAGTGCAACCTTTTACTTTTGGTAAAAATCATCACTAAGGTTTAAAGATACCCAGATTAAAAAAACATCATTCCAACCTCGTCCATCTTGTCTTCAGATTATTAAAGGGGGTGGGGGGAGAGACAGAGGAAAAATGATGATTTCCGGAACGGTTTCGGGGCCTGCTTTTAAATGAGCTCTAAAATTGTGGAATCTTGTTTTTTCCAGATCAGCTAGCTAGGGACATGAGATCGAGATCACACTGCCTCTGTCCCCGTTCTCTGCTGCCGACTGCAGCTGACAGGTGTACAGAGGCCAGGTGAGGACAGGAGCCTTTCCTGATCCACTATCTCTAGTTCTGCCCTGACTCTGTGTCTCTGCTACATGGAGACAGACAGACAGCCTCCCTCGCTTTGATGTACAGCTTCGTTTTCTTTTCGTGTCAAGAGAACGTGAGAGAGAGAGAGAGAGAGAGAGAGGAGAGAGGAGAGGAGAGAGAGAGGAGAGAGAGAGAGAAGAGAGAGAGAGAGAGAGAGAGAGAGAGATAGCGATAACGATAACGATAACGAAATGTTATTTTCTGAGGGTAAAAAGTACAAGACTTTTTTACATCTAACCCTCGAAAAGAAAGAAAGTAAACAGAAAAAATATAAGCAAAGTGAGTCATAATAATCACAATAAACATCACCGCTATCATCGTCGTTGTCATCACCTCTATCATCATCACCATCATCACCACCATCATCATAAACAAAATAATTAATATGATAACATATACACTTTATGGAGTTTGAAGGAATAATGATATGACAAAAGTAGTTTGTTATCATTCACATATTTGCACCTAATGTTTTCTTCGAGTCATATTGTTGAACATCCCCCCCAAAAAAAAAGTCAGAGAGAACACGAGAGAGAGAGATAGAGAGAGAGAGAGAGCGAGAGAGGAGAGAGAGAGGAGAGGGGAAGAGAGAGAGAGTGATTGAAATTCTCTCGTGACTCGATGAGCTTGATCAGATCATTGAACAAGAAAGCAGGCAAATGCGTTTCTTTTTTTTAGCTGCTTGATAAATGTTAGCTATAAATAGTTTGATGAGTGCAACTGTAAGAGAGTACAGCCGTTATTTTCCCCAGACATGTCTTTTTCATACAGACAGTAGACGGACGCTATAGCCGAGTGGTTAAGCCCATTCCACTTCAATCCCATGGGTCCATAAAGTCGTGGGTTTAAATCTCGGCGGCGTCTGGTGAATTAAGGATGGGAATGTTTGCGATCTCCTATGTCAACGTTTTTCTCCTATGTCAAATTGAGGTGCTGAACTGCCAGTTCCCTAATTCTCTTCGTTTTTATACACATGCAGAAGATTAAACATGCATGTTAAAGATTCTACAATTCCCGTCAGCTTTTTCGATAGGTTACAGAAACACGAGCAAATCAAGCATGCATCACCAGAGTCTGAAGCAAGCTACCTTCATGGTGAACAAACAAACGGTGGCATACGCAACATCTCGCCATGGTGAACCTCACAGCTCAAGAGGAGGAACGAAGAAAGAAGTCGACGGCAAACCAGGAAAGTGATGGAGGTGAAGAACATTAAATTGTCTGAAACGTCTTCAGAGAACATTCCACGAGACTGTGCCTCGTTGACATTTCTGATTCGGCATTGAGGACTGGTTAAGAGAGAGCGAGCGAGCGAGCGAGGAGCGAGGAGAGAGAGAGAGAGAGAGAGAGAGAGAGAGAGAGAGAGAGAGAGAGAGAGAGAGAGAGAGATGAGAGAGAGAGAGAGAGAGAGAGACAGACAGGCAGACAGACAGATAGAGAAAGATAGACAGGGAAAGACAGACAGGGAGAGAGAGCGAGAGTTACAGACAGACAGGCAGCCAGACAGCCACACACACACACACACACACACACACACACACACACACACACACACACACACACACACACACACACACACACCACACACACACACACACACACACACACACACACACACACAGAACGATAGATACAGACAGTCAGTCAGTCAGAAAGACAGAAGGACAGAGAGACAGACAAACAGATAGACAGAGAAACAGAAACAGACAGATACAACAGAGAGACAAAGAGCCAGAGAGAGACAGAGACAGAGACCGAGACAGGCAGAGAAAAAATTCCGGAATCACAGACTTGTTCAACAAATGGATTTGTAGGGGAACAAGAGAGTTCAACAAAAGAAGTGTGTTTAAACCAAGACTGAATGCTCTGCAGGCCTGACTCCAGATGTTTCATAGACCGTGCTGAGAACAAATAGAGATGGACAG
>CM054147.1:10561699-10564678 GCA_028751875.1 Rapana venosa
TGCAAGATTGACCAAGTTTCTGGTAACAAAACAATCCATACCGATGAAACAGTTTCAATGTTTATGTTGAAAACAGTTGTAGTTCCTGGTTTAAAAATCACTAGTAATGAAACAGTGCACCATTGATTCCCAGTTAACAAGAGGAGGATATATCTCACAAGTTAATACCAAAAGAACAGTGCAACCTTTTACTTTTGGTAAAAATCATCACTAAGGTTTAAAGATACCCAGATTAAAAAAACATCATTCCAACCTCGTCCATCTTGTCTTCAGATTATTAAGGGGGTGGGGGGAGAGACAGAGGAAAAATGATGATTTCCGGAACGGTTTCGGGGCCTGCTTTTAAATGAGCTCTAAAATTGTGGAATCTTGTTTTTTCCAGATCAGCTAGCTAGGGACATGAGATCGAGATCACACTGCCTCTGTCCCCGTTCTCTGCTGCCGACTGCAGCTGACAGGTGTACAGAGGCCAGGTGAGGACAGGAGCCTTTCCTGATCCACTATCTCTAGTTCTGCCCTGACTCTGTGTCTCTGCTACATGGAGACAGACAGACAGCCTCCCTCGCTTTGATGTACAGCTTCGTTTTCTTTTCGTGTCAAGAGAACGTGAGAGAGAGAGAGAGAGAGAGAGAGAGGAGAGAGAGAGAGAGAGAGAGAGAGAGAGAAGAGAGAGAGAGAGAGAGAGAGAGAGAGAGAGATAGCGATAACGATAACGATAACGAAATGTTATTTCTGAGGGTAAAAAGTACAAGACTTTTTTACATCTAACCCTCGAAAAGAAAGAAAGTAAACAGAAAAAATATAAGCAAAGTGAGTCATAATAATCACAATAAACATCACCGCTATCATCGTCGTTGTCATCACCTCTATCATCATCACCATCATCACCACCATCATCATAAACAAAATAATTAATATGATAACATATACACTTTATGGAGTTTGAAGGAATAATGATATGACAAAAGTAGTTTGTTATCATTCACATATTTGCACCTAATGTTTCTTCGAGTCATATTGTTGAACATCCCCCCCCCAAAAAAAAAGTCAGAGAGAACACGAGAGAGAGAGATAGAGAGAGAGAGAGAGCGAGAGAGAGAGAGAAGAGGAGAGAGAGAGAGAGAGAGAGAGAGAGGAGAGAGAGAGAGAGAGAGAGAGAGAGAGAGAGAGAGAGAGAGAGAGAGAGAGAGAGATTGCGAGGAGAAGAAAGAGAATGAGATATAGAGGTAGATACGCACGGCCATAGTCAATTTTGGACTGGCAATTCATCCAATATCACTTTTTATTGATAAGTTGTAAAATCGAAAACAATAACAAGCAAACAACAACAACAGCAGCAGCAGCTATAACAGCAAAATTAAACAGGCCAACAGGCAGACAACAGACAGATAAGATGGATTTATTGACTGTTCTTGATACTGAATCGAAAACAATAACAATACAAACAACAGCAGCAACAACAACAACAACAACAACAACAGCCACTACAGCAAAAATAAACAGGAAAGTAGACAGGCAACAGACAGAAAAAATGAAAGTATTGACTGTTCCTGACACTGGAAAAAAATCATACAGACTTTAAATACTTATCTCCGTTCCCATGGTAACAGACCCCAGATTTTGCTGTCAGACAGAAAATCAAAATAGTGGCTTCTGACCTGCCATCTTAGACCAGAAAGAACAAGAACATAAGACTATATTATAAGACTATATTATAAGACTATATTATAAGACTATATTATAAGACAACTACGATATTAGCTGGTGAGATTCTCTGCACTTTGTTGACAAATTGAGGATTGTTTTCGAAACATTGTATTGATGATTGAGGATTGTTTACGAAACACTGTTGACAATTTATGATTGTTTACCAAACACTTTGTTGAGAACTGTTGATTTTTTACCAAACACTCTGTTGACAATTGAGAATTGTTTACGGAACTCTCTGTTGACAATTGAGGATTGTTTACAAAACATTTTGTTGACAATTGAGGATTGTTTATGAAACAGTCTGTTGACGACTGATGTTTGCTTACAAACTCCTTTGTTATCAATTGGTGAAACATTCTGTTGACAATTGATGATTGTTTATAAAACACTGTGTCGACAATTTATTGATGATTGTTTAAAAACACGTTGACAACTGAAGATTGTTTAACAAATGTTCCCATTGTTAGATCCATATAACAAGATTGACCAATTATGCTTAGAATTTTGGGGGATTTGGTTTGATGGGTTTTTTGTTTTGCTTTATATTATTATTTTCACTATATGAACATATTTTACAGTTATATCTTTCCATGTTTGTGTGTTTATTTATTTATTTTATTTTTATTTTATTCTTTTATATCGAGGATAATGGAATAAGCACTTATGTGCTTGTTTACGTCCAGTCCCAGTGTGTATGCGGTTTTGTAAATTCTGTCATCTGTTCCCACCGGCACACAATGGCCTACTCTTACGAAAAGCGGAACGGGATTTAACATGTGCGCAAGATGTTCTGCGTGCGTTCGCACACGGGGCTTCGGTTTATAGTCTCATCCGAAGGACTTTTGGGGAGAGTGGAGTCTGCACTGATGTTAACTCCAGGGGAAAATATCCCCCTTGAACGTGTTTGTGTGTGTGCGTGCATGCGTGCATGCGTGTGTGCGTGCGTGCGTGCGTGCGTGCGTGCGTGTGTGTGCGTGCGTGCGTGCGTGTGTGTGCGCACGCGCGCACGTTTCCAAAAGAAGAGACATACATCTTTATTTCAGCCTTTTCTTATATTCTAAAAATGTTAAAAAAAATATATAGATATATTGGATCATTCTAAATGCAGATTACCTTAACTGTCTCTCCATCTCATTCATTATTTCTTCGCCTCCCTCTTCCAACCATCATGCCTCCTGCTTTCACCCAACGCTACCTCTGTCAATCTATTCCTCCTTTTCCCATCTTACGTCCCTGCTTCAGAGACCAAACGACCGCTTGTGAAGTGAG
>CM054147.1:10565178-10575178 GCA_028751875.1 Rapana venosa
TTTTTTTTTTGTATGTCTTTTGACGGGTCCTGTCTGCTGTCTGTCTTAGTGCCTTTGTCTGCCTGTCTGTCTGTCTTTCTCGCTTTGTATGTCTGTAAATTCCTCTCTCAATCTTTACATTATTGTTCATGGGTTTCAATCTATTCACTCACGCCCTGTTTAAACGGATGAGTCTTTAAATCGAGGCCCCGTGTCGAACGCATGCAGATCATCTTGCGCACACATTAAATCCTGTTCCGCTTTTCGTAAGAGTAGGCCATATCGTGCCGGTATGAAGGTAAAGGTAAAGGAGTCCCATAACCTTAAAGGTCGTAGGGGAGCGAGGCGTCAGAGACCTCACTTCTCTAGGGCCAGCATATTGAGGGCGGCGCCCATCTCCTCTCCCTCGCTGCTTTACCTTCCCTGACCCTAAAGAGGGCAGGTACCCATTTACAGGCTGGATGAACTGGGGGAACTGTACTGAAGCCAGGCATGCAAACGGTCACCCATCCAACTGGTAACCACGCTCGACGCTGCTTAACTTGGCTGGGGGAAAGCGAGTGCTCCGACCACTGAGCTATCCCGGCCGGTATGAACAGATGAGAAAATTTACAAAACCGCATACACACGGGGACTGGATGTAAAAAAGCACTTGAGTGCTTATTCCATTATCCTCGATATGAAAGAAGAAATAAATAAATAAATAAACCCGTTCTGTTTTGTTCTCCTAGCTACTTTCAGTCTGTTCTCGTCTGCTCAGACCCAGTACTGTTCCTTCTGGTCTGCTTGTCAAAAATCAGCTTGTTCCCTCCATTCCCAAGCTATCTGGTCAAACTATCTATCTAACTAGCTAGCAACACACTCGGCTTGCTTTGGTGTGACTTGTCCTGCAGCTCCTTCAAGGGTTGATGGAAAACTCTGGTGCAGGAGAGCCTAGTGGTTAGAACAAAGTTGTGCTCTTGATCTGACGGCCCGGGATCGATTCACCACTGAGGTGCCCCTTTTAGGGGATTCTGCCCTGGAGTTAACATGCATCAGTACCGACTCTACTCCCTCAATAGTCCATCAGATGAGACTATAAACCGAGGCCCCGTGTGTGCAAGCGCAATTTTTTACTGTCTTACTTTCTTAGGTTTGTTTAATGTAATGTTTAAGCTATTTCATTATCTGGCTGAATGAAAGAGTTCGTGGAGTAGTTTTCTTCTGTTGATTATCTTGGCAAAAACAATATTTTAAAAAAGCAAGATAATTCAGTTATAACATTTTTTGTTCAGCTTCCGATTGAAGAATCACAGTACAGTAGAAAGAAGACCAACAACATTACAACAACAAAAGTAAGACATTAAAGGAAAGAAGACTAAGAGGAAGAAAAAGGAGAACAACGCACTATGGGTAACTGAGGGCGGAGCATCTTTTGAATGTCATTTAGCAAAGATTTGACCCCAAGAATAAATCAATGTTCTCATCAAGGGAAGTGGGAGGTATCATTTGCCTGAGGGCGTTTAAAAGCTCAGATTAGTTCCTCCATACGCACCCATTCCTCCGTTTCAAATCACTAGCTGCTGATTGAAATTCTCTCGTGACTCGATGAGCTTGATCAGATCATTGAACCAAGAAAGCAGGCAAATGCGTTTCTTTTTTTTAGCTGCTTGATAAATGTTAGCTATAAATAGTTTGATGAGTGCAACTGTAAGAGAGTACAGCCGTTATTTTCCCCAGACATGTCTTTTTCATACAGACAGTAGACGGACGCTATAGCCGAGTGGTTAAGCCCATTCCACTTCAATCCCATGGGTCCATAAAGTCGTGGGTTTAAATCTCGGCGGCGTCTGGTGAATTAAGGATGGAATGTTTGCGATCTCCTATGTCAACGTTTTTCTCCTATGTCAAATTGAGGTGCTGAACTGCCAGTTCCCTATTCTCTTCGTTTTTATACACATGCAGAAGATTAAACATGCATGTTAAAGATTCTACAATTCCCGTCAGCTTTTTCGATAGGTTACAGAAACACGAGCAAACAAGCATGCATCACCAGAGTCTGAAGCAAGCTACCTTCATGTGAACAAACAAACGGTGGCATACGCAACATCTCGCCAGGTGAACCTCAAGTCAAGGGAGGAACAAAGAAAGAAGTCGCGGCAAACCGGAAAGTGATGGAGGTAAGAACTTTAAAATTGTTTTGAAACGTCTTCAGGAACTTTCCCACGGACTGTGCCTCGTTGACTTTTTCTGATTGGCATTGAGGTGGTTAAGGGAGCGGCGAGCGAGCGGAGGGCGAGAGAGAGAGGAGAGAGAGAGAGAGAGAGAGGGAGGGAGAGAAATAGAGGAGGGGAAAAGGAAAGGGAGGACAGACAGGCAGACAGACAGTAAAAAAAGAAAACGGGGAAAAGACAGACGGGAGAGAGAGCGAGGTTACAGACAACGGGCAGCCAGACAGCCACACACCCACAAACCCCCAAACACACACAAAACCCACACACACACACCACACACCACCACACACACCAAAACACACACACCCACACACCCACACCACACAGAACGTGATACAAAAGTCAAGTCAGAAAGAAAAGGACAGGGGACAGACAAACAGTAGCAGAGAAAACAAAAAACAGCGATAAAACAGAAGACAAAGAGCCAGAGAGAGCGAGACAAACCCGAGACGGCAAGAAAAATTCCGGAATCCAGACTTGTTCAAAAAAATGGATTTGGGGGGGAACAAAAGAGTTCAACAAAAGAAGTGTGTTTAAACCCAAGACTGAATGCTCTGCGGGCCCTGACCCAGTGTTTCATGGCCGTGCTGAGAAAAAATGAGAGGGACAGTGTCTTCATTGCGGGCATACTTTTTTTGGGGGATCTCTTGTCTCTAAAGAGATGGAGGGCGGGGGATGAAGGGGGTTTGGGAGGGGGGGGGGGGGGGGGGGGTACGAGTGAAAAAGGGGGGGGGGGGGGGGTACTTTAAAGGTGTGGAGAGAGGACGGGGGCTGGAGGGGGAAGGTGGGGGTTTAAAAAGTATCTTTGGAACGGGGGTTTTTGATAGGGGTTTTTTGTTGATATTTTTTTGGGGGGAAGAGATTTCTAGATTTGTGTCAGTAAATTTTAAGAAGATTTAAGCTTGTTGATTCTGATTCCTGCATCTTCTTTATGTGGACGGAAGGTTGCAAACACCCCACGAACACACACACACCCCAAAACACACAAAAACACACACACACACAAACACACACACACCACACACACAAAAACCCCAACACAACAACACATACACTAACCCCAACCCACCAAACCCAACCCAAACCCCAAAACACAACACACACACACACACACCACCACCCACAACACCCACCCACCATGACCCGTTATGCTGTAAATTTCAAAAGGAATTTTGGGGTTCGGCGAGATAGTTTTCAGAAAGGGTTTACTCATACAACCCCCTGACTGGCCTTTTACAACTTCATCAAGCCCTTACAGAACAATATATTTTTTGTTATTTATTCTTTTATTTCGACGATAACGTAAAAAAAGCAATCACGTGTTTTTTTTAATCCAACCCCCATGTGTAGCATTTCTGTAAAACATTGCATCCTTTGAAGTTTCTTGGAAGGCCCGGTTTGCTATTTTTTCAAAAAAACCCCAAACACAAAAAACCCAACGCAGTGCTTAAATAATTTTTCCCCCCCAAGGGAATTTTAAAAAAAAAAAAAGAAGTCAAAAATTTTTGGGGAGTGGTGGTTACCTCAAAAAAGATTTGGGTTTGGGGAAAATCGTTTTTAAAGCATTTCAAAGCAGAAAAAGAGGAGAAAACAAACTGGGTCGAACGGGATAAAAACGGTTTGAAAATAACGAAAGTAATGATCAAACGGTTGATAATGACGAACAAATGGAGAGAAAAAGCAAAAATAAAGTGAAAAATAGTGAGAGAGGATAATGGGCTTGGGAGAGAGTTGGAGATAGGTGAAAGACAGATAGACAGTAGACAGATGATAGATAGATAGATAGATGTAGAAGAAAAAAAATGATAGATAGATAGATAGGTAGAAGATGAAGATGGTAGTAGTAATAGAAAAATAGATAGATGATAATAGATAGTTGATAGTAGATAAGAGAGAAGGGGAGGAGAGAGAGAGAGGAAAGGGAGAGGGGAGAAGAGGGGAGGGGAGAGAGAGGAGAGAGGGGGGAGAGAGGAAGAGGAGGAGAGGAGAGAGAGAGAGAGAGGAAGAGAGGGAGAGAAGAGAGAGAGGAAACGGCGAGCGAGAGAGCGAGATTGGGAGAGAGAGTGGGAGAAAGACAGAGAGAGACAGAGAGCAATATGAGAGAAAGACTGACAGATGACAGAAAAACAGGAGAAAGGCAGGACATAAAAACCTAAACAAAACAGATATGGGGAAAATAGGTAATTTTATAACATAGAAGGTTCAACAAAAAACACGAAAACACTAAGAGAACCTGTCTACCGTTTTTCAGACAGACAAGCAAAAGACAGACAGGCGACAGATATATGACAAAATACAACCCAAAAAGGTATCTCTGGGGGGTTTCAAAAAAGAACTTTTTTTATTCATAATGAGTCATTTTTTAGGCTGGCAGTCACGTTGAACGAAGTTGTCGTTTTTGCGTTTGCTCTTGGGTTTTGGTTTACCACCACCACCCCCCCACCCCCCCCTCCCCCTCCCCTCCCTTCTCTGGGGTTTTTTTAAAGTAAGGAGAGGAGGACCGTTCAATTTGGGGATGTGATTTGAAAACAAAATGAGAACAGGTACTACGCGTGGTGGATCAGTGGTTAAGGTAACACTATTCTAGAACGAGAGAAGGGTGCAGGGTTTATTTCTTGAGGCCAGACTTTTGTTTCCTTCTATCAGTCTGTAGTGGTGGTCGGGGGCTAGCTTTTTTAAAGAGATGATAACGAGTCCCGCATGCAGATGATGAAGCCATTAAAAGGACCAAAGAAAAAGGGGAAAGGAAATGTGTGTTGGTGCCACCGAGGGGAGCAATTAATTTTTTCATTTAGAAGTTGATGAACACTGTTTCTTTAAGAGGTTGGGTTTTTTAATTTTAAAAACTTTAGATAAAAAGGGGTATTTTCAAAAAGTCGGTTTCCAAAGATCTTGGGCTAAAGTAACGGTTTTAAAATTCATCACCAGGAGAGCAAGCGGGAATTGTTATTGTTGCAAGATTGACCAAGTTTCTGGTAACAAAACAATCCATACCGAGAAACAGTTTCAATGTTTATGTGAAAACAGTTTTAGTTCTGGTTTAAAAATCACTAGTAAATGAAACAGTGCACCATTAATTCCCAGTTAACAAGAGGAGGATTTATCTCACAAGTTAATACCAAAAGAACAGTGCAACCTTTTACTTTTGTAAAAATCATCACTAAGGTTTAAAGATACCAGATTAAAAAACATCATTCCAACCTCGTCCATCTTGTCTTCAGATTATTAAAGGGGTGGGGGAGAGGAAAGAGGAAAAATGAGATTTCCGGAACGGTTTCGGGGCCTTGCTTTTAAATGAGCTCTAAAATTGTGGAATCTTGTTTTTTCCAGATCAGCTAGCTAGGGACATGAGATCGAGATCACACTGCCTCTGTCCCCGTTCTCTGCTGCCGACTGCAGCTGACAGTGTACAGAGGCCAGGTGAGGACAGGAGCCTTTCCTGATCCACTATCTCTAGTTCTGCCCTGACTCTGTGTCTCTGCTACATGGAGACAGACAGACAGCCTCCCTCTGCTTTGATGTACAGCTTCGTTTTCTTTTCGTGTCAAGAGAGAGAGAGAGAGAGAAGAGAGAGAGAGAGGAGAGAGAGAGAGAGATGAGAGAGAGAGAGAGAGAGAGAGAGAGAGAGAGAGAGAGAGAGAGATAGCGATAGCGATAACGATAACGATAACGAAATGTTATTTTCTGAGGGTTAAAAAGTACAAGACTTTTTTACATCTAACCCTCGAAAAGAAAGAAAGTAAACAGAAAAAATATAAGCAAAGTGAGTCATAATAATCACAATAAACATCACCGCTATCATCGTCGTTGTCATCACCTCTATCATCATCACCATCATCACCACCATCATCATAAACAAAATAATTAATATGATAACATATACACTTTATGGAGTTTGAAGGAATAATGATATGACAAAAGTAGTTTGTTATCATTCACATATTTGCACCTAATGTTTCTTCGAGTCATATTGTTGAACATCCCCCCCCCCCCCCCAAAAAAAAAAAAGTCAGAGAGAACACGAGGAGAGAGAAGAGAAAAGAGAGAGAGGAGAGAGAGAGAGGAGAGAGAGGAGAGAGAGAGAGAGAGTGAGAGAGGGAGGAGGAGAGAGAGAAGAGAGAGAGAGAGGAGAGAGAGAGAGAGAGAAAATTTGCGGGGAAGAAGAAAGGAATGAGATAAGAGGTAGATACCACGGCCATAGTCAATTTTGGATGGCAATTCATCCAATATCACTTTTTATTGATAAGTTGTAAAATCGAAAACAAAAACAAGCAAACAACAACAACAGCAGCAGCAGCTATAACAGCAAAAATTTAAACAGGCCAACAGGCAGACAACAGACAGATAAGATGGATTTATTGACTGTTCTTGTTTACTGAATCGAAAACAATAACAATACAAACAACAGCAGCAACAAAACAAACACCAACAAAAACGCCATACAGCAAAAATAACAGGAAAGTGGGACAGGCAACGACAGAAAAAATGAAAGTATTGCTGTTCCTGACACTGGAAAAAAATCATACAGACTTTAAATACTTATCTCCGTTCCCATGGTAACAGACCCCAGATTTTGTGTCAGACAGAAAATCAAATAGTGGCTTCTGACCTGCCATCTTAGCCAGAAAGAACAAGAACTAATAGGACTATTTTTATAAGATTTTTATTATAAAAAAACAATTTACGATATTAGTGGTGAGATTCTCTGCACTTTGTTGACAAATTGAGGATTGTTTTCAAAACATTGTATTGATGATTGAGGATTGTTTCGAAACACTGTTGACAATTTATGTTGTTTACCAAACACTTTGTTGAAAAAATGTTGTTTTTTACAAACACTCTTTTGACAATTTGAGAATTGTTTACGGAACTCTCTGTTGACAATTGAGGATTGTTTACAAAACATTTTGTTGAAAATTGAGGATTGTTTATGAAACCGTCTGTTGACGACTGATGTTTGTTAAAAAACTCCTTTGTTATTCAATTGGTGAAACATTCTGTTGACAATTGATGATTGTTTAAAAAACACTGTGTCGACAATTTATTGATGATTGTTTAAAAAACACGTTGACAACTGAAGATTTGTTTAACAAATTTTCCCCATTGTTAGATCCATATAACAAGATTGACCAATTTGCTTAGAATTTTGGGGGGGTTTTGGGTTTTGGGATGGGTTTTTTTTTTTTTTATTTATTTTTTTTTCACTATATGAACATTTTTTACAGTTATATCTTTCCATGTTTGTGTGTTTATTTATTTTATTTTATTTTTATTTTATTCTTTTATATCGAGGATAATGGAATAGAACTTATGTGCTTGTTTACGTCCAGCCCCAGTGTGTATGCGGTTTTGTAAATTCTGTCATCTTTTTCCCAACCGGCACCAATGGCCTACTCTTACGAAAAGCGGACGGGATTTAACATGTGCGCAAGATGTTCTGCGTGCGTTGCACACGGGGCTTCGGTTTATAGTCTCTTCCGAAGGACCTTTTGGGGAGAGTGGAGTCTGCATGGTGTTAACTCCAGGGGGAAAATACCCCCCCCCCCCCTTGAACGTGTTGTGTGGGTGCGTGCATGCGTGCATGCAGTGCGTGTGTGCGTGCGTGCGTGAGTGTGGTGTGTGGGGTGCGCGGCGCTTCGCGCGCGCACTTTTCCCAAAGAAGAGACAACATCTTTATTTCGCCTTTTTTATATTCTAAAATGTTAAAAAAAATATATAGATATATTGGATCATTCTAAATGCAGATTACCTTAACTGTCTCTCCATCTCATTCATTATTTCTTCGCCTCCCTCTTCCAACCATCATGCCTCCTGCTTTCACCCAACGCTACCTCTGTCAATCTATTCCTCCTTTTTTCCCATCTTACGTCCTGCTTCAGAGACCAAACGACCGCTTGTGAAGTGAGGCTACTGCCTAGACAGCTCCCTGTCCCTCCTCTTGTCCTGAATGTGGTCCTTGAAAAGTTTGATGTGTGTACGCGTGGGCTTCTTTCGGCGAGCTTTTTTTTCCCCTGACAACTGGTATTTTTTGTGATGTCTTTTGTTCCCAGGACAAACCGTTGAAGACTGAGTGTGTGGGTCCTGTCCCCTTCATCCTTCATTGACCAGTCCTCGGTGCCAAGTCCGAAATGTCAACAAGGCAGAAGTGTGGTGGAGTGTTCCCTGGGGAAGTTTGAGGAATGCTCTACCTCTGCGTGACTTCTCTGTCAGTGTGAAAGAAACGCGATTCTATCCCTCCCTCCCCTCCTCCTTTCTTCCCCCAAAAATAAAGCTGCAAAACATTCAGTTCTCTTTTTTTTTTCTCTTGAACTTTCAATTAATAAATCAGGTACACGTGGCACTTTGAAAAATAAAACGAGCCCCAAAAAAAAAAAGAGAGAGATAGTTTGACAGCTTTTCTCCTTCAGTGAACATGTCAAGCTAATCCAGCCGTGATGGACACGTTCAATCAGTCAGGTTTGGGGGGGGGGGGGGGTTGGCGGTGACTTTTTATATCAAAAGACAGGATATGTGTGGTGTGGGGGGGGTGGGGGGGGGGTTGGGTAGGGGAGGAGGAGGGAGGGAGTGTTTTTTTTGTGTGTGTGTCTGATCATCCAGGGGGGACGGAACGCCAAGGTGGGCGGAAGACGCACTGAAAGACTGGAGCAAATTCTGCGGTCCCTCCTGTAATGCAATCACCAATGAGCGAGGACTCCGACTACTGGAATTTGCCGCTACAACAACACGGTGCTCCCCAATCCCCTTGGAGAACACAAGGCATCCCGACGCGGACATGGCATGCCCCCAAAATGGGATCCATCACAACCAGATTGACTACATCTGGTGCAAAACCGGTTTCGATCTGGCATCAACAGAGCCAAGACGAGGACATTCCCAGGTGAAGACATGGGCAGCGATCATGACCTCGTGCTCCTGAACTTTAGAGTCGATTGAAGAAGCCCAAATAAGAAAATGAACACCAGACTCAAGTTTCAACCTGGACAAACTGAAGGACCCACCATCCCGAGTCCTTCCAAGCAACAATGGAGGGAATTCGCACCACTGCTGGCACTTGAGAAGGGATGTCGAAACGTGCCACCATTTTTTAACACAGTGTGACTGAGACAGCAAGCTATTCTTGGAAAACATCGCCGAAAAACACAACCAGGGGTCACAGATGAAATCTTGAATATGTGTGACAAAAGACGAGACTGAAGAAGAGCAAGAACATACAGGAGGAGCAGTTGAGTACAGAGAAGTAAACAGAAGATCAGGAAGACATGAGGAAGACCAAGGAGGAATGGATAGAGAAAAAAATGTCCCAGAAATCGAAGAGAGCCTGACAAAAAATAATAGCAGAAGAGTTACCAGGTTGTGAAAGAGCTCACCAAACAGAAACAGGCAAGAGTCAGTAACATCCAGGAAAAAGAAGGGAATTGCCTAACGAAAAAAGGAAATCGTTGGCAGATGGACGGAATACTGTTCCGAACTCTACAATCATCAGACGCTAGGCAACCCAGCGTTCTTGCAAGCCAAGCCTCATCGAATAAAGAAAACTTCCCAATTCTACGCGAGGAAGTAAAAGTAGCAATTAGATCGCTGAAAAAAGGGAAAAATCAGCAGGAATCGAAAACATCCCAGCAGAGTGATCCAACAGGGGGAAAAGGGCAGGACACCATCCTTACAGTATCTGCAACAAGATCTGGCAGACCGGAGAGTGGCCTACACCATGGACCAATCATATCATCACTCTCCCAAGAAAGGAAATCTCCAGCAGTGCCAAAATCCCAGGACAATCAGCCTCATAAGTCATGCCAGTAAAGTCATGC
>CM054147.1:10580178-10607678 GCA_028751875.1 Rapana venosa
ATTTAACGGATTTATTGTTTTTTAAGTGATATTTTATTTTCCTTGGGATTTTCATTTTAATAAAAGGGTCTGGGGGTTGAAACAGAAAATGGGGGTGACGGGGGGGGGGGGCGGTTTGGGGGGGTGGGAGAGGGAGTGTTGGGGAAAAAAAAAGGGAATGGAATTGGGGATAGGGAGGCCGGGGCGGGGGGGTGGGGGGGGTGTTTTTTGTGTTTGTTGTGGGAATTGACAAAATTACTGTTCCTTTGGTTCCCCGGAACAAATAGGATTAGGGGAGAAGAAAACAAAAAAGTAATTCTACAAAATAAAAAATAAAAACCCAAAAATACCCCCCCAAAAAATTTTTACAAAAATATTATAAAAGGTTGAATGCCGGCTTTTCATAAAAAAACTCGTTTAGGTGGGTAAATTTTGTAGAATATGTTTTGTTTAAGTTTTATCTGTGTTTCGCGGCGGGAAAGGGTGTGTGTGTGGTGTGTGTGTGTGGTGTGTGTGTGTGTGTGTGTGTGTTGTGTGTGTTGTGTGTGTGTGTGTTGTGTGGTGTGTGTGGTGGTGTGAGTGGGTGTTGTTTTGTTGTTTATTTTAGGTTTTGTTGAAAATGTGTGTTTGAATTTATAAAAAAAATAGTTCTTTAGTTTACCGTCTTAATGAAAAAATATCTTCAAAAGGGGTGTTTGTTTTGTTTGGGTTTTGTTTTGTTGTCGTTTTTTTGTGTTGTTGTATTTGTGGTTTGTTTTCTTTGATTTTGAAAGGGGGCATTTTTAGTAATTTTTTGACATTAGCAAAAAAATTTAAAAAATTTATAAAGGTAAAAAGAACTTTGAAAGATAGGGAAATAACACTGCGGGCCTACTCATTTTCAACTTTTAAAAAAATACAAATTGCAATGCGGAAAAGGACAATGGTTTTACAATAAATTTCCCTTTATTCATGGGCTTTAAAATTTGCCAAGCACGGATTTAAGTATTTGTTTTTAAGATGATTATATTAACTGACTTCTGCTAATTCCAGGGTTGCTTGTTTACTTTCTAAGGTTTTCCAAAGACAATTTTCAAAAAACTTTTTGGGTTATTCCAAGCAGTTTACATTTTCATTAAAAATTTTTAGTCTCAAAATGAGAAAAAGTTTGGTTGTCCTTTTCCTTTTTGATGTTTGGGTGGTGTTTTTTTTTTGTGGGTTTTTTTGTTTTGGGTTCCGTTGGTTTGCGTTTGGCTGGGGAGAAGCTGCAGTGGGTTTTCTTGTCTGTTGTCCTTTTGTATGGGGTTTTGTTTTTGGGGGCTCGGAACATCTTTTAAAAGAACCTAAAAAAGGTTTTTTTTGAATGAATGAATAATATTTAAAAAATTAAATTTTAGGTTCAATTTTAAATTCACAAATTAAGAAACGGTTCATTATTTTGGTTTGTTTGTTTTTATCTAACTTTTAAAATCCGAAAATGTTTGTGCAAAATTCCAAGTCACCTTACAATGCCGATCTAAAAACCTTGTTTTTAACTCTTCGTGGTTGGGAAAGTGGGTTTTCCGGTTCCAGTTTCCGTGTTGGAAGTGGTTTTTTTTTTTTTTTTGTGGTGGTATTGTCCATTTCCAGAAATTTTGGCAGTTTTTGGTCGGTGTGCTGTGTCTTGGGTGTTTAAAACTTTCTTGCGGGGGCCAGTGGGTTTTTGTTTTGTGGTGGAGTGTTTTTGTTGGTTGATGGGGCGGGGTTTTAGACATATTAGGTGGGAACACATGGCTTTGCTGAAAAAAATACCAGACAACTCTCATTCCATTAAATAAGCTTAAAATTTTTTGTTTTACACTATTGAATAAGCAAATTTTTAGCAAAACTTCGGCAAGGAAGTTTTGTTGTGTTGTTTTTTTTTGTTTTTTTTTTCTTTCCCCTTTTTTCTTTCCCTTTTTCCCCTTTTTTTCCCCCTTTTCCCTTTCCTTTTTAATTCATTTTTACACGGTTTAAAGGTTTAAACTTGTTACGGTTTCACCGTCTTGGGCTTTTTCCTTTCTTTTTTTGCGGTTTCCTTTTCCCCCCTCCCCCCCTCCCCTTTTTTTCCCATTGCCGATTTTTAAAAATTTTAAAATTTTTTTTGTGTTATTTATCCATTAATTTTACAAAAGGTTTTTTGTTTAAAATTTTTTTTTAAGGGTTTTTTTATTGGTGGTTTGGCATTTTTTTCTTAGGTTTGTTTGGTTTTTTGTTTTTATGTTGGGTTGGGGGGGGGGGGGGGGATTTGGTTTTTTTTTTTTCTTTTTTTTATTTTTTTTTGGTTTTTTTTTTTTTTTTTTTTTAAGGTTTTGAAATTTTTCCTTTTCCCCCCAAAAAAAACGAGGACGGGTTTATTTTTCTTCTTCCTTTTTTTCCTTTTCTTCTCTTTCCCCTTTTTCTCTTTTCTCTCTCTCTCTTTCTCTCTCTCTCTCTCTCTCTCTCTCTCTCTTATTTCTTCTCTTTTCTCTCTCCTCTCTCTCTCTCTCTCTCTCTCTCTCTCTCTTCTCTCTCTCTCTTCTTCTGTGGATACCTGGGGTTAGATGAGTATCGTGATTGATACCCGGTGATCTGTTCAAGGGTTTTTCTTGGATTAAAACAGGCTTACCCAAACCCAAGTCTTTCGGAATTATAAACCGAGGTTCCCGTGTGCGATGCACGCAGACATCTTGCGCAATTAAAACCCTTCGCTTTCGGAAGAGTTTCCGGGGGAACGGTGACAAAATTTACAAACTGCATACATACGGGTTGATGAAAAAACACTCGGCTTATTCTTATCCTGACTAAAGATATCATGACATAACGTAACATTTTTTCTGTGTCTTTGTCTGCTTTCAGTCTGTTTCTGTCCCATCTTTCTTCGTCTCTCTCTCTGTCTCTCTCTCTCTTTTCTTCTCTTCTCTTTCTTCTTCTCTCTCTTCTCTCTCTCTCTTTTTTTCTCTTCTCTCCTCTCTCTCTCTACTCTCTCTCTCTCTCTCCCCTCTCTTCCCTCTCTCTCCCCCTCTCTCTCTCCCTCCTCTCTCTCTCTCGGTCTGTCTTTCTGTACTGCCTGTCTATCTATCTATCTGTCTGTTCTATGCTCTGTCTTGATCTCTTAAAGCACACAAACACACACACACACACGTGTGCACTGCGCACGGCCTATCCACAATCATGCAAGCGTCTCTCCCCAGCACACAAGAATGAAAATCCTTAGCTGAAAACAGGGGGTTTTTTTTTCCGCTTTTTAACAAACTACTTGATTTTCAGGATTTAAAACCTCAAATTTACGCCTTTAGATTCAAAGGGTGGGCCTCTTTCTTTTGGACAAATCTCCAAACTACATGCTTTCTTCAATTTACCTCCGAACAAAAATAATCTAGATCTATGAGCAATGTATATGGTAAACTCTCTTCCTGATTCCAATCATCTTCAGTCTCACTTTTTTCTCTCTAGTCTTTCGGATTGAGACGATAAACCGGTCTGTGTTACACGTTATTATTTAGCGACGTAAAAAAACACGGCAACAAGAGAGTTGTCCCTGGCAAAATTCTTAGAAAAAAGCATCCTTAGGGAAAACATTTTTAATAGCTGCTTAAAAAAAAAAACAAAACCTAAAGGTTAGATGAAAGGGTGGGGGCCACTTCTAATTGGACAATCTCAAAAACTCTCCCAGAGACCCAATTTCACGGGAAAAAATAATCCGTGATTTAAAATAAAATCTGAGGTTTTATTGCTTCAAGATTCACATATATCCATGCTTCACTTGTTTTTCAGCAGTGGCAGACGAGCATTATATTATTATTGATTGCCACAATTAACCCACGGCTTCTCATCTCAATTATCTGGAAAAAGATTAAAAGATGTTCCTTAAACGCACTAGTTGCAAAGGAGGAAAAATGGAGGAACAACCTACAGAGCTGCTAAAAAAAGTGAGTGAGAGAGACAGACAGACAGACAGACAGACAGACAGACAGAGACAGAGATAGACAGAGACAGGGACAGAGACAGAGATACAAGACAGACATACTCTCTTTCAAATTCTTTTATATCGAGGATAATGGAAGAAGCACTCATGTGCTTTTTTACATCCAGTCCCCGTGTGTATACGGTTTTGTAAATTCTGTCATCTGTTCCCACCGGCACACAATGGCCTACTCTAACAAAAAGCGGAACAGAATTTATCGTGTGCGCAAGATGTTCTGCGTGCGTTCGCACACGGGGCCTCGGTTTATAGTCTCATCCGAAGGACTTTAAGGGAGAGTGGAGTCTGCACTGATGTTAACTCTAAGAGACTGAGACACAAAGACAGAATACAAGACAAGCAGACAAACAAAGAAACACACTTCATACAGGTAGGCAGAATAATGCCGAAGATATTCTCTCTCTCTCTCTCTCTCTCTCTCTCTCTCTCTCTCTCGCTCTCTCTCTCTCTCTCTCTGCATTCCTCTTTTTTATCTGTCAGGTTTTGTAGCCAACTGCCTATCTTCGTTCTATAGTAGGTGTGTTGTGTGTGTGTGTGTGTGTGGGGTGTGGGGGTGTGTGTGTGTGTTGTGTTTTGTGTGTGTTTTGTGTGTTTTGTTGTGTTTTTTTATGTGGAGCGTGTGTGTGAATTCGTCAATGTTTTTGTTTCTCTTCAGTCTATCTGTCTATCTGTTTCTCTCTCTCTCTCTCTCTCTCTCTCTCTTCCCCTCTCTCTCTCTCTCTCTCTCTTCGGTGCGCGCGTGTGTGTATGTTTTTGAGTATGGTGTGTGTGTGTGTGTGCATTGTGTGTATGTGTGTGTGTTGCATTGGTTGTATATGTGTGTGTGTGTTGCATTGTGTGTGTGTATGTGTGTGTGTGTGTCGCGTTGTGTGTGTGTGTGTGAATCTGTCAATGTCTTTGTTTCCCTTTCTGTCTGTCTGCCTGTCTGTCTGTCTATCTATCTGGCTGTTTGGCTGTATGTGTATGTCTGTCTATAATGTTTTTCCCCTAACTTTTATTTGCGTGACAGTTGACACTTGTACAAATGACAAGCTGTTTTCACAACGTGTTAGGAAAGGGGTGTGCACGGTATTGTCACTGCTATTTGATTTTGTTAGCAAACTTTTAAAATCTTTTCTTCTTTTCCTTTTTTCCAGCAAAACATTTTCTGAAAGAAAAAAGGTTCACATTGGAGTAAAAGTTTACTGCTGCTGCTGCTGTTGTTTCAAGACTCATGATTAAATTTTTTAAAACCCCCCACCAAACCCACCCTTATTATCTCAAAGTGAGAAAGGTTGAGTGATGTATTATAGTCAAAACCACACCACATCAAATTATCAAACAGTGTAAAGAAAAGCATACATATAAGAGTGCCACAGCTTTTGACATCTCTCTGTCTTTCTCTCTCCCACTCTCACACACAAAACACACACACACCACACACACACACACACACCTGCAACGATTGTTATTATTACTGTTATTGACATTGTTCTTTTTATCGTCATCGTAGTTACTATTGTTGTTATTGCTATTGCTAACTTTTCTTGTTAACCTCTCATTACCCCTCCCCCTCCTCCACCCCATTCCCGCCCCCACCTTCTGCATATACTCACATCTCAGCAAACATGTAGTTATTCATATCAGTGCTTGATGTTTCGCGAATACAAACACCATCCTGAGGGTTAACCAGATTTTCACCTGCACACTATGATATTCAAGCAGGCATATTAAAATGGTGACAGACACGCGGTGTGTTGTATGTGGAATGGCCAGCACTGCACTCCATCTGAAGAGAAGCAATCTGATACCTGAAAAAGATGTATGAAAACCCCATAGAAAATTCAAAATGTTAAAAGTGCTTTCAGCAGTTTTGGCGACGGATGATGTCATTAAAGAAGTGTTCTTCATATTTAGAAACAGATGAGTTTAACTGTACTTACGAGTGCCATGTGTCACAGCCTCGTGCCGAAATAATGACATGTAGTGTCCCCTTGTGTAGTTTGTTTGTCTTTTGTTTCCCAAAGAACAAATTCTGCTTTCCATACTCCAGAGTGTTTTTATTACCAAATGTTTTTGAGAAAGATAAAACATCCATTTTTCTTTTCATTTTTAAACCTATTTTAAACACGGGGTACAGGGCCTTCCCTTAGCTAAAAAGGTTTTTTATGTCTTTTTTTCTGGTGGGGCCGGGGTGCAACACACCAAGTACCGCGCACGCACACGCCGCACACGCACGCACAAAACACACACACACAAAACACACACACAAACACACACACACACAAAGTGTGCGCTCAATCTTTCCCAAAAAAAAAAAATTTTAAAAAGAAGAAAACGCACTTTTTTCTTCAACCACAATTCCGCACCAACTTACCCAACAAAAAGGGCTTAACACACAAAAGCCTCCTAAAACCTCCCAAAGTTTTTTTTTCCTTTTCACAAGTTTTTAAAATCAAAATTCCACAAAAAATGCCTAAAAAACCAACCTCAATTTAAAAAAATATTCAAATAATGCTAAAAACGTGTAAAAAAATAAAATTAACAAAAAAAAATGGCGTTCATTTTTGGGAAATTTCAGAAATTTTCCCCAAATTGGGACAAAGTAAACCCTGCCGCGCTTGGGAAAAAAAAGGGAAAAAAATTTCACAAAAATAAAGGGAAATTTTAAAACCTTTTTTGATCAGGAAAAAAAAGCAATACCGTGCACTTTTAGAAGAAAAAGACCATATACATTGGGAAAAACCGACAGGTCTAAAAAGACAATACCCTCCCGGGTTTTAAAAACGGGTTTTATTGGAAATTTTATAACACATAGAACAAAAACAACAAGGCAAAAAACAAATGGGGGGGTTTTTTTTGCTAATGTGCGCATCATTAACATTGGGGCAAAATGACCCTAAAAAAAAAGGAAAAAACCTTCTCACAGGTTTTTTTGGGTCAGGAAGCAAATGAGGCTTTCTCAGTAGTTTTTGGCCATTTAAACGGGAAAGACCCCCCTCTTTTTCCCCCTTCCCCCAAAAGCTTTTTTAAAGGCTTTTTAAAATTTATTCTCAAGACATACTTTTTCAAACCTAGAAATTTTTCCCCCCTGTTTCATCTTTTATTTCGGCCACCCCTGCCTTTAACAAACTGGGGACCCTCCCCCCCCGCCAAAAAAGTGTTTTAAAAAACCCGGGTTGTGGTTTTGTGTGTGTGTTGTGTTTTGTGTGAATGTGTGTGGGGTTTTTCCCTGCTGGTGCGTGGGGTAGCGTGGGGTGCGTGCTGGGGCGTGGTTTTATTGTGAATTTTAATTTTTTTAAAACGATTTATTGGTTGCATTGTAAGTTTGGTTTTAAAGCCCGGCGCTTTTTTTGTTTTCAAGAAAAAAGCTTTAAAAATTATATATCCGTCCCTCGTCGCCCCTCGCGTCGTAGTTTTTTAAAAAAAGTAGTTTAGCAAAGCAAACAGTAGTACAACAGAAATAGAGTAGTAGGGAGATACATTTGCATTTGCGTAGAACAGTAGCATAGCATTGCAGGGAACCCTATAGTAAACATACAGTAAAGTAAATATAAGTACCCGTAGCAGTTAAAGTAGCAGTAGTAGCGTACATAAATTGTAGCAGGACAGGAAAAGAATACAGTTTAGAAATATATAGTATAGCGTAGTATTTTCATACTAGCAAAATAGAAGTAGCATTTTACTTTTCAGTAGTAGTTTCAATAGTTTTAGCATACATTTGTAGGAGCATTTGCAGGATTAAACAGCAGCATATAGTATAGAAATAAATAGTAGTAAGTAGTATATATTTATATCTTTTTCAAGCTATCTTTCGGATTCAACCCTTCCCAAAAAAGAAGTTTTTTCAGAACAATCCGTTACTTTTTTTAAAATAAATCCCTTTGTTTTTTTCTTTTTTTTATTCCAAGGGGTTTTTCCAATTTTAGCTTTTACACATTTCTTTCTACTTCGATTGGGCCCTCGACAAAAGGAAATGTTTAAAATAAACTTGGAAAAAAATGAAAACACACCCGAACTCTGCGGGGAGGAGTTGGGATTGCACAAATTATTTTCCTGGGGTTAAAATCATGTGTATGTAGTAAGTGTCCACTCAGTTTCTTGGGGCCTTCCCCCAAGCTAAACATGGTCTTAAAGGGAACGCCCCCCTGCCAAAACAGTGGAAGGGCTGGGGGGAGGTGCGGGAGTTTTTATCCCCGTTTTGGGGCCCCAAACTTTCCTCCATCCTTTTGAAAGATGAGTCGGGGTCCGGGGGGCTAGTCTTTCCCAATAGGATAAAACCGAGGGGGCCCTTTTGTTAACAAAAGTTATTGTACGCACAAAAAAAGCCCCCCCGACAACACGAGAGTTGAAACCTTTGGACAAAATTTCCCGTAGAAAAAAACCATTCATAGGGAACAAATACAGTTACCGACAGAACAAAAAAATTTAAAAATTTTGTGGGGCGCTCTTTTGGCGACGCCTCTCCCCGGGATGCCCGCCCCATTTTCAGGCAGAGAAATCTGCTGCGACTTAAAGTGGTATACAATAAATATATTAATTAAAGAATAAATAAATAAATAAATAAGTAAATAAGATGAATAACTAGATCTCAGGTTTCGCTGTCACATCAGTTTTGACATCAGCTCTCTACAGCAGACATCTCCTTTATCAGTGTGTGCTGTGCTTTTTGTGCAGCTTCTTCTGTCTTCAGCTGATTTTGTTTTGGCTTCGGGTTTTATTTGTTTGTTTTGTTTGCTTTGCTTTTTAAAAATGTATTCAGGTTTTTTTATCTATTGATGGGTGGGATTCTGTTCTTAGTTTTTTATCTATTCATTTATGTATTCGTTGTTGCTGGGTTGTTGTTTTTTTTTTTATCCTGTTCGTTTATTGGATTATTTATTTATTCCTTTATTATTTATTCTCTTCTTTGTCCAGTTGATATTTGTTTATTAATGTTTTTACTTTTTTTTTATTTAACTGAAACATCTAGATATGAAGGAAGATACGTTTAGTGGATTAAATGTGGGTGTTCCTGTAATCTGCTGATCCAGTTTATGTGCAGATATCCGTGATTGTGTCTTGTCTTTCAGAAAATCATTCATACTGACAAAGATTTGCCTGAAAACGGAAATACCTGGCATGCATAATAAGCTGATGCTCTGAATGTGTAGTTATTATATAGCAGCACTTAAGTTAACGCAATTGAGGCGTTGACTGTAATTATTTTATTGCTAATAATGGCGTTTTAGCCCATGGTCACCTAGAAAAACTGAATTGGTCCTCTCTTCTAGATAGTTTGACAAGTGACTAGCCTACTAAGAAAAATAACTGTATAACATTTTGACAGACACGATAGCTGAGTGGTTAAAACCATTTGACTACGGGATAGCTCAGTGGTCAGAGCAGTTCAGTCCCCTAGTTCATCCAGCTGTAAATGGGTACCTGCCTCTTTAGGGTCAGGGAAGGTAAAGAAGCGAGGGAGAGGACATGGGCACTTCTCTCAATATGCTAGCCACTGGAGAAGTTGAGGTCTCTGATGCCTTACTCCTCTACGACCACATAAGTTATTGAACACCTTTACCTTTTTCTTACAATCCTGTGGATCCAAGAAGTGGGTTCGAAGCTTGGAGGAGGCGTCTGGTGAATAATTAAGGGTGAAGGTGTTTTTTGCGATCTCTCAGGTCAACTCAAAGTGCAGACCTGCCAGCGCTGTAATTCCCTTTATGTGTGTGCACATGCTAAAGATCTAATATGCACGGTAAACAAAATAAGCGTAACCCATGTCAACAACTGGTGGGTTACCAAAACACAAACATATCCAGCATGCATCTTGTAAAAGATTTGAGCTTCTCTGAACTCAGAATGGTCGGCTGAGACCAGCGAGCAGACCTCCAACATGGGAGGAGAGAATGAACGAGGATTCTATCTAACAAGGGAACGCAGGAGAGAGGAGAGAGAGAGAGAGAGAGAGAGAGAGAGAGAGAGAGAGAGAGAGAGAAGAGAGAGAGAGAGAGAGAGACGAGAGAGAGAGGAAGAGAGAGAGAGAGAGAGAGAGAGAGAGAGACAGACAGACAGACAGACAGACAGACAGAGACACAGAGAGAGAAAGAGAGAGAGGAGAGAGAGAGAGAGAGAGAGAGAGAGAGATGAGAGAGAGAGAGAGGAGAGAGGAGAGAGAGAGAGAGATAGAGAAGAGAGAGAGAGAGAGAGAGAGAGACAGACAGACAGACAGACAGACAGACAGACAGACAGACAGGCAGACAGACAGACAGACAGACAGACAGAGTCTAACTTTTCACGCTTCATATCCTGCAGTCTAACCGACCGTAGCACAACCATACATGTCTTGACAACCATCCCTCCATGGAAAGGCTGAGACTGAAGGCAATTACATCTTTAAAAAGAAATGTAGGAATCAGTCCGCCTACTTCTCCCATGTCTGCCAACAAACGAACGAGGAACTCTTCATCTTTGCGAAGTCGATTCGTCAATTTTGAAATGACTGATGTCGGTCAGCTGTCAAACAAAATTGCTGACAGTGTAGAATCTAATACAAAATCTTAAGAGCACATCAAACAGTTTCCGGTTTAAGAGCATCCATGTTCAGTTCTTCTCCGTAGTTTGCCGATCTTGACCGAATGTTGCCGATGTATGGCGTTGATCAGGTAGACAAACAGACAGACAGAGAGATAGATAGATAGACAGACAGACAGACAGGTAGATAGATAGATAGATAGATAGATAGATAGATAGACAGAGAGATAGACAGATAGACAGACAGACAGACAG
The DNA here is from genome assembly GCA_028751875.1 of Rapana venosa. Classification (NCBI taxonomy): domain Eukaryota; kingdom Metazoa; phylum Mollusca; class Gastropoda; order Neogastropoda; family Muricidae; genus Rapana; species Rapana venosa. The sequence continues at coordinate 10,590,869 of CM054147.1, forward strand.
ATAGATAGATAATAGATAATAGATAGATAGATAGATAATAGATAGATAGATAGATAGATAGAAAATAGATAGATAGATAGATAGATAGTTTGGGATAATCGCCAAACGAATAATAGAACCAACCGCAAACTGCAAAAAAAAAGTCATTAAAACTCCTCGGCGTCACAAAAAATGATTTTTGCTCCTCTTAAAAAACAACTCGTTTAAGATTACATCCTAAAGGGACAAAACACATACCCAAAGGAATGAATCATCTTAATTTGCAGCATCGGAAAAACTGCCTAGGTAAAGCCCATGTATTCTGTGTGCCTGACTGCAGATACATTCTGGCTCCTGCATGAGCACCCTTCAGAGGTCTGGCCATAGGTGAAGCTGCAGCCTCTAAGTACTTTTTCTGCGAGACTGTTTCTCCTAGTTTATTACTGACTGCTGCATTCAGAGGAGAACAGCCACAACCTCGTGACTGTCTTAAAAGCTGATAACAGAAGGAGAAGAAAAGAGAGGGGGGGAGGAGAAAAGAAACACAAATGCTTTTGTCATGTTCAGTCTACATCATCATTTTCTTTTCATCATTGCGTCCCTCGTAGCCGTTTCCATCATCATCATCATCAGCTGCAGCAAAGCACCACAACCATCCCCCACCACCACCATCACAACCCCCCATCATCACACCACAACCACCACCACCACAATCACCATCACCATCATCATTCTCTCATCATATTCATCATATTCATCAACGTCGTAGTTAAAAGGGGCTAGGGTTGCGCGGGATCATCGCGTTGTCATCATCATCATCATCATCATCATCATCACATCATCATCATCATCCCTCAACATAATCATCATATCCCCTTTTCCTTCTTCGTGTCTGTCCCGTCAGTCTGTTGTCTGTGATTATATTTTTTTCGCATTTATCCAAATCTCCTTCTCCTTCTTTTTTCGTGTCCCTACAATTGCCCTCCTCCCCCCACCCTCCATTCCAACACCAACCCCCATCCCCCACCCCTACCCACATCCCCTTTGCTGCGTCATTTCTGCTCTCTGTGGTCTGATCGGGAAGGTCAATAAGAAAATGGGATATTGATCTCCGCTGTTGGGCCGTCCTTTGGAGAACACAGCACGGGAAAAACCCAGCACAGCATGAGAGCTGTTGAATCCACAGCCCCCTAATCCCCCTATCAGGTCGACATGGCACAAATCACTGAGAAAATCAAAAGAGACTTCTTGGCCAGGTCATCAATAGCAAAATTTTATCAAAATTAATTATTATATTATTATTACCCTTTTATCACACACACATCATCATCACATCACCCTTAAATTGGGCACACAACATAAATCTTCTTCCTCCCCTTCACACGATCATCACCATTATCACACTTTATCCTCGTAACAGTAGAAAGCAAAGGGCGAAAAGCAAATATCGCAATAGCAAACCAGAAAGAAAGCAGTAACAGTAGCAGAAGTATCGCATTTAGCAAAATCAGCCAAAAGCACCAGCAGCATTAACGTAGCGGGAGCAAAGTATTTCGCAGAAACGCAAAGAAAGGCTGGTGGCCGGGGCGGGCGCACTCAAAATCTTTATGGGCCCGTCATGGGCCATCAGCTTCCCATCTTGCCCTTCATGCATTTTTCATCATGGGTTTTTCTGGCTGCTTTTACATCCCCCCAGTACAAATATAACAATAAAACGGGCATCTTTTATTGCTGCCCCCCTGCTGTATTTTTGGTTGCGGCTGGCTCGTTGCTGCTGCTAATGCGGGCGCTTTTACTCCCTGCTACTGCCGGCCTTTTTCCGCTTCCTTTACTAACAAAAAAACAAACTGCTGCTGCGGGCCAAATTTGCAACTACTCCCACTACTGGCGGGTTGCTGTTTGGAAACTGCTTTACGTTTCTTTACTACGCTAACTCTATTTCTACTCCTCCCTTTCCCTTCTACACTGCGGCTGTGCGGCTGCTGGTACTACTTTTACCACACTACTCCTTTTCCCCTCCCTCCTTTTCCCCCTTTCCTCCTCCTCCCCCTACTACACTACTAAACAACTACTAATACACACAACACTACATTTCCCCCTTCCTCTCCCCTTTTTCCTCCCCTCCTACTCATACCCCATTTCCCTCTACTACTCCATTTACCACTTCTCCAACTAATACTACTACACTATCCTTCCCCTCCCCCCCCACAACTACTAAAACACTACTACAAACAAAACGTTTTTACTACACCCCCCAAAAAAGTAAACCCAAAAGTTAAAAGGGGAGGTGGGGTAGATCTAGATTTTACTAGGGGCCCCCAAAGCCCCCGTGAGAAAGCTTCATCGGTCCTTTTCCCATAGCAATTTGGCAAGGCCACTGATAGTGGCTAATTTTGCAGACTTCCCCAAACCCTTTTTTTTCTCTCGTTTTTTCGGGCCCCCTTATTTTTTTTTCCTTTTTTTTTTCTTTCCTGCCCTTTTCTGTCTTTGTTCTAGGGGGGGTTACAAAAAGGGTCAATTTTGGTGCGTAGTTTGCACTCCCGGGCCGGTGATGGAATTTGGAAAAAAAAAGAACGGGGTTCCCACATCAAATGGGTCGGCCAAACATTTTTTCATTTTTTTTTTGGTTTTTTATTTTTTGGGGCCCACTTGGGGGGTTTTGGTTTGTTTTTTTTGGGGGAGTTGGCTTTGAACTAGGCGCCCCTTTAAGCAACCCCGCGTACAGGGAATGCCACACACAACCACACAACAAACAAACCACCCCAACACACACAAAACCACTAACACACAAAACACACACAGACACCCAAAAGACCAAAAAACACCCCCCCTTACGCGTGGGGGCACGTGCCCACACACACATACACGCCCACACTAAAACACACACAACACACACACACAACAACACACAAAACACAACACACACACCACAACACACACAGGGGAGGCACCAAATTCACACCAAGAGCACTCCCCCACCCCCCACCTTTGCTGTAAAAGACAAACCCAAAACACCCACCCCCCCCCAGCTCCCACTCCCCCCCGCCCCCACTCCAGAAAGAACAAGGACGGGGGTTTTTAAAAGGATTTTTTTGGAATTTTCTCAGGACCCCGTGCTTTTTTTAATAACTAGCTTTTTTGGGAGGGTTTAAAAAACCGGGAAACCAAACCTAAAATGAAATCGATAGGGTTTAGAATGCTTAAACCTTTACAATATTTTCATTTGTTTTCCCCAAAATAAATTTGGGAAAAGAAAAAAGCACATACTTCCGAACTAAGGTGAAAAAAAAAGAAGAAAAAAAGAAAAAATTTAAATGAAAAATTACACACACACACACTTCCAAAAAAACAAACAAACTAATAAACAAACACACAAACAAACAAACAACACCATAGCCACACAAAAGCGCGCCAACAAAAAAAACCCCTCACAACACAAACCCCTTTACAAATACCCCCACCCAGCCACGACACAACTCTCTCGCTCTCCCCCTCCCCAAAATTTTGGGGGGGTATCAACACTTTCAGGAAATGCCCCAAATAGGGTCGCAATCGTCAGGCGGGTTTTAATTTTGCTGGGAGGATTTGAGCGTTGTGTGTGTGTGTTTGAGTATGTTTTGTGCGTGGGGTTCGTGGGGGGGTGTTTGTTTATGTGTGAGTGCAATAAAAAAAAACCCAAAAAAAAATTGGAGAAAAACTGACTTCCCCCTGTGCCCTATCCAATCCTTTTTTTCCTTTTTGGTACATTTGGGGGCGGGGGTGAAAGAACCCTTACCCCCAAAAGAAGTGTAATTCTTTTTTGGCCCAACCCCCCTTAAAGGAAGCCCCTTAAGACCTAAAGTCCTTGGGATGAGACTTTAAACCGGGGCCCCGTGTGCAACCGGGCAGGAAACCCTTGCGCACACGTTAAATCCTTTCCGTTTTCAAAAGAGTGGGCCCATTGTGTGCCGGTAAAAAACCTTTTGACAAAATTACAAAACCGCATCCCAACAGGGGAAACTGGATGAAAAAAAAAGTAATGATGCTTTTTCCCCATTTTCCTCGATATAAAAGAATATCCCAAAAAAAATTTAAATAAAAAAAAGGGAAAAATTTAAAGACTACTTTTTGTTTTTGGGGGAAAGTTAAAACCCCCCCGGAAAGCTGCCTCTCTAAACCTTTCGCCTCCCCTTTCACTGGGAAAAAATCTGTATTCCGGGCTTCCCCCCCCTTTGCCCCCTCTAATATGCTCTTCTGCCCCCGGGCCAAAAAAAAAAACAAAAAAAAAGAAAACTGGTTGGGAAATTTTGGAACTATGAAAGAAAAATTTTAAAACGGCGCCCTTTAACACAAATTTTCTACTTAGCGTTTAAGAAAACCCATGTAGTTTTTCTTTTTCCCTGCCCCTCCCCCCTTTCAAAAAATTTCAAACAGCCACAACATAGTTAAAAAATAAAAAACAAGCAAATTGAAAAGTATCATTTTAAAAACAAAAATTTAGCAACAACAACAACATTGGGCAACAAGAACATTTAAAAACAGCAACAAAAATAACGCAAAAAAGAAGAAGACGGGGCCAACAACACTGAAACGAAGGGCAAAAAAATTTGCTCCCTCCTTTGCTTTTGAGGGGCTTTTTGGCGATGATCTCTTTAAAAATGCTCCAAGAAAACCCTTTCCCAAAATCTATAACTTTAAAAAGGGTTTTTGGGTGTGGTTGTGTGTGTGTTTGTGTGGAGAGGAGAGAGAGGAGGGGAGGGGAAAAAGGGGAGAGAAGAGAGGAGAGGGGAGAGAGAGAGTTTTGAAAGGGACCAGGGCCCCACGAGCGGGGTTTGGGATTTGGTTTTGGGGTGGTGGTGTAGGTGGGTGTTGGTTGGGGGTGTGGGTGGGGGTTTTAATGGGGCGTGTGTAAATTTTTACCCCAAACGGAAAAAAAGGGGCAAGAAGTTTTAAAGGGGATAAAAATTTTTCCCTTTGGGGCAAGGGCCCCCAAGGTCAATGACCTGGGGGCCCGGCAGCTGGGGGTTTTAATGTATGGGGCCTTGGGGCTCTCTGATCACCAGCCTCACTGAACTGGGGTACTGTTGCGAGACTGAACGGGAACCCCAAATCCCCCAAAAAATCCAAAAATTTTAAGCAAATTTTTGGTTTGGAAAGAGAGAAAAAAGGGGAAAAAGAGAAGAGAGGAGAGAAGAGAGAGGGGAAAAGGAGGAGAGCGAGAAAAGAGGAGAGAGAGGAGGAGAAAAGATTCTCATTTTCTTTATTCCCGAAAAATAAATAAAATAAGCATTTATTGATTTTTTTGGGAAAATCAAACCCCCGGGTGCATGGGGTTTTTGGAAATTTTTTGTCATCCTTTCCCCACGGAAAACCGAAAAAACCTTTTTTTTCCCCGAAACTGGGAACTCCCTTTTTACCGTTTGCGCAACATCCCTTTTCTGCTTTTGGCACAAACAACGCTGGGTCTCATCTAAAGGGGATTTTCGGGGAGGGGAAAAGGGGGCACTGTTGTAAAGTTCGGGGGGAAAAAGGGCCATTATTTTGGGTCATAAACAACACACCAATCACCCCGCATCATCATTATCCCCCTCCCCTCCGCTTTATAAACATCCCCCCAACATCAACACCAATAAACCAGCTTTTCACTTTAAAACCCAAAATCCCTGCAGACTGCATTTTTCTGGGGTATCTAAAACCCAAAAGCCTTTATTTTTTTGACAATTTTTCATTTTTGTTTATCTAAATATTCATGCAAAATCAGAAAAAAAAAAAAATCTTCGTAAAAATATTCACCCAAGGACCTCGTCAGGGCCACCATTAACTCTCATAACAGGGACAAGATTGTACAAAAAAAAGCTTTTAGAACTGTTTTTTTAAGGCAGACATTTGGTTGCCCAATTGGGCCCCGAGTCAAATTTCTTTTAAAGCAGGGGAAAAGGTGTAGACCTGTGTCCGGGGCAACAAGAACCGACATCGAGTTTCCCGCTACAAAATGCCTGTCCCCAAAATTTGTGAAAAGAAAGAAGGAAAGGGGGGGGGGGGGGGGACCCCCATGGTTTTTAAAACTTTTTTGGTTCAAACTAAACTGAGACAGCAGATTCAAAACCCCCCAATAAAAAGTCGTTTTCATTTCGGGGGTTTTTTAAAACACGTTGAAATAGGAAAAACGACTCCACCCCCCTGAAAAATTGATGGGGGGTTATAAGGGGCGTATTTGGAAACTTTTTGGGCAAAACCCTCCAAACCTCATCGTTAAAGGATAGTATCCCAGCTTTGGTGGGTAGAATAGAAAAAGGGAAATACCACCACCCCAGCCTGATTTCTTAAAAAAAATTTTGGGGGCTCTGCCGGGTTTAAAAAGCGGGCCCCCCAACGGGTTTGCCCTGGAAACTTTTTTGGAAACTGTTTCCTACACCCCCTTAAAGGGAAAAACCCAAGAAGTAAAAAACCCAGTTCAATTCACTTTGCATCAAAAACCCCAAAAATCATTTCCCAAACAAATGCGCCCGGTCTGCAAAACGCCCCTTAAACGAGAAAGTAGAACCTTTTTGAAAAAACATGGTCCCAAAAAAGTAAGTATCTGTATGAATATGTTTTTATACGCTTTTTTTTTTTAACTGGGGGGGGATTCCTCCCCCCCCCCCAACCCCCCCCCCCCCCCCCCACCCCCAACTTGCAAAAAAGGGAATACCATTTGTTTTGTTGGGTGTAATGGGGTGAATGATACACCGGGTAAATTTTTTGTTGGGCCCCTTTCTCGTCCCTTTTGGCTACAAACATTCGAAATTAAAAAAGATTTCCCCTTTTAAACGGAAAATCTTGTTTTTGGGAACCCCAAAAAACAGATACCTCAAATTTCCCTTTATGTTTTTTTTTTCCGCAAACAGCTCACATACTGCTTTAAAACCTGAAAGTTTTTTTCCCAATTTCCCCTCTTCGCTTGCGGGTTCATAAATACTGATTTTTTTTTAAATACGTATTTATTAAAAAAAAGCCGAATCACATACAAAATTTAAATTTGAGAGCAAAAAATAAAAAAAAAAGTTTGACACGAAAACCCTAAAACAAAAACATTACACACTAAACTGGGATAAAAATTTCCCCCTTTTTGGGTTTTCTATTCAGCGGGGCCCCAATAATAATAAAAAAAAACAACAACAACAACAACAATAAAAATAATAATAATAAAACTAAAAAAATAATAAAAAAAATTTTAAAAAAAATAAAAATAAAAAAATAATAATGTATGGGTTTTGATATAGCCAAAATTTTTAAAAGTAAAAAAACCCAAAAACCCCCACAAACCCCCTTTTAAGAAGCTGACCTGCCTTGGAAAATTCTTTCTGGTTTTTTTTTGACACAGCAGCACATTCTGAAATAAATCGTCAGTAAATTTAAACGATCACAACTACCCTGAAATTTATGTTTTTTTTCCAGATCCCAAGCCCTTCCTCTGTTTCAGTCTGTTTTTTCTTTCCCCCCCCTCCTTTTATCAGAAAACCCACAAAAGCGGGGTACATGGCATTTGCCTTGCTCTTTAAAAATCGTCTTTGCCCCAAACCCAAACCCCCCCACATTGGTCTGCTAAACTTTCTTCCTAATTGAAAAGGCAAACATTTTTGGAAAAGTTTTGAGGGGTAGGAAACACACAAAACAAATATCTTCTTTTTAAGGAAGGGTGCCTGGTGGGGGTATGAAAAATATTTTGGGGTCAAAAACAGTGGGGAAAAATTTGGAAAAATTGGGGGGAATTGTAAAGGGGAATAACTTAAAAATAAATTTTGATGAAAGAAAACACACAACAAACCCCAAAAAAATTTTATTTTTCTACCAACTTGTTTTAACTCTGAAATTTCACCTTTAATTATGTTGGGATCAACACGAAAAACACCCTGTCTAAAAAAAACCCCAGAAAGGGGTAAACCAAAATCCAAAATCATTTTTGAAAAGCTAAAATGAAATAAAAACCAACGGGGCTCAAACCCAAACCCATTTTTCCCCCCTAATTTGCATTTTTTTTCCAGATGCGGACCTGTCTTGTAATTCAGTCTGATATTCTTTCATAAACCCACCATCACACACAGCAGAAAAGGGGCACAGCCACTCAAAAAGGGGGGGTACTTTAGTTTTTCCCTTTTGCCCCATAAACCATCACTGATCCATGCCGTCACACACTGGGCCTGCTAAACTCTCCTCACTAAGGGAAAAGGTAAACAGCTTAGGGGGGGGTAGTATCGGAAATCTACAAAAACCCAAACCCAAAAAGGATTTCACCCTTGAAAAGCGGGTTTAGGAGAGAAAAAAACATCCGGTTGTTTTTAGAGATACAGTGGTGTGGATGTGATGCTTTGGTCAAAAAAAAAGATGGGGTTTTTATTGGTAAAAATTTTAAAAAAAAAAAGGTTTTATTTCATTTTTGTCTTGTTTTTTTGGGGTACATACATCTTGTCAAAAACACGGGACGCCGCACGCACAACATCCAAAAAAACCCCACACACCACACCACCGCCCCCCCACCCCCAAACCCCCACAACAACAACAAAAAGCAACAACATCAAACTAATGGGGGTTTTATGCGTGCAAATACTTGGGAAGAAACTCAAAAAGGGAGAGCCCGGAAGACAACAGCTACACAGACCCACATCCCAGCCCGGGCCGAAATGAGAATAATGTGTTTTGGGCATTTTGGGGTGTCGTGTGTTTTTTTGGTTGTTACGTGTGGGGCGTTTTTTGCATATTACGTGCACGTCAGGGCACACGTGCTCAAACAAAATTTTTAAAATCGATTATTTAGAGAAAAAATGATGGGGCGACTCTATGTTTTGGAATTTTTCTTTTCCATGAAATCTAGAACATCTCAAAAAATAGGAAAAACAATCAAGGGTTGGGGGAAACCAAAGCCCTTCCCTTGTATTAGTATGCAAGAGGGAAAAACCAAACGAACAAAAAAGAAAGGTCAAATTGAATCCATCAAAAATCACGATTTTTTGTTTTGTTTGAAATTTATTTGACCGGGGAAAAATAAAAAGAGAGATCAAAAGAAATAAAATAAAGGGGGATTTGGTTTAAAAATAAGAGAAAGAGAAAAAGAGAGAGAAAAGGGGGAGAGGGGGAAAAGAGAGGGGAGAAGGACGAGAGACAGAGGGAAGACAAAAGAGCCCCAGCCCGAGAGACAAGACAAAACAAAAAGACACAGACAAACAGACATACAGAAAGTGTGTTTTTTGTGTGGCCCCGCGCGAGTGCAAGGGGTTAGTGTGTGTGTGTGTGGGGGTGTGCGTGTGTTGGTGTGGGGGGGTGTTTCCCGCTTTTTTTGGGGATAAAAAATCAAATTTCAGGTAGAGCAACCCATTTAACCCTCTAATGCCCAATTTAATACAGTCTAGCTGGCGTTTCACCCCAATTCCAAATTCTTCAGGGGGTCAAACCACCAGCAATGACTCCCCGAAAAACCCCCCACCAAAAATCTTTGGGCCCAAAATCCCAAGGGGAGTATATTTTTATGTCAAAGGGGTTTCGGGCAAAGAAAAAATATATAAAAGTTTTTCACGATAAAAAACACGTAAGTTCCCAGCGATATCCCCCCCAACCATCCAAAAAAAAACCCCCAAAGCTGCACCCCTGTACACACCCCGCTCATACCCCCTTTCCTCCGTTTTTAGGTGGGAAAATGACAATAAATCTCCCAAAGCATTCGTTGTTTTTTTGGGAACCCTCGACAATAGTACGAAAATATGAAAGGAAGAACCCCGGGAATAAACTGCATTATTGTCGTTTTTTTTGCACTCTGCGCCGCGTTTCTTAAAAATTTAATAAACCCACTTTGGGTTATCCCCCCGGGGAAAAACGGGTTGCCTTCTTCGTAAAAGTTTTGTCTCTGCAGGGGAGTTAATTAAAACTTTCCTTTATCATCCCCTTTTAAACCCGGGAACACTTTGGGCTTCATTGAAGCAACGAACTTTCCCATAAAGGATTTTTTTTTAAGCAGGGGAGTTAATCAAAAACCTTTCCGTAAGGGGAAAAACTTTTTTGGGGCAAAATAATTGTATTGTCACTTGTCTTGCGCAAGTACTATTTGTTCAATGATTAAATTTTTAGCGATATAGAACTTCCCGCGTTTTATTTACACATTGATTAACAAATTATATCAAACAAACCCCCCAAAACCCCCCCCCCCAAAAAAAATTTTTTTCTACCAAAAATTTTATAAAGGGCTAATTTCTGCTGGGACAAAAAAAAAATACTCATCAAACAGGGAGACTGAATAATATTCCGAATTTAAACCCCACCTATACACCACACACACAAAACACCACCACACATAGTATGGACGCTCCCTGTCTGGCGCACGCACGGCTCTTAAACGCAAGAACAACTGAACCAGAATGGGCTAAAAAAACCTCGTGTGTGTGGGTGTGTGTGTGGTGGGGGTGTGTGTGTGGTGGTTTCTTCGTCAAACCCGGCCCTTCAACAGAATAATTTAACGAAAAAAAAAGTTTATATAGTTTTTTTTAAAAATTGTTTTTTTTTTTTATTACGAGGATAAGGGGAATTGCACTTAGGGTTTTTTTTTTACATCTTTCCCTCCGGGGTTTGCTTTTTTTGAAATTTCTGTAAATTTTTTTCCCCGGGGGGCACACAAGGGCCCCTACCCCTTACGAAAACGGAACAGGTTTTAAACGCGTCCCGCAAAAATTTTCTGCGTGCTTTTCGAAAACGGGCCCTTGGGTTATATTCCCCATCCGAAGGGACAAATTTATTGATGTGTGGGGGATGAGGTCGCCACTGTGGGGTGTACCTGTCCACCATACGGTGTGTGCCCCCTGCCCCGCAAAACTTTTGGGGGGGGGCCCCTTTCTTTTAAGTGTGAAACGCATGCCCCGCGCCCCCTTTTCGTTCAGGGTTTATTCAGACAGTTTTCCCCGAAACATGTGTGTGGGGGTGGTTGGGTGTTTGGGGTGGTGTGTTGGGTGTGGGGTGTGTTTTGGGGGGTTGTGTGTCTGTGTGTGGGGTGGGGGTGGTGTCTGTCGGTTGTGTGTTGTGTGTCGTGTGTGTGTGTGCCCGGTTGGGGTTGTTGTGTGGGTGGTGTGGTGTGTGTGTGTTGGGGTGGGTGGGGTGTGTTGTGGGGTGGGGGGCCTTTTTCTTTCATGTTTATTCAGAAAATTTATTGCCGAAATTTGAGGTGGGGTTGTGTGTAGGGCCTTGGGGTGTTGTGTTTGTGTGTGTGTGGGGTGTGGGGTGGGGTTGTGTGGTCGTGTGTGCCATTTTCGGTCATGTTTTTGCAGACAGAAGGGCCGAAAAAAAGGGGTGTGTTGGGGGTATTCCCCCTGGGGGTTGCCCTCTGTGTTTTGTGCCTCGGGGGGTGGGTGTGGGGGGTTTTTGTGTGGGGCCTTTTCGTTCTTGTTTTTTTGGAAACCCTTTTTTCCGAAAAAAGTGGGGGGTTGGTGGGGTGGGGGGGGGTGGATTTGTGGGGTGTGTTGTGTGTGTGTGTGGGGTGTGTGTGTGTGTGGGGTGTGTGTGTTGTGTGTGTTGTGCCATTTTCGGCCCATTTTTATTGCAGCCCGTATTGCCAAAACCCAAGAGGTGTCTGTCTGTCTCCGGTCCGGGCCCAAAACCTCGGCTTTTCCCAAAGGGCCTGCAGAAATTTAGAAAATTTTTTCGTCTGCGGGGGTTTTCCCTTGTCACGGGCAGACTGCGTGCGTGCTCTGCGGGGGGGTTTGGTGGTGTGTGTTGTGTGTGTGGGTGCGTCTTTTTTGGGTGTGTGGGTTGTGTGGGTTTGTGTTGTGTGTTTTGGGGTTGTGTGTTTTGGGTGTGTTGTGGTGGGTTGTTCTTTTTTTTGGTTTAAAAACGTCGTTCCCCTAAAGGGGGAAATTTTAGACATAAGAGGGGTGTTCAATATATAAGAACGGGGTGTGTGTGGGGTTGTGTGTGGTGGTGTGTGTGTGGTGTTGTGTGTGGGGTGTGTGTGGGTGTGTTGTGTGGGTGTGTGGGGGTGGGGGGTTTGTTTTGTGTGGTGTGTGTGTGTGGTTTTTTTGGTTTTTTCTTTTTGGTTTACGGGTTTGTAGTCCAGCCCCGCACACACTACCCCCCGCTTCAAACTACCACAGGTACATATCATGCACCACTCCCCCCACCCTTTCACCAACATGTACTTGCTTATTCACATTTTTAAATCACCTACAAAAAGAGACACTTTTTTTTTACGGATCAAATCTAGGTGTTCAATGAAAAATAGATTGTTAATGCCCTTTTTTTTTGGCTTTGCTTCTTGAAGGGGTTTTTTTTTAAAAAACAACTTTACAGCAACACAGCTGAGTAAAAAGGAAATATAAAAAAAAATATTTAAACTGGGGCTACTCTTTCCCGAAAAAAATTGTATTTATTTTTTTTTTTTCCCGGGAAAAAGGAATAAAACTCATGTCAAGTTTAAACGTCCCCCCCCCCGTGTATGCATTTGTAAATTTTTGTCATCGTTCCCATGGGCACACAATGACCTAACTCTTCCAAAAAAGTGGAAGGGGGTTTTAAAACCGGTGCGCAAATTTTTCGCGTTTTTTGGGCCTTTTTTTGGGGTTTTTTTTGGGGGGGGGGGAGTCGGCACTGATGTTAACTCCAGAAAAAAAATTTTTTGGGGGAAAAAAAGGGGCAGCAGATCCGAAAACATCACTCTAACCACCAGGCTATTCCCCCCCCAAAAAAATTTTCCCCCGGGTTTTTTTTAAAAGGGGGGTTTTTTTTTTTTCCCTTTTCCCCCCAAAAAAAACCCCCTTTTTCCCAAAAAATTTTTTTTTGGGGGGTTTTTGGGGTTTTAAAAGGGGGGCCCCTTAAACCCCCCCCTTTTCCCCCCAAAAAAAAAACCCCCCCCCAAAACAAAAATTTTTTCCCCCCCCCAAAACCCCCCAAAGGAAACCCCCCCCCCCGGGGGGGCCCCCCCCCCCGGGGGGGGGGGAAAAAACCCCCTTTTTTTTTTTTTGTATTTTTTTTATTCATTTTCCCCCCCATTTTCATTATTTTTTAAAACCCCTCAAACAAAAATTTCCCCCCCCCAACCCCCCCCAAAAAAAAAAACCCCCCCTTTTTTAAAAAAACCCCTTTTTTCCCCCCCCCCCTCTTTCCCCCCCCCTTTCCCAAAAAGGGGGTTTTTTTTTTTTTTTTAAAAAAACCCCCCCCCTTTTTTAAAAGGGGAAAACCCCAAAAAATTTTTTTTTTTTTGGTTTTAAAAACCCCCCCCCCCCGGAAACCCCCCCCCAAAAAAAAAAAACCCAAAAAAAAACCCCCCAACCCCCCAAAAACAACACACAAAACAACCCCCCACACCCCCCCAAAAAAAAAAAAACAGGGAAAAAAAAAAAAACCCCCCCAAAAAAACACCAAAAAAACCCCCCCCCCCCAAAGGGGCCCCCAACCCCGGTTTTTTTGGGGGTTTTCCCCCCAAAAAAAAAACCAAGGGAAAATTTTTTTGGGTTTTTGGGGAAAAAAAAGGGAAAATCCAAAAGGGGGCCCCCCGGGGGGGGGGAAAAAAAAAGAAAAAAAAGGGGGGGGGAAAAAAGAAAAAGGGGGGAAAAAAAAAGGGGAAAAAAAAAAAGAAAAAAAAAAAAAAAAAAGGAAAAAAAGGGAAAAAGGGGGGAAAAAAAAAAAAAAGGGGAAAAGGGAAAAAAAACAAAAAAAAAAAGAAAAAAAAAAAAAAAAAACCCCAAAAAGGAAAAAAAACCCCCAAAAGGAAAACCCCCCCGGGGGAAAAAAAAAAAGGGTTTGAAAAAATTTTAAAAAAAAACCCCCCAAAAAAAAAAAAAAAAAGAACAAAAAAAAAAAAAAAAGGGAAAAAAACCAAAAAAAAAAATTTTCCCTTTAAAAAAAAGGGTTTGGGTAAAAAGTGGGGAAAAAAAAAAGGGGAAAAAAAAAAAAAAAATAAAAAAAACGAAAAAAAAAAAAAAAAAAACCCAAAAAAAAAAGAAAAAAAAAAAAAAAAAAAAAAAAAAAAAAAGGGGGAAAAAAAAGAAGAAAAAAAAAAAAAAAAAAAAACCCCCCAAAAAAAAAAAAACCCAAAAAAAAAAAAAAGGGGGTAAAAAAAAAAAAAAAAAAAAAAAGCCCCAAAAAGGCCCCAAAAAAAACCCCCAAAAAAAAAGGGCAAACCCCCAAAACCCGGAAAAGGGAAAAAAGGGAAAAAAAAAAAAAATTTTAAAAAAAAAAAATTTTAAACCCCAAAATTTTTAAGCCCAAAATTTCCCCCCCAAAAAATTTTTTTTTTTTTCCCCCCCTTTTTTTTTAAATTTCCCCCCAAAAAATTTTTTCCCAAACCCCAAAAAATTTTTTTTCCCCCCCCCCCCCCCCCCCCGGGTTTTTTTCCCCCCCCCTTTTTGGGGGCATTTTCCGGGAAAAACCCAAAAAACCCCTTTTAAAAAAAAACCCCCAAAAAGGGGGGGGGTTTCCCCCCTTTTTTTTTTTTTCCCCCCCCCCCTTTTTCCCCCCCCTTTAAAAAAATTTTTTTTTTTTCCCCCAAAAAAATTAACGGGTTTAAAAAAAATTAAAAAAAGGGGGGGGGGGGGTTTTGGGGGGGGGGCCAAAAAATTAAAAAAAACCCCTGGCCAAATGGGGGGGTTTTTTTAAAAAGGGGGTTTTTTTTTCCCCCCTTTTTTTGGGGTTTTTTTCCCAAAAATTTTAAAACCCGGCCCCTTTTTTTTTTTGGGGGGCCCCCCAAAGGGGAAAAAAAAGGGTTTTTGGGGGGGGGAAAAGGGGGGAAGGGGGGGGAAAAAAGGGGGGGGGGGGTTTTTGGGGGGGGGGGGGGGGGGTTTTTTTTTGGGGGTTAAAATTTTAAAATTTACCTTTTTTAAAAAGGGGTGAAAAAAAAAAAATTTTTTTATGGGGGAAAAAAGGAAAAAAAAAGGGGAAATTATTTTTTTTTTTGGGGGGGGGCCCCCCCCCAAAAAGGGGTTTTTTTTTCCTTTTTTGGTTTGGGGGTTTTAAAATTTGGGGGGTTTTCCCCAAAAAGGGTTTTTTTGGGGGGGGGGGGGGGGGGGCCCCCGGGGCCCCGGGGGGGGTTTTTTTAAAAAAAAAAAAAGGCCCCCCTTAAAGGGCCCCCCCCCGGGGGGGGGGGGGGGTTTTTTTCCCCTTTTTCCCCCAAAAAGGGGGGGTTTTTTTTTTAAAAAGGGGAAAAAAAACCCGGGGGTTTTTTCCCCCCCCAGGGGGGGGTTTTTTTTTTAAAAGGGTTTTTCCCCCCCCCAAAAAAAAAAGGGGGGGGTTTTTGGGGGGGGGGGTTTTTTGGGGGGGGGGGGGCCCCCCCCAAAAGGGGGGGGGGGGGAAAAAAAAAAAAAAAAAAAAGGGGGGGGGGGGGAAGGGGGGGAAAAAAAAAGGGGGGGCCCCCAAAAAAAAAAGGGAAAAAACCCAAAAAACAAAAAAAAAAACGGAAAAACCCCCAAAAAAGGGGGGAAAAAGGGGGGAAAAAAAATAAAATTTTTTTTTTTTTTTTTTTTTTTTTGGGGTTTCCCAAAAAAAAACCCCCAAAAATTTCAACCCAAAAAAAAAAATTTTTAAAAAATTGGGGGAAAAAAAAGGGGGGGGGGAAGGGGGGGGGAGGGGAAAAAAAAAGGGGGAAAAAAAAAAAAAAGGGAAAAAAAAAAAAAGGGGGGGGGCCCAAAAAGAAAAACCCCAAAAAAAAAAAAATTTTTAAAAAAAAAAAATTTTTAAAAAAAAAAAAATTTTTTGGCCCCCCCCTTTAAAAAAAACCCCCTTAAAAAAACCGGGAAAAAAAAATTGGTTTAAAAGGGAAAAAAAAAAATAAAAGGGTTTTAAACCCCCAAAATTTTTTTCCCCCCCTTTTTTTGGGTTTTAAAAAATTTTTTTTTTTAAAAAAAAATTTTTTTTTTTTTTTTTTTAAAAAAAGGGGGGAAAACCAAATTTTGGGGGAAATTTGGGGGCCCCCCCCAAAAAAAAGGGGGGGCCCGGAAAAAAAGGGGGGGGGGTTTTTCCCCCAAACCTTTTTCCCAAAATTTTCCAGGCAAAAAAGGGGGGGGAAAAAAAAAAAAAACCCTTTTTGGGGGCAAACAAAGGGAAAAAAAAAACCCCCCCCTTTTTTCCCCCTTTTTGGGGGAAAAAAAAAATTTTCCCCTTTTTTTTTTTTTCAAACCTTTCCCGGGGTTTTTTTTGGGGGGTTTTTTTTTTGGGTTTTCCCCGGGGAACCCGGGGGGGGGCCCCCCTTTTTTTTTTCCCCTTTTTTTTTGGGGGGGTTTTTTAAAAAAAAGGGCCCTTTTTTGGGGGTTTTTTTTAAAAAAAAAGGAAACCGGGGGAAAAAAAAAAAGGTTTTTAAAAAAAAGGCCCCAACCCCGGGAAAAAACCCCCCCCAAAAAAAAGGGGGGGTTTTTAAAAAAAAAAAAAAAAAAAAACCCCGGGTTTAAAGGGGCCTTTTCCCCCCCTTTTTTTTTTTTGGGGCCCCTTTTTTTGGGAAAAAAAATTTAAAAAAAAAAAAAATTTTTTTTGGGGTTTTTTTTAAAAAAAAAAGGGGGGGGGGGGGGGGCCCCCCCAAAAAAAAAAGGGGGTTTAACCCAGCGGCCCCCCAAATTTTGGGGGGGGGAGGGGGGGAGGGCGGGGTTGGGTTTTAAAAAAAATTTTTTTAAAAAAAAAAAAAAAAATTTTTTGGGGGGGGCCCCCCCAAAAAATTTTTTTTTTTTGGGCCCCCCAAAAAAGGGTTTTTTTTCCCCAAAAAAAAAAAAAAATTTTTTTTGGTTTCAAATTTTTTTTCCCCCCCCCGGGGAAACCCTTTTTTAAACCCCCGGGGGGGGGTTTTTAAAAAATTTTTTTCCCCCTTTTTTAAAAAAAATTTTTTTGGGAAAAAGGGGGGGGGGAGGGGGGGGGGAAA
>CM054147.1:10610178-10612766 GCA_028751875.1 Rapana venosa
GAAAAAATTTGGGGAAAAAAAAAAAAACCCAAAAAAAAATTTTTTTTTAAAAAAAAAAAACCCAAAAAATTTTTTGGAAATTTTTTAAAAAAAAGAAAATTTTTAAAAAAAAAATTAAAAAAAAAAAAAAAACCCCCCCCCCCCTTCCCTTTTTTTTTTTTTCTTTTTTTTTTTTTTTTTTTTTTTTTTTTTTTTTATCCCGGTTTAAAATTTTTTTTTTATTTTTAAAAAAAATTTTTTTTTTTCCAAAAAAAGGGGCCCCCCCTTTTTTTTTTTTCCCCCCGGGGTTTTTTTTTTGGGCCCGGGGGCCCCTGAAAAAAAGGGGGAAAAAACCTTTTTTGGGGGTTTTTTTAAAAAAAAAAAAAATGGGTTTTTTTTTTTTTTAAAAAAAAAAAAACCGGAATTTAAAAAAAATAAAATTTTTTTTAAAAAAAGAAAAAAATTTCCCCCAATTAAAAACCCCCCCAAAAAAATTTTTTTCCCCCCCGGGGGGTTTTTTTTTTCTTTTTTTTTTTTTCCCTTTTTTTTCCCCTTTTTTTCCCTTTTTTTTTTTAAAAAAACCCTTTTTTTTTGGGAAAATAAAAAAAAACCAAAAAAAAAAATTTTTTTTCCCTTTTGGGGTTTTTTTTTTCCCAAAAAAAGGGGGGGGGGGCCCCTTTTTTCCCCCGGAAAAATTTTGGGGGGGGGGAACCCCCCCCCGGGGGGGGTTTTTTTTTTTGGGGTTTTCCCGGGGGCCCTTTTTTTTTTAAAATTTTTTTTTTGGAAAAACCCCCCGGAAAATTTTTAAAAAAAAATTAAAAAAGGGGGGCCCCCCAAAAAAAAGGGGGGGCCCCCCCCCGGGGGGAATTTGGGGGAAAATTTTTAAAAAAACCAAAAAAAAATTTTTTTTTTTTTCCCCCCAAAAAAAAAAAGGGTTTTTTTTTTGGGGGGGGGCCCCAAAAAAAAAAAAAACCCCAAAAAAAAAAAAAATTTTTAAAATTTTTTAAAAAATAACCCAAAAAAAAGGTTTTTAAAAACCCCCCGGGCCCCCCCCGGGGGGGTTTTTTTTTTTAAAAACCCCCCCCCCGGGGGGGGGGGGTTTTTTTGGGGGGGGGGTTTTTTTAAAAATTTTTTTTTTTTTTTGGGGGGAAAAAAAAAAAATTAAAATTTTTTTTCCACGACTTTCTTACTCTGCATTATAAAATTAATTATTTCGATCAACACGCAAATCTGTCTATAAAAAACCCCCAAAAAGCGGTAAACCAAAATCCAAATCATGTTGCATGTCATGAAAATATAAACCAACTGGTTCTATACCAACCCATTTCAACCTAATTTCTTTTTGTTTCCAGATGCGACCGTTTTGTAATTCAGTCTGATTTTCTTTCTTCAATCCCCCCATCACCCAAGCAGCGGGCAAAAATTCAAAAGGTGGGGTTCATTGATTTCCTTGCTCCATAAAACCACCCACTGATCCATCCGCACACACTGCTGCTAAATTTCTTCACTAATTGAAAAGTAAAAGTTTGGGGGGGGGGGAGTTGGGAAAATTACAGAAACCAACAGAGGATTTTCCTGAAAAAGGGAGGGGTTAAGGGGTAAAAAACCCCGTTGTTTTAGAGATACAGGGGGTGTGTGTGATGCGTAAGGAAAAAAGATAGGGGTTTTTTATTGGAAAAATTTTAAAAAAAAAAGGGTTTTTATTTGCATGTTTGTCTTGATTTTTGTGTACATCCCATCATGTGCAAGCACACGTGTGAGGCGCCGCACGCACACATACACAAAACGCCACACTACCCACCACCACCACCACCACCAAACAACAAACAACAGCAACAACATCAAACTAGATGGGCGGGTTTTTATGCGTGCAAATACTTGAGTACTCAAAAAGGGAGAGACTGGAAGACAGACAGCTACACAGACACACATACAGACCGGCGAAATAGAGAATAAGTGTGTATAAGCATTTTGTGTGTCGTGTGTGTTTTTTGTTTGTTTACGTGGCGTGTGTGCGTGTTTTGCATAATTTACGTGCACGTGCATGCACACGTGCTCAAACACATCTTTAAAATCGATTATTGTAGAGAAAAAATGATCGTCGACTCTATGATTTGAATATTTTTTTTCCAAATGAAATCTATGAACGATCTCTACAAATAGGTAAACAATCACAGGGTTCATGTACCAAGCTTCCTTGTATTAGTATGCAAGAGGGAAAAACCAAACGAACAAAAAAGTAGGTCAAATTGATATCCATCAATAAACACGATTTTTGTTTTGTTTGAGAATTTAGTTGACACAGGGGAAAAATAGAAAGAGAGATCGAAGAAATAAAATGAAAGGGATTTGTTTTAAAAAAGAGAGAGAAAGAGAGAGAGAGAGAGAAGAGAGAGGAGAGAGAGAGAGACAGAGACGAGAACAGAAGAGACAGAGAGACAGACGAGAGACAAAACAGACAAGAAAGACACAGACAAACAGACATACAGAGACAGTGTGTGTTTGTGTGAGTCCGCGCGAGTGCAATGGTGTGGGGTGGTGTGTGTGTGTGTGTGCTTGTGTGGGTGGTTTGGGGTGATTCGCTTTTTTTCGTAACAAAATTAAATTTC
>CM054147.1:10613266-10615766 GCA_028751875.1 Rapana venosa
GAAGGGGAAGGGCATGTTTTGGGTTTGTTTTGGGATTCTTTATTGCTATGGAACCTTCTGGAGAAAACTGAACCAAGAGAACTCGATCACTCTTGGCCTAGTTCTATTAGCACTGTTTTCGCAGAGCATGATTTTTTGTTTTATCGGGAGACGCTATGTGGTAGATATAGTTCAACCTGCTCTACTTTTGCGACAAACTTCAGAAGCAGGGAAGGCTGTTGAGATTCGATCGTATGCCTGTCACTCACCATCAATATATGACTTCTCTCTCTCTCATCTCCTCTCTCTCTCTCTCTCTCCTCTCTCTCTCTCTCTCTCTCTCACTCTCTCATCTCTCTCTCTCTCTCTCTCTCTCTCTCTATCTCATCTCCTCTCTCTCTCACTCTCACTCTCTACTTTCTCTCTCTCACTCTCTCTCTCTCTACTCTCATCTCTCTCTCTCTGTCGGGATACCCTGGTGGTAGAGTGATGTATTCGTGATCTGATGACCCGGGTTCGATTCTTGTTCAAGAGGATTTTTTCTTTGGATTAACATCAGTGCTTACTCCACAACCCCCATAAGTCTTTCGGATGAGATTATAAACCGAGGTCCCGTGTGCGAATGCACGCAGAACATCTTGCGCACACGTTAAAACCCGTTCCGCTTTTCGGAAGAGTGTGCCGGTGGGAACGGATGACAAAATTTACAAAACTGCATACATACGGGGATTGGATGGAAAAAACACATCAGTGCTTATTCCATTATCCTTGACATAAAAGAATATCATGACATAACGTAACATTTCTCTTTCTGTGTCTTTCTCTGTCTGTCTTTCAGTCTGTCTGTCTGTCTTTCTGTCTGCCTGTCTGTCTGTCTCTCTCTCTCTCTCTCTCTCTCTCTCTCTTCTCTCTCTCTCTCTCTATCTTTCTCTCTCTCTCTCTCTCTCTCTCTCTCCTCCTCTCTCTCTCTCCTCTCTCTCTCTCTCCCCCTCTCCTCATCTCTCTCACTCTCTCTCTCTCTCTCGGTCTGTCTGTCTGTCTGCCTGTCTATCTATCTATCTGTCTGTCTCTAGCTCTGTCTCTGTCTCTTAAACGCACACACAAACACACACACACACACGTGTGCACGCGCACAGGCCTATCCACAATCATGCAAGCGTCTCTCCCCAGCACACAAGAATGAAAATCCTTAGCTGAAAAACAGGTGGGTTTTTTTTTTACCGCTTTTAACAAACTACTTGAATGTCAGGAATAAAACCTCAAATGTAGCCTTAGCATGCAAAGGATGGGCCTACTTTCTTTTGGACAAAATCTCCAAAAAAACATACAGACGACTCCAATTACACCGAACAAAAAATAATCTAGATATAGAGCAGTGTAGATGGTAAACACCTTCCTGATTCCAATCATCCAGTCTCACTTGTTTTTCTCGCTAGTCTTTCGGATGAGACGATAAACCGAGGTCCCGTGTGTTACACGTAATTATTTAGCGCACGTAAAAAAAACCCACGGCAACAAGAGAGTTGTCCCTGGCAAAATTCTTAGAAAAAAGCCACTCTGATAGGGAAAACAAATACAGCTGCAGAAAAAAAAAAAAAAAAAAAAGGGTGAAAGGGTGGCGCAGCGCTAAGTGGCGACGCGTTCTCCCGCTCTCCCCGGGGAGAGCAGCCCGAATTTCACGGAAAGAAATCTGCCGTGACTTAAAGTAAAATCTGAGCGCTTTGATTTGTTGCTTTACAAGATTCAGCGCTATATAAATTCCATGCATTATTATTATTATTATTATTATTTTTCAGCAGTGGCAGACGAGCATTATATTACCGATTGCCACAATTAACTTACGGCCTCTCATCTCAATTATCTGGAAAGAGATTAAGAGATGTTCCTTAAACGCACTAGTTGCAAAGGAGGAAAAATGGAGGAACAACCTACAGAGCTGCTAAAAAAAGTGAGTGAGAGAGACAGACAGACAGACAGACAGACAGACAGAGACAGAGATAGACAGAGACAGGGACAGAGACAGAGATACAAGACAGACATACTCTCTTTCAAATTCTTTATATCGAGGATAATGGAAGAAGCACTCATGTGCTTTTTTACATCCAGTCCCCGTGTGTATACGGTTTTGTAAATTCTGTCATCTGTTCCCACCGGCACACAATGGCCTACTCTAACAAAAAGCGGAACAGAATTTATCGTGTGCACAAGATGTTCTGCGTGCGTTCGCACACGGGGCCTTGGTTTATAGTCTCATCCGAAGGACTTTAAGGGAGAGTGGAGTCTGCACTGATGTTAACTCTAAGAGACTGAGACACAAAGACAGAATACAAGACAAGCAGACAAACAAAGAAACACACTTCATACAGGTAGGCAGAATAATGCCGAAGATATTCTCTCTCTCTCTCTCTCTCTCTCTCTCCTCTCTCTCTCTCTCTCTCTCTCTCTCTCTCTCTGCATTCCTCTTTTTTATCTGTCAGGTTTTTGTAGCCAACTGCCTATCTTCCTTCTATAGTAGGTGTGT
>CM054147.1:10620766-10633266 GCA_028751875.1 Rapana venosa
TGTTGTTTTTTATCCCTGTTCGTTTATTGGATTATTTATTTATTCCTTTATTATTTATTCTCTTCTTTGTCCAGTTGATACTTGTTTATTAATGTTTTTACTTTTTTTTTATTTAACCGAAACATCTAGATATGAAGGAAGATACGCTTAGTGGATTAAATGTGGATATTCCTGTAATCTGCTGATCTAGTTTATGTGCAGATATCCGTGATTGTATCTTGTCTTTGAGAACATTATTCACACTGACAAAGATTTGCTTGAAAACGGAAATACCTGGTATGCATAATAAGCTTTAAAATTGCTTTGGTTAACACAGCTGATGCTCTGAATGTGTAGTTATTATATAGCAGCACTTCGGTTAATGCAAATGAGGCGTTGACCGGGTAAATATTTTCTTGCTAATAATGGCGTTTTAGCGCTGGGTCACCTAGAAAAACTCAACTGGTCCTATCTTCTAGATAGTTCGACAAGTGATTGTATGTATGTTTGTCCGTCGTGTTCGACGATGACCTCCAAAACAGCAGAGGAGGCAGCTGCTGTTTCGGAAACTGGGCAGAAATTTGATTATAGTGGAGATGCCTTGCCCACAGTACATCCCCATTCTCTCGGCCAAGTGGACATAAGGACAGTTAACGTTGGAGATGTTCTCTAAAGGCCAACTAGCCCCCAGGGCTGTAGCACATAAGGACTGTGCGAGTCAAACCTCCTAGTCAGAGAGTCATAGTCGATCACTTAAAGACTAAGCTGTAAAGTGGACTTCCATGGGAGGGAAAGCCACTCATCATACAGCCTCTCACTTTGCTGTTGCCCCCAGCGTCAATGGTTTAATCAAGAACTGTGATAAACCCCAGGCGCTGACGGCAGCCTACTAAGAAAACGACTTGTACATTTTGACAAACACGATAGCCGAGTGGTTAAAACCATTTGAATGCGGAATAGCTCAGTGGTCAGAGCAGTACAGTCCCCCAGTTCACCCAGCTGTAAATGGGTACTTGCCCTCTTTAGGGTCAAGGAAGGTAAAGCAACGAGGGAGAGGAGATGGGCGCCGCCCTCAATATGCTGGCCCCAGCAAAAGCTGAGGTCTCTGATGCCTCGCTCCCCTACGACGACATAGGTTATGGGACACCTTTACCCTTTTTTTGACAATCCTGTGGATCCAAGAAGTGGGTTCGAAGCTTGGAGGAGGCCTCTGGTGAATAATTAAGGGTGAAGGTGTTTTTTGCGATCTCTCAGGTCAACTCAAAGTGCAGACCTGCCAGTGCTGTAATTCCCTTTATGTGTGTGCACATGCTAAAGATCTAATATGCACGGTAAACAAAATAAGCGTAACCCATGTCAACAACTGGTGGGTTACCAAAACACAAACATATCCAGCATGCATCTTGTAAAAGATTTGAGCTTCTCTGAACTCAGAATGTGTCGGCTGAGACCAGCGAGCAGACCTCCAACATGGGAGGAGAGAATGAACGAAGGATTCTATCTAACAAGGGAACGCAGAGAGAGAGAGAGAGAGAGAGAGAGAAGAGGAGAGGAGAGAGAGAGAGAGAGAGAGAGATGAGAGAGAGAGAGAGAGAGAGAGAGAGAGACACACACACAACACACGCAGACAGACAGACAGGCAAACAGACAGACAGACAGAGTCTAACTTTTCACGTTTCATGACCTGCAGTCTAATCGAGCGTAGTACAACCATACATGTCTTGACAACAACCATCCCTCCATGGAAAGGCTGAGACTGAAGGCAATTACATCTTTAAAAAGAAATGTAGGAAACAGTCCGCCTACTTCTCCCATTTCTGCCAACAAACGAACGAGGAACTCTTCATCTTTGCAAAGTCGATTCGTCAATTTTGAAATGACTAATGTCGGTCAGCTGTCAAACAAAATTGCTGACAGTGTAGAATCTAATACAAAATCTTAAGACCACATCAAACAGTTTCCGGTTCAAGAGCAGCCATGTTCAGTTCTCCGTAGTTTGCCGATCTTGACCGAAGGTTGCCGATGTATGGCGTTGATCAGGCAGACAAACAGACAGACAGAGAGATAGATAGATAGACAGACAGACAGACAGACAGACAGACAGATAGATAGATAGATAGATAGATAGATAGATAGATAGATAGATAGATAGATAGATAGATAGATAGATAGATAGATAGATAGATAGATTGTATATCTGCCAAACGAATAATAGAACCAACCGCAAACTGCAAAAAAAAAGTCATTAAAACTCCTCGGGCGTCACAAAAAATGATTTTTGCTCCTCTTAAAAAAACAACTCGTTTAAGATTACATCTAGAATGGACAAAACACATACCCAAAGGAATGAATCATCTTAATGGCAGCATCGGAAACACTGCCTAGGTAAAGCCCATGTATTCTGTGTGCCTGACTGCAGATACATTCTGGCTCCTGCATGAGCACCCTTCAGAGGTCTGGGCCATAGGTGAAGCTGCAGCCTCTAAGGTACTTTGCTGCGAGACTGTTCTCCTAGTTTATTACTGACTGCTGCATTCAGAGGAGAACAGCCACAACCTCGTGACTGTCTTTAAAAGCTGATAACAGAAGGAGAGAGAGAGAGAGGGGGGGGGAGGGAAAAGAAACACAATGCTTTTGTCATGTTTCTGTCTACATCATCATTGTCTTTTTCATCATTGCAGTCGTCGTAGCCGTTGCCATCATCATCATCATCAGCTGCAGCAGAAGCACCACAACCATCACCACCACCACCATCACAACCACCATCATCATCACCACAACCACCACCACCACAATCACCATCACCATCATCATTCTTCTCATCATATTCATCATATTCATCAACGTCGTAGTTAGGAGCTAGGGTTGCGGCGGCATCATCGTCGTTGTCATCATCATCATCATCATCATCATCATCATCATCATCATCATCATCATCAACATAATCATCATATCCCCTTTTCCTTCTGTCTGTCTGTCTGTCCCGTCAGTCTGTTTGTCTGTGATTATATTTCTTCGTCATTTTATCCATATCTCCTTCTTCCTTCTTCTCGTGTCCCTACAATTGCCCTCCTCCCCCCACTCCTCCATTCCAACACCAACCCCCATCCCCCACCCCTACCCACATCCCCTTTGCTGCGTCATTTCTGCTCTCTGTGGTCTGATCGGAAGTGTCAATAAGAAAGTGGGATATTGATCTCCGCTGTTGGCCGTCCTTTGGAGAACACAGCACGGAACAACCCAGCACAGCATTGAGAGCTGTTGAATGCCACAGCCCCCTAATCCCCCTGATCAGTCGACATGGGCACAAATCACTGAGAGAAATCAACAGAGAGCTTCTGTGGTCATTGTCATCAATAGCATCATTATTATTATTATTATTATTATTATTATTATTAGCATTATCATCATCAACATCATCATCATCATCATCATCATCGTCATCATCAATCATCATCTTCTTCCTCTTCCTTCACACTGATCATCACCATTATCATCATCATTATCCTCGTGAACAGTAGCAGCAGAAGCAGTAGCAGAAGTAGTCGCAATAGCATAAGCAGCAGCAGCAGCAGTAACAGTAGCAGAAGTAGTCGCAGTAGCATCATCAGCAGCAGCAGCAGCAGCAGTAACAGTAGCAGTAGCAGAAGTAGTCGCAGAAACAGCAGAAGCAGGAGTGGTGGCCGTGGCAGCGCACTCAACATCGTTATCGTCGTCATCGTCATCAGCATTACCATCTTAGTCATCATGCTATTTTCATCATCGTTTTCTGTGCTGCTATTATCATCCTTACATTACAAATATAACAATATACTGCTATCGTTATTGCTGCCGCTGCTGTATCTGTTGCTGCTGCTGCTGTTGCTGCTGCTAATGCTGCTGCTCTTACTACTCCTGCTACTGCCGCTACTTCTGCTTCCTTTACTAACACAACTACTGCTGCTGCTGCTGCTACTGCTACTACTACTACTACTGCTGTTGCTGCTTGTACTGCTTGTACTGCTTCTATTACTACTGCTACTACTACTACTACTACTACTCTTGCTTCTACTACTGCTGCTGGTGCTGCTGCTGGTACTACTATTACCACTACTACTCCTCTTCCTCTCCTCCTCTTCCTCCTCCTCCTCCTCCTACTACTACTACTACTACTACTACTACTACTACTACTACATACTACTACTCCTCTTCCTCTCCTCCTCTTCCTCCTCCTCCTACTCATACTACCACTTTCTACTACTCCTACTACCACTTCTACTACTACTACTACTACTACTACTCTTCCTCCTCCTCCTCCTACTACTACTACAACTACTACTACTACAAAACGCTTCTACTACAGCCAAAAAGTGAACCAAAAGTTAGAAGGGAGGTGGGTAGATCTAGATCTACTAGGAGGGACCCAAAGCCCCGTGAGCAGCTTCATCTGTCCTCTGTCATAGCAATTTGGCAGAGGCCACTGATAGTGCTGAAGTTTTGCAGGACTTCTCTCCAACATTTTTTTTCTCTCGTTTTTTCTGTCCTTTTCTATTTCCTTTTTTTTTTCTTCTGTCACTTTCTGTCTTTGTTCTACGGGGGTTACACAAGGTCAATATTGTGACGTCAGTTTGCACGTGCGGGCCGGTGATGAATTGAAAAAAAAAGAACTGGGTTACACATCAAATGGTCAGGCCATACATATAATTGTGTTTCTATTTCTTGCACTTGTGGGTTTTGGTTGTTTTTTTTGTGGGAGTTGGCTTTAGAACTATGCGCACATATTAAGCAAGCCTGCGTACACGAAAGTGCACACACACACACACACACACACACACACACACACACACACACACACACACACACACACACACAGACACACACACAAGCACACACCACATACGCGTGCGCACGTGCACACACACACATACACGCGCGCACAGCACACACACACACACACACACACACACACACACACACACACACACACACACACACACA
The DNA here is from genome assembly GCA_028751875.1 of Rapana venosa. Taxonomy (NCBI): domain Eukaryota; kingdom Metazoa; phylum Mollusca; class Gastropoda; order Neogastropoda; family Muricidae; genus Rapana; species Rapana venosa. The sequence continues at coordinate 10,625,723 of CM054147.1, forward strand.
CACACACACACGGCATGCACGCAAATTCACACGCAAGAGCACTCCCCCGATTCCTCACCTTTGCTGTAAAGACATAACGAAAAACACCCACCCACCCCCAGCTCCCACTCCCACGCCCTCCACTCCAGTAGAACAAATGACGTGGTGTTTATATGATGTTTGTATTTTCTCATGACGTCGTGCTTTTGTTTAATAACTAGCTCATTTGAGTGTTTAAACGGGAAACCAAACCTGAAAATGAAATCGTTATGTTTAGAATGCATGATCAATACTAATATATTTCATTGCTTCCCAAAATCAATTGGAAAGAAAGGAAAGCACATACTTCCGAACTAATGGTGAAGAAAAAAAGAAGAAAAAAAGAAGTAAATGACTGATAAATTACACACACACACACATACCAACAAACAAACAAACAAACAACAAACACACAAACAAACAAAATCACACATAGCCACACACACGCGCGCACACAAACAAACACAACACACACACACAACATACACATACCCCCACACACGCACACATACACATACTCTCTCTCTCTCTCTCTCCAAATTCTGGGGTATCAAGCACATCAGGCATGCGCAATATGGTCGCAATCGTCAGGCTAGGTTTAATTAGCTGGAGGATTTGAGCGTGTGTGTGTGTGTGTATGAGTATGTGTGTGTGCGTGCGTGTGCGTGCGTGTGTGTTTGTTTATGTGTGAGTGCAATGAAACAAAAACAAAAGAACAATTGGAGACAAACTGACTTGCCTGTGTCTATCCAATCTCTTTATTCCTATTTTGGTACACTTGGCGGTGTGAAAGAAGCCTACACTCAAAAGAAGTGTAATTCTCTTTTGCCCTAACTCCTTAAAGGAAGACCTTAAGACCTAAAGTCCTTCGGATGAGACTGTAAACCGAGGCCCCGTGTGCGAACGCATGCAGGACATCTTGCGCACACGTTAAATCCTGTTCCGCTTTTCGAAAGAGTAGGCCATTGTGTGCCGGTAGAAACAGATGACAAAATTTACAAAACCGCATACACACGGGGACTGGATGTAAAAAAAAGTACATGAGTGCTTATTCCATTATCCTCGATATAAAAGATATACCAAAAAAATAAATAAATAAATGAATAAATAAGACTACATTTGATTTTGGGGGCAAGTTGAATTCCCCCAGAAGCTGCCTCTCTGAATTCGCTCTCTCAATCACTGGGTAAATCTGTATTCCTGTCTTCCCTCCCCTTTGTCCCCTCTAATATGCTCTTCTAGTCCTCCCCTGGCCAAAAAATCAACTAAAAAATAAAGAAAACTGGATGGGATTTTAACTATGCAGCAAAATGTTAAACGAGCGACCTACTACAATTTTCTACTTAGCGTTTAAGATAACATGGTAGAGTTTCTTCTTCTGCACCCGTCTTTCTGAAAAGTACAAACAGCCACAGACATAGTTGAAATAACAAACAAGCAAATTGATAGTATCATTTTAAAAACAACAATAGCAACAACAACAACATTAGCAACAAGAACAGTAACAACAGCAACTAAAAATAACAGCAACAAGAAGAAGACGTGCAACAACAGCTGCAACGAACGGCAAGAAATTGCTGCCTCCGTTGCTTTTGATGCGTTGGTCGATGATCTCTTTGAAATGCTCCAATAAACCGTTGCAAAATCTATACGTTAAAGTGTGTGTGTGGTGTGTGTGTGTGTGTGTGTGTGTGCTGAGAGAGAGAGAGAGGAGAGAGAGAGGAGAGAGAGAGAGAGAGAGGAGAGAGAGAGAAGAGAGAGATTGCACGGACGCATGCACACGAGCGAGTGGTGTGTGTGTGTGTGATGTGTGTGTGTGTGTATGTGGGTGTTGGTGTGTGTGGGTGTGGGTGTATGGGCGTGTGTAAATTGTATCCCAACGGAAAAAGGCAAGAAGCTTTTAAGGGATAAGTATCTTTCCTTGTGGGCAATGTCCCCAAGGTCAATACCTGTGCCCCTGTCAGCTGAGTGTAATGTATGAGGCTTGAGTCTCTGCTGATCACCAGCCTCACTGAACTGAGGTACTGTGCGACTGAACAGGAACGCCTAGGATCTGCCCTATCCACATTTTAGCTAAGTTTGGTTGAAGAGAGAAGAAGAGAGAGAGAGAGAGGAGAGAGAGAGAGGAGCGAGAGACGAGAGAGGAGAGAGAGAGAGAGAGAGAGAGAGAGAGAGAGAGAGAGTCTCATTTTCTTTATTTCGAGGATCATGAAATAAGCATTTATGTGATTTGTTTGTACATCAAATCCCCGTGTGCATGTGGTTTTGTAGATTTTGTCATCCGTTCCCACTGGCACCGTAAAACCTACTTTTCCGAAACTCGGAACTGCTTTTACCGTTTGCGCAACATGCTCTGCGTGCATTGGCACACACACGGTCTCGGTCTCATCTGAAGGATTTTCGGGGAGTGGAATGGGCACTGATGTTAAGTTCAGGGGGAAAATTCCATTATTATTGTCATCAACAACAGCATCATCATCCGCATCATCATTATCCTCCTCCTCCTCCGCTTTATCATCATCACCATCATCATCACCAATAAACTATGCATTTCACTTTGAAACAAAATCTCTGCAGATCTGCATCTTTTCTGTGGTGAGTCTGAAACCAAAGCCATTAGGTTTTATGACAACATTCCTTTGCTTATCTGAATATTCTGATGCATATCAGACAAGAAAAATCTTCGTCAAATATTCAGCCATGACCTCGTCACGTCCACACATACTCTGCTATAACAGTGGACAAGATTGTACAGGAAAAAAAGCTTTTAGAACTGTTTTTTTAAGGCAGACATTTAGGTTGTCATATTTCGGCCCCGGAGTCTAATGGTCTTTCATCAGCTGAGGTAAAGTGTGTAGACCTGTGTGCTCTGCAACAGAGAACCGACATCGATTTCCGCTACAAAATGACTGTCTGCAAAACTTGGTGAAAGAAAGAAGGAAAGGGGGGGGGGGGGTGTTAGCCCAGTGGATATGGAATCATTTGGGTGGTTCAAACTGAAACTGAGACAGCAGATTCAAACCTCCACTGAAAAGTCTGCTTCATTTCAGGGGTTTTTGTACATCGTGAACATAGGTACTGACTCCACCCTCCTGAAAAATTGATGCGTTATAACGCGTGATATAGGACATTTTGCATAACGTCCATAACCTCATCGTTGATGATGAGTATGCCAGCTTTGGTGGGTAGGATAGATGATAAGGACATACTCAGCATGCAGCCTGATTTCTTGAAAAAATTGGGCTCTGCCTGGTTAAAGCTGACCCCCAACAGGCTGTCTGGAAACTGCTTGGGAACTGTTCCTACGACCCTTTAAAGATAACAGAGAAGTGAATAACAGTTCATTCACTTTGCATCAGAAGACCGAAATCAGTACCAGCTAGAGTGCGTCTGTCTGCAAAACTGTCCTTTAAACGAGAAAGTAGATAGCCTTTTGTAAGAGACATGGTACGAAAAGTAGAGTATCTGTATGAATGATGTATTTATACGCTTGTTTTTTTTAACTGTGGAGGTCTCCCCCCACCCACCCCCCCCCCCCCCCCACCCCCAACTTGCAATAAAGGAATACACAGTTGTGTGTTTCGTGTAATAGGATGAATGGATACACCTGATAATATTTATTGTTGGGCCCCTTTCTCTGTACCTGGCTACAAACATTCTTGAATTAAAAGATTTCTCATGTACTGAAAATCTGCTTTTTGTAACCTCCAAATAAACAGATACATCAAAGTTCTTTATGTTGTTTTTTTCCGCTACAGCTCACATACTGCATTAACCTGAAAGATTTATTCAACTTCTCTTCGCTTGCTGTTCATAAATACTGATTAGTTTTAAAACGTTGGTTTTTTTGGAAAAAAACCCCATCGATACACATTTGATGGTGAGGCAAAAATAAAAAAAAACTGATCCCATACCCTAAAACAAAAAGTTTACACTACTAAACAAAGTTTGATCCATCTTTGGTTTCTATGTCAAGTGTACAAAAAAATTAATAAAAATAATAAAAATAATAATGTATGGGATTTATATAGCGCTGAATCTTGTAAAGTAAACAAATCAAAACCCAGTATTTTCTTTTAAGAAGCTGACCTGTCTTGTAATTCAGTCTGGTTTTCTTTCAGCAGCAGCACATTCTGAAATAAATCATCACCTCATTTAGTTTCTGTGTAAACGAGTCATAACTACCCTGCATTTATTTTTTTTCCAGATGCCAACCTGTTTTCTGATTCAGTCTGATTTTCTTTCCTCATTATCAGCAAACTCACACAGCTGGGGTATCATTCATTCGCCTTGCTCATTAGAATCGTCAGCTCTAACTACACACATTTTTCACCCAAACTTTCTCTCCTAATTGCAAGGGAACCATTTTGAAGAGCTTTTTAGGGGGGAAACACACGAAAAAAATATCTTCTGTTTATGAATGGTAGTTCAGTGGGGTGGTAGTGAAAAATATTTTTGTCTAAATTGAGTTTTGAAGTTGGGATTTTTAAAAAGGGGAAAAACGTTATAAACATTTTGGGGAAAAAAACACACAAAACACACCACACACACACACAAAAACACAACACCACAAACACACAACACAACACACCACACACCACACAACACAAATTATTTTTTCTCCCCTCGACTTTTCTTACCGCATCATTAAATTTAAATTTTTTTCGATCAACACTGACATAATCTTCTAAGAAAAAAAACCCGAAAACGAAAAACCAAAATTTTCCCGTCATGTTTTCAGCTACATAGTGGGAAAAACAACCAAATGGTCTCATACCAACAGTCCCAAAACCCAATTGCTTTTTTCCCGATGCTGACCGTCTTGTAATTTAGTCTGATATTCTTCATCACCCATCTCTTCAGCAGCAGCGTACTCACAAAGGGGGGGTTTTCCCTATAATTTTCCTTTCTCCCTAGAAAACCTCACTGATCCATCCCTCACACACTTGTCCCGCTAAACTTTCTTCACAATTGCAAGGGAAACAGCTTAGGGTGGGGTGAGTACGAAAGACAGAAACCAACAGAGGTTTCATCATTGATAAAGCGAGTGGTTAGAGAGTAAAAAAACCTGTTGCTTTGAGATACAGTGTGGGTGTGATTGATGCGCGATAAGGAAAAAGATAGGGTTTTATTGGTGAATTTTCAAAAAAAAAATTTTTATTTGCTTTTTTTCTTGATTTTTGGTTTTAAAACATTCATATGCAAGCACACGTGTAGCGCCGCCGCCCAACACACACCAAACACCATACCACCACCACCACCACCAACAAAACAACAACACAACAACACAAACTAATGGGGGGGTTTTTATGTTGCAAAAACATTGTGTCTAAAAAAGAGACTGAAGCAGACAGCACACAGACCACATACGACCGGCGAAAAAGAGAATAAGTTGTTAAACATTGTGTGTCGTGTGTGTTTTTTTTTTGTTTTACGTGGCGTGTGTGCGTGTTTTTGCATATGTACGGCACCGAAAGCATGCCACGTGCTCAAACACATCTTTAAAACGATTATTTAGAAAAAAATTAGTCAGATTCAGGGTTTTAATATTCTTTTTATGCAGCTATGCCACTCTACAAATAGGTAAACTAAAAAGGATCAGTTTTTCCCAAACTTTCCCTTTCATTAAAATCAAGGGAAAAAACCAAACGAACAAAAAGTAGGGCAAATTTTATATCCCTCGATCACGATTTTTTTTTTGGAGAATTTGTTGACACAGGGAGATAGAAAGAGAAGAAGAAATAAAATAAAAGGGGATTTGTTTAAAAATGAGAGAGAAAGAGAGAGAGAGAGAGAGACAGGACAGAGAGACAGAGAGAGCGAGAGAGAGACAGAGAGAACCGACAGAAAAGGGAAGACACGACAAACAGACATACAGAGACAGTGTGTGTTTGTGTGAGTCCGCGCGAGTGCAATGTGTGTGTGTGTGTGTGTGTGTGCGTGTGTGTGGTGTGTGTGTGATTCGCTTTCTTTCGATAACAAATCTAATATATCAGGTAGAGCAACCCACTTAGCTCTATGACATTTAATACAGTCTAGCTGGCGATCATCCAATTCCAAATTCTTCAGTGGTCGACCACCAGCAATGATGCTACCCGCAATACCCACCACATCTTTAGGCCAAAATACAAGCGGAGTATATATTTATGTCTAAAAGTGTTCAGGCAAAGTAGAAAATATATATAGTATTTTCACGATAAGATAAACACGTAGAGTTGCCAGCGATATCGCCGCCAACCATCCTAAAAATAAACCCTAGCTGCAGTCATGTACACACTGCCGCTCATACTCCCTTCTCCGTGTTAGGTAGAAAATGACAATCATCTACCAGCTATTCGTTGTTCTTTGTAACTCTCGACAATAGTACGAAAATATGAAAGGAAGAACCCCAGAGATAAACTGCATGTATTGTCGTTTTTCTGCACTCTGCGACTCGCTTCGTGCAAATTAATGAACACTTTTAGTTATCTCCCCTGGCAAAGCAGGTGGCCTTCTTCGTACAAGTTTTGTCTCTGCAGGGGAGTTAATTACAGACTTTCCGTTATCATCTCCCTTTAACCAGGAACACTTTTGGCTTCATTGAAGCTACGAACATTCATAAAGGATTTGTTTAAGCAGCGGAGTTAATCAGAAACATCCGTAAGAAACTTATTAGTCAAAATATTGTATTGTCACTTGTCTTGCGCAAGTACTATTTTGTTCAATGATTAGAATGTTTGCTGGATATAGAACGTCCCGCGATTATTTATCACATTGTAAACAATATATATCAAACATAACGCCCCCCCCCCCCCCCCCCCCCCCCCAACAAATAAAAATCTACCGAAAATTTTATAAATGGCTAATTTCTGCTAGGACATAAAGATACTCATCATAACAGGAGAGACTGAATAATATTCGAATTTACACACACCTATACACACACACACACACACACACACACACACACACACACATAGTATGGGACGCTGCATGTCTGGCGCACGCACGCTCTTAAACGCAAGAACAACTGAACCGAGAATCGCTGAAAAACCTCGTGTGTGTGTGTGTGTGTGTGTGTGTGTGTGTGTGTGTGTGTGTGTGTGTGTGTGTGTTTCTTCAGTCTAACGTCCTTTCAACTAGAATATAGTACAGACAAAAAAGTATATATATATTTTTAAAAATTGTTTTATTCTTTTATATCGAGGATAATGGAATACGCACTTATGTGCTTTTTTACATCTTGTCTCCGTGTGTATGACTTGATCAAACTCAATTCCAGCCTGCGCCTCCTGACCCCCAGTTCACTGGCACTCCTCTCTTTTCCTTCCATCCCACAAGTGAAAAAGAAATCATGACAATTCTGAAGGAAATGACTATAAAATCATGCGACCTTGATCCCATACCTGCTCCTGTTTTCTCACAATGCCTTCCACAACTTGTGCCTATTATCACTAAAATAGTAAACTCATCTCTTCAGTCAGGAAATTTTCCATCAGCTCTTAAAACAGCAATAGTCACACCTCTACTGAAAAAGCACGACCTCG
>CM054147.1:10638266-10640766 GCA_028751875.1 Rapana venosa
CCCTTGAACAGACACCTTTGTGAAGAACCTGCATCCTCACTTACCGTCAGGTGACAAGTTCCTAGCCCCAACCTGTGGGTAATCACCGTCATCATTATATTTATCATCATCATCATCAGCAGCAGCAGCAGCAGCAACAGCAGCAGCAGCAACAGCGCAGCAGCATTGTCGTCGTCGTCGTCGTCATGATGGTTATTGTTTTTATCAGTGTCATTATTGTCATCATCATCATCATCATTATTACTTTTTAGTATCATCATCAATAGCAGCAGCATTGTCGTCGTCATCATCATCCTCTTCATTATCATCATCATCAATATAATTATCTCCATCAGCATCAGCAGTAGCTCCTGCAACATCAGCATCAGCATCAGCATCAGCATCATCATCATCATCATGATCTTCTTCTTCTTCTGCATCTTCATCAGCATCGTCGACTTCGTCGTCGCCGTCGCCGCCATAGTCATCATCATCGTCATCGTCATTATGGTTATTATTTTTATCAATATCATTATAATTACCATCATCATCAGCATCGTTACCATTATCACCATCATCTCATGTATCTTCATCATCATCATCTATATTTTTTCTAACGACTTTTTGATTAATACTTCCCTCCACACCAAAGCAGACACACACAGGCACAGGCACACTCACACACACACAACACACACACACACACAACACAACACACACAACAACACCACACACACAACACACACACACCACACACACACACACACACACACTACACACACATCGCACATAAGCTGAACAGGCAGACAGACAAAGATTGTCGAGAAATCTTTCTGTCCCAAAACTAAGACACAGAATCGGTATCTTCATACTGGTTTCATGCTTGTTGGAGCCGGGAGCCTCTGTCAGTCCTTATCGGGTTCATTTTCCCTAAGTGGTGTCTTACCCACCGGGCAGGTAATGTAGCCGGGACATGAAGCATCTTCACTGTCTTGGTTTCGGGTCTAAATAAGAAATAGGAACTGGGATCAATACAGCAATTTGTATTGACTGAACCAAGAGAGGGAGGGAGGGAGGAGGGACAGAGAGAGAGAGAGAGAGAGAGAGAGAGAGAGAGAGAGAGAGAGAGAGAGAGAGAGAGAGAAAACAGAGACAGACAGACAGAGAAAGACAAAGAGGAAGAGAAAAAAAAAACAGACAGAGAGAGAAAGACAGGCAGACAAACAGGCAGACTGACCGACAGACAGAAAAACAGAGCGAAGTAGTGAGAGGAAGACATAAAAAAATAACCAAAGAAACATACAGAAACAAAACAAAGACCAAAACGCAGGTTCAGAAATAGACAGACAGAACTCGAACTCGAACTCGAACTCGAATTTTTTAATGAGGGTATATGGATAAGCCAGTGGCTTCTTTACACCAGGCCCTCCTCAAGAGGAGAGAAAAAGACAATGAACAAATAAGAAAATATTCATCAAATAAAAGACAGTATAGACTCTTAAATAACTAAATAAATGCATAATGCAATTCAAACAAAGATAGATAGATTGATAGATAGATAGATAGATAGATAGATAGATAGATAGATAGATAGATAGATAGATAAATGGATAGATAGACAGACAGACAGACAGACAACCAGATAGATAGATAGATAGACATAGACAGACAGACAGATAGATAGATATAGACAGATAGATAGATAGATAGATAGATAGACAGACAGACAGACAGACAGACAGACAGACAGACTGACTGACTGACTGACAGAGAGACAGACACAGAGACAGAGTCAGAGACAAGTAGACACACAGGCAGCAGAACAGAACAGAAAAAATAGACCTAATGTAGTCCTAACGCGCTTGATTGCTATCAAACTTAACTCCTTATACACCAGCAACCAAACATAATGCACAAATTTTGCACACAAAGATATACCATTTCTGATCCCAAACTACTACGTGTAACGTGTCATATTCCTGATCCCAAACTACTACGTGTAACGTGTCATATTTCTGATCCCAAACTACTACGTGTAACGTGTCACATTTCTGATACCAAACTACTACCTGTAACGTGTCATATTTCTGATACCAAACTATTACGTGTAACGTGTCATATTCCTGATCCCAAACTATTACGTGTAACGTGTCATATTCCTGATCCCAAACTATTACGTGTAACGTGTCATATTCCTGATCCCAAACTATTACGTGTAACGTGTCATATTCCTGATCCCAAACTATTACGTGTAACGTGTCATATTCCTTATCCCAAACTACTACGTGTAACGTGTCATATTCCTTATCCCAAACTACTACGTGTAACGTGTCATGTTTCTGATACCAAACTACTACCTGTAACGTGTCATGCCAAATAGGGGATTGCATCATTCTCTGCGAGTGCTCTGCTTTCTCCGCGACCTTTCTCTTCCATGGTTCTCCTTCCCTAATTCCTGCCAGAGTTTTCGGCAGACGAAGCTAGTTAACTGTTTTCTGTTTCTTCTTCCAGGAACGAGAAA
>CM054147.1:10643266-10655766 GCA_028751875.1 Rapana venosa
TTGCTTTTTGGATTGAGGACATAGAGCAAAACCAGGTAGTCACGAGAAAGTTGGAAATAACCATCAAATGAGGTTTGCCTGTATTCCTACAGCGTTGACCCCGCGCATGCATATTGCGGTAAGGAAGCTAGCAGACGACAAAGGACTGAGGGGGTACAGTGTTTGCTGAAAAATTAAAAAAATTCAAACCTACCAAATTTGTTCAAAATAACATGAGTTTTGAGTCAGGGGCTAGTCTTTCACAAAAAGTAGTTTTTATTTCTGTGGATGCCTTAGTACGTGCGATATGAATATAAGAGTCACATAGAAAAACAGAAGGAAAAGAGAGATTTTTTTTAATACCGGTGTGCAGCCTTTACCTTTCCTGACCCTAAAGAGGGCAGGTACCCATTTACAGCTACATTTACGTTGTGCGGCATCACGGTGACCTGATAGTGCTAAATTCCCCGTGAGCTTCTAACCCTAGCGAAAGTACATCCCGAGCCTGGGTATGGCTGAGGTGGAGAGGTGAGGTGGTGGGAGACGAGATGGCTTGGCGGTTAGAGAGTTGCGCATTACGCTCTGTTGATTCGGACCCGGGTTCAAATCCTTTTCGAAGGAAATTTTTCTCCAGGAGTTAACACCAGGACTGACTCCACTGCCCCCAAAAGTCCTTCCGAAGACTATACCGAGGTCCCGTGTGTGTATGCACGCAGAACATTTCACGCACATATTAAAACCTGTTCCGCTTTTCGGAAGAGTAGGCCATTATGCGCCGGTGGTAATGTATGACAACATTTACAAAATCGCATGCGCGCGAGTACTGTTTGTAATAAGGCACGTGAGTGTTTATTGCATCATCCTCAAAATAAAAGAAGATTAATTTTTTTAAGTGATCGAAAGGAGCGGCGGGGGAGCAGCGGAACACGTGTCTAAGTAAAGATTGAGGCGGCAAAACAAAACACAAAATGTTGTTCTCTCTCTCTCTTCTCTCTCTCTCTCTCTCTCTCTCTCTCTCTCTCTCTCTCTCCCTGGCTTTTACGAACGCTTAATCATTCAAAAGGCAACCCTACTCATTTCTGGTGTGTTGTCGATCGTTGAGTTGATACACGTTTGTCTAGATGTTCATAACGATTTTTGACAATGCTGAATGTTCTGCCATTCAGTGGAATTATTTTTTCCCACTAGGAGGCAACAAGAGTTGCATATACAGGCAGGAGTATTTATGGGAACCCACCTACACGCACGCACGCTCGCACGCACGCACGCATGACACACACGGATACACACACACGCAGAAAAAGAGAGACAGAGAGAGAGGGAGGGAGAGGGAGGGAGAGGAAAAGATACAGTCAGACAGATAGACAAAAATACAGACAGACAGACAACAGATGGATGTAAAGAAAAACAGCCAGAGAAATGGAGAGAGAGACACATACACATGCACACATGCACACATGCACACGCACACGCGCGCGCGCTCATCACACATACACAAACTACAAACTACACTACCTAACACAAACACACACACACACACAAACACACACGCACACACACACACACACACACAAACAGACACACTACAAACTGCACTACACAGCACAACACACACATACACACTTCACTACACTACACTCTCCCGAGGGGATGCCGGGGGCCTATCAGTATAAATAGCATCCCCACATTCTGGAAATTCTGTGCTAGAAATTTCCTCTTTTCTATCACTCTCTTTGTTTCTGCCTTGTTCCTTTTCTTCCTGACCTCCTTCTTGACTGATTTTCCAGAAAGAACTTAAAAGGTAACTATTCTTTCTTGTGCCGAAGTCGGATGCGCTGGGCCTGACTTGTCAGGCGCTTAACGGCAGCATGACGCATTTTCGCTCATATGACAAGCAATAGTTGCTGTCTGAGCGTTCGACGAAGAAAACTACACTACACCACTACACACACACACACCTCACTACACTACACCACTACACACACACAAACACACACATGATCATATTATGTTGGTAAACATCACTCGATATTTACAGCAGAATTTGTAGCAATACTAATGGGTCTTACCTATTTTTTGATTTGCCGTTGGGTATATTTCAAATTCTTCTTTGCATTGATTCTAAATCGGCATTGTATGCTTTAAAATCGCCATGTTACAAGAAAACTTCGAAAATCATAATAGATATTAAGCATGTCATACATCTCTTAACCTTAAAGGGCATAAGTGTGAATTTTTGTTGGGTGCCTTCACACACTGGGTTCTTTCCAAATGAGTGGGCGGATAGAGCTGCCAAAAAGGGTGCAAAACATGGACGGGATGCAATAGAATTTCATGTGCCTTTATCCTTACAAGAAGGGTATAGCTTACTAGAACAAAAATCATGGAGAAAGGTCACTGAAAGTAATCAGCAAAATGAGAGACTTTTAACTAGAACTGCAACCAATACCGATGATTTAACAGTGGGGAACCATTCAGAAGTTAGTACAAGTGTTTTTATGTCAAGGAGAATTAATACTTTATTCTATAGAATGAAACTAAATGCATTGATAACCAAATTCAGCAAAAATGGTAAATGCCTGTGTGGTGAGAATATCACTAATACTCATATACTTTTTGACTGCCGGAGTGTAAAACCTTTCATGCCCCATTTTTCTGAAAACTCCCTCACCAGCATATTCAGTAATTTAAAACTGGCATTTGAAATTGTGAAAGGTCTTTGTCACAGTCCCATAGGACATTTGTTATAGTTACATTAACGTTAATGACTTGGTTTTTTTTGTTTGTTTTTTGTTGTTGTTTTTTTAAATTCCTGTTGCATTGCCAAGTTTTTCGAGATTATTATTTAGCACCACATCCACATCTCCCGGATTGTTTGTCTTTTTAGGGGGAGGAGGGGGGGGGCGGTCTAATATCACTAAAAGTGAACAGACGTAAAATTGAAGTCAACAACAACAACAAACACACACACACAACACAACACAACACACACACACACTCACAGGCACACAGACAACATAAAAACGATCAATCAGCCCATGCAGAAGAAGAGCGGCATTGATCTAGGATTACCGCGCATTGTTGGAAAACAAAGGAAAACAGCAATCGCTAAATGCAGGCAACAAAAGGCCCGAATGATTCGTTTACACAGGGAGAAACCCCCCGCATTGGGAATAAACAAAGATAGCAGGGCAACAAACATAGGCAGTGCAGTCACATTAGACCCTTGTTTCATGGGAAAGCAGACAGACAGACAGACAGACTTGCACACACATGCGTGCACTCGCACACAAGCACGCAGGCATGCAGGCACGCACACACACAAGCACACGCGCAAACACATACACGCATAAACACGCACAAGCACACGACGCGCACAAACATACGCAAGCACACACAAGCCCACGCGTGCTCGCACGCACACAGACACACAGACACACATATGCAATATACTGGAAATAAAAGTTTGACTTTGACTTTGATATACACACACGTATAGTCAGGCACATACACACAAGCATGTGTGTATGTGTGTGTGTGTATGTTTGTGTGTGTGTGTTTCTGTGTGTGTGAATAAATAAATAAGTAAGTCTGTAAGCAAATAGGTAAGCAAAAAAGTAAGCAAATAAGTAAGTGAATAAGTAAGTAAATAAGTAAGTAAATGTGTATGTAAGTAAACAGTAATCTAACGAGCTAGCTAACTAAATAACTCGACACATTCAACGAATAAAATGACTACATGATGTTAGCAGGCCCAACCAAGGAAAACCAGACATCCAAACTACTCTACCCAACCAACCAGCCAAACAACCAACCAGCCAGCCAACCAACCAACCAAACAACCAACCAGCCAGCCGACCAACCAGCAACAACGAAACAAGTAAAACAACCAACCAACAAACACATCCAACAACAATGCAGACGAGCAATCCCACAACAATGACAGGCCCCACATAACACCGAGACAGCCAATAGCAACTACCATCACCAACCAAGAAGAAAAAAAAAAAAAAATGACAACAAAAAGCAACAAAAAACGAGGTAGGTAAACACGCAAAAAAAAGTGGCAGTAGCACAAACAGATTTTCTATAACTGTGGATATATGTCTATCTATCACACACTTATTATATTAATACCTTATTGACATTTCATTATATGCATGATCATACTTATTCATAAGGCATGACAAGAGGGTAAGGAATAAGACAACAATCATAATGTAAAGTAGCAAAGAAGCAAAATATAAACGTGAAGATAAGGACCAAAAACAAGTGGCAAGCCATAACAGTATTTTTTCTTATCATGTGGATATTACTATTATTATTATTATTATTATTATTATTATTATTATTATTATTATTATTATTATCATCATTATTATTATTATTATTATCATCATCATTATTATTATTATTATTATTATTATTATTATTCTTTTATATTGAGGATAATGGAATAAGCACTTATGTGCTTTTTTACATCCAGTCCCCGTGTGTGAGAGTGTATATCGCTGAGCAGCACGACTGTTCAGAAATGCTTATAATAATACATTGTTGTTTAAGTTATATAGGATGAGAGACAAGGACTAAAAAAATAAGTGCACGCCATAACAATATTTTTCTTAGTATCTTGATATGAATAAACAACACGACTGCTAAAAAATGCTTATATATTGTTCTTAAAGTTATATTAGCAGAGATGAGAAATATATCTTGCGTAATACAGCGTGATATCATAAACAACACTGAAGTCTCTGCTTCTTCTTCTTCTTCTTCTTCTTCTTCTTCTTCTTTCTTCTTCTTCTTCTTCTTCTTCTTTTCTCTTCTTCTTCTTTCTCTCTTCTTTCTTCTTCTTCTCTTCTTTCTTTTCTTTTTTCTTTTTCTTTTCTTCTTCGCCTTCTTCTTCTTCTTCTCTTTTTCTTTTCATCGAACGCTGATGACGCACCTTCGTTGTCTGTCTATGAGCGAAAATGCGGGATTATCTTCTTTCTACGAAAGCACCTATACATGACGTCACCTCTTTGTGTTGTTGTTGGGGGTTTCCGGTTTTCAAAAGAATGGCGGCCTGTTTGGAGCAGGCTTCTGACTCATGTAAAGGTCATGACACCTGTATTAAGTTGGGGGTAACGTAGTATCTCTATAGAGTGGGAGTGGAAAAAATGTTGGTGATTTTCACAGATATTTTAAGCATGAAAAAATGGACTGTGCACTTGATTTTTGGATTGAGAACATAGAGCAATACCAGATAGTCACGAGAAAGTTGGAAAGAACAATCAAATGAGGTTTACCTGTATTCCTACAGCGTTGACCCCGCGCATACATATTGCCGTAAGGAAGCTAGCAGACGACAAAGGACTGAGGGGGTACAGTGTTTGTTGAAAAATTAACAAAATTCAAACCTACCAAATTTGTTCAAAATCACATGTGCTTTGAGTCAGAGGCTAGTCTTTCACAAAAAGTAGTTTTTATTTCTGTGGATGCCTTAGTACGTGCGTAAGAATATAAGAGTTACATAGAAAAACAAAAGGAAAAGAGTGATTTTTAAATACCGGTGTGCAGCCTGTATAGGTACACCCAGGGAAGAGGTTGCCATCATCCTGTGACTCCGAGTGTCAGCTTTGTAAGCAGAAGAGTAAAAGGTTAGTTTAGGTCAGGGGGTAACACCAGCCCCCTTGGCTCGGTGGTTAGTGCCTTGGGCTACGGACTGGAAGGTCGCGGGTGCCAGTCCCATAAAAGTCAAAGGGATATTTGTTTTTTCGAATTCCGGTGGGTTCCAAGTCAGAGTCTTGCACACTGTCGAGCTCCGTCCACTTTAAGGATGCGATTTTGAGAGTTGCTCAGATTATCTAACACTGCAGGTTTCTGTATCTCTCAGGCCTGGTTTGACGCTGGGATGCATTGTGATAGCACCTCCATAGCAAGCTTTGTTTCACCATCCTCGTCGTCATTCATCATCATGCAGTTCAAGAAAATTATCTGATTCGTTGGCTCGCAGAGGATGAGGCAGCAAAAAGAAATAAAGAACAACAGCAACAAGAAAGCCCTTCCCAAAAGAAGGTAGGGGAGTAGATTTCGGGATTAACAGTGCAAGAGCAAATGACTAACGGATAGAAAATGCTCTCCGGTAACTCCGATGTCGTTAGGAAACGTATGCTGTGTGTACATGACGTTTCTGGTAAAAAAGAATGACTCCCAAATGTTCAGGACTATGACGTTTGAGTGAATATTTGGGGTGGTTTCTTTAGGAGTTGGAATTAACATTCATTTTGGGAGTATCTTTTTCCCGGAAATGAAATAAAGACTTGCTATTTTAAACAATGAACAAAAGGCTTCAATATCTTTGTAAACGTTCTACTTTACATTTTACACTTAGGAGCATTGTTGTTCCTACTTGAAACATAGCACAAAACAGAATGTACTGTAACATTCAAAAATATCAGAAGGGTATTGTCTAGTTTGGGGTCAGTTCATTATAAAATGATTATCAAGAAGGCTCACATCTATCATGACCATTTCAATGATTAATAAATTCACATAAGTTACCATGTCATATTGTACTGTATTGTAATGCCATGTATTGTTGCATTGTGTTGTTTTGGATTGGGTTGTGTGGTATTTTCCTCATGGCATCAACTTTTTCTTAGTGAATGTCAAGTTCCTTTCCCCAGACAGAGCGTATAGTCATACCGCAGCAGCTGTTCTGAAATTCGATGTTCGTGTCTGCTCGTTTCGGCTCCTTTCCGTTCCTCGGCTACAGTTCTGTGTTTCACAATGGTGAGATTTTGTTTTGCATATGCCACCATCTTTCCACCACTTAGGTAGCTGCCTTCCAACTTCGGGTTGATGTCACACACAACACACACACACACACACACACAACACACACACACACACACACACACACACACACACACACACACACATGCGCACGCGCGCGCGCACTTTTCACAAATGTGTTTTGGTTTTTGATATCCTGTCTTCGTTATTTGGGTTTTTTCACATCCATTTGTATATTTGAGTATGTGCTTTTTTGCCTGAAGACCATGGGAAAAAGTCTTTTATATAATTTTATCAAGCTCAAAAAAATGATGTTCACATTCTCTCTCGCTCTCTTTCTCTCTCTCTCTCTCTCTTCTCCTCTCTCTCTCTCTCTCTATCTTCCTCTCTCTCTCCCTCTCTTCTCTCTCTCTCTCTCTCTCTTCTGTCTCTCTCCTCTCTCTCTTCTCTCGCTCGCTCCGCTCCGCTCGCTCTCCGTCTGTTTATACGTCTGTCTATCAATCTGTCTGTTTCTGTCTCTGTCTGTCTGTCTGTCTCTCTCTCTCTCTCTCTCTCTAGATTTCAAAAAAGCATTTGATACAATTGACCAAAGACTTCTCATTAAAAAGCTAGACTTATATAATCTCTCTACAAATACTCTTGAACTTCTTGCTTCTTATCTTACAAACAGGCAACAATGTGTTTCAATAGCTATGTCCACATCCACACTAAAACCCATTCATTATGGAGTACCACAGGGATCCATCTTAGGACCAATTCTCTTTTCATTATACATAAATGACCTTCCTCTCCATATCAAATCTAAATGCGAACTTTTTGCTGACGACACAACCATACATACAAGCCATACTGACATTAACTCTCTTGCAAAGACATTGCAAAAGAGCACTGATGATCTTGTCAAATGGACTGAACAAAATCACAGTCTATACACCCCAAAAAACAAAATGCTATGCTTATCATACCAGACAAAAAACGACAAAATCTATCAAATAAATTTTTCTCTAATCCATATTGAAAAGGAAACAATAGAACAAGCCTCTCAACACAAAGTTCTAGGAGTAACAATTGATGAAAATCTCAGCTGGTACCATCACATATCCCATCTGTGCAAATACATGTATCAAAGAGTATACCAACTGACTAAAATCAAACATTTTCTTGACTTTCATTCAAGAAAACTATTCTTTCAAGCTTATATACAATCCTCAATAGATTATGCTTCAACCCTGTGGGATTCTGCTAGTGCAAACACTATGAAACCATTATTAAGTCTGTATAAACGTGCTCTTAAACTGGTTCTTCTGAAGAAGACTACCTTACTAGAAGTGGATTATACCCAGTTAAATATTCTTCCCCTACACCAAAGACTAAGATTTAACAAAGGCATCATGATGTTTAAGATAATGACAGGAACTTTTCCCTCATCCTTAAAAGACAAGTTCCCAATGAATCATTCCAGAAATACCGAAAAGCCATGTGTCCCAATCCCAAGAATAGATTTGTTCAAATCTAGCTTACTTTACTCAGGCCCTGTGCTGTGGAACTCCCTTCCTGACTCATTTAGACAACTCCAATCATTAACAATCTTCAAAAGTCATTTTTTCATCCACTTAATGCATCAAAAATAAAAATCCACAACTGATCTGTTGGAAACAAAGTAAATATATCCTCCCTTGCATTACACCAAATTATCCTCTCTCTCTCTCCCTCTCTCTCTCTCTCTCTCTCCTCTCTCTCTCATCTCTCTCCTCTCTCTCTCTCTCTCTCTCTCTCTCTCTCTCTCTCTCTCTCTTCTCTCTCTCTCTCTCTGTAACTGACATTAGTGAGCTTGCTTTGAATTGTAGTGTGTGTGTGTGTGTGTGTGTGTGTGTGTGTGTGTGTGTGTGTGTGTGTGTGTGTGTGGTGTGTGTGTGTGCGTGTGTGTGTGTGTGTGTTGTGCCCTTGCTTGTTTTGATTTTGTTAACAATGAACTTGTCTGAGTTTTCCCCCCTTAAAATGAAGTTTGGGTTGTATTTTAATGGTATGGATTGTTAATTTGCAATGTTCTGTTGGACAATTTCATTACTTCTGTGGACTTTTGTATCAATTCTAATAATGTGTATATAGGATTGCGCATGCATGAATATGTGTGTGTGTATATGTGTGTGTATGTGTGTGTCAGTGAGTAGTAATGAGCGCCCATTCACAGTGTGTGCAGATGAGAGCGGAAAGAAAGCAGTTCTGTGTGTTTATTGTTGAAATAGCTGATGTTAGACTGGTCATTTTTCTTGATGCTTTGTGGCTTGCTGTCTTCGTACATCAAATAATGCTTATTTCCTGGTTTTGTCTGTACAAATGTACGGTTATGATATTTTGATAATTATGACATGTGTCTATTATCTTGTATGTGAGGAAATGTCTTGCGAATGGATATGTATCCAGGATGTGTGTGTGTGTGTGTGAGTGTGTGTGTGTTGTGTGTGTGTGTGTGTATTATGTGGTGTGTGAGTGTGTATGTGTGAGAGAGGTGTGTGTGTGTGTGTGTGTGTGTGCATGCGTGGCTATACGTGCGTAAGTGTGTGTGTATGTGTGTGTATGTGTTGTGTGTGTGTGTGTGTGCGCGCGCGCGCGCCGCACGCTTGTATTTAGTCTGGACTTTTGGGGGGGTTGTTGTTTGTTTAGGGGAGGGGGTGTTGGGAAGGGGAGTGTTTTGTGGGTCTTTTTTTCTTGTTTAATTGGTTTTGTTTATTCATTTGATTTTTCGATTTCTTGATTTTTCACTAATTGAATGGGAGTTTTGAGTGAAGTATTTCATTGTTATTTGAAATGATCTTGTTTGTTAATTAATTGATTTATAATTATGTGTAACAAGTATGTGTACCATTTGACAATGTGTAGATGTTTATCTTTATGACTTATTAAGTTTGGTTGTGTTATTTTTCATGGCTCTGTTGTTGTTCTTGTTGTTGTTGTCTGTCTGTTTTTCTCTTTTTTATCATCTTTGTTGGTTTGGTTTTTCCTTCTCTTTTGTTTGTTTGTTTGTTTTGGTTAAGGTTTTTTGGGGGGTGGGGGTGGGGTATTTTTATGGTTTTTCTTTTATTTTCTTGCTTTGAGGGGGGGGGGGGGGGTTTTTTGGGGGGGGGGACTGTTTTGAAAAAGGGTTTTTTCCCCTTTTTTTATTGTGAGCTGTTTAAGTATTGGGTTAATTATTAAGATTTCCCTAACGGGGGGATGGATGAAAAAAGTACATGTGTGTTATTCTTTTCCTCGAATAAAAGAATTTGTCTTGTCTTTGTCTCTCCCCTTTCTCTCCTCCTCTCTCTCTCTCTCTCTTCTCCTCTCCTCCTCCCCTCTCTCTTTTCCTTCTCCCCTTTCTCTCCTCCTCCTCCTCCTCCTCCTCTCTTTCGTCTGTCTTTTTTCGGGGGTTTTTTCTAATTCTTGCATAAACTACTTTGTAAGCACGGACCCTATATTTGACATTTTCAAACATTTAAATTAAATTTTTTGGGTCCAAAAAGCGTGGGTTTAAATCCCGGCAGCACTTGCTGAACTAAAAAATGATTTTACGTTCCCCAATCAACTTAAAGTGCAGACCTGCCAGTGCCTAAACCCCTTTTTTAAAAAAATCATACAGGATCAAGTTAACATGCATGTACAGATCCCGAATCCTGTCAGCTTTCCGTCCCGTGGGTTCGCCACAAAACATACCAGCAAACACCCGAAGTCGGAATGTGGCTACCTTCTCGGTGGCCAAAAACCGGTCGCATACGCAAAGTCAAATCATTAGAGAAGCTCCGAGCTCTAGCCGAAGAACAGCACCAACAACAAAAATGACAGAGACATCACTTCTCTGACTAGTCCTTTAGTCTGCATTGACGTCAGTGTACCAGGAAAGAAGGCACCGCTCGCGTGTAAAGACTATCTCTACTGTTTTTTTATCGGTATCATCCAGCAAGTCTGTCTTTAATCTTCGCTGCCACTTTCTTGGATGGACAGACCTGCATCAAGCTGCTAGTCTGACTGTCCAGGCTTGTGGCGTCTGCGGCGCTGTGTGGAAACGATCAGCTTTAAATTTAGTGTGGATGGGTAAGGGTAATGTAGGTTTGTGTGTGTGTGTGTGTGTGTGTGTGTGTGTTGTGTGTGTGTGTTTGTGTGTGTGTGTGTGTGTGTGTGTGTGTTTGTGTGTGTGTGTGTGTGTGTGGGGTGGGTGGGTGTGTGATGTGTATGTTTGTTTGTGTACATTTGGTGTGGTGTGTGTTTGTTTGTGTACGTGTGTGTGTGTGTGCTTGTTTGTGTACGTGTGTGTGTGTGTGTGTGTTTGTTTGTTTGTGTACGTGTGTGTGTGTGTTTGTTTGTGTGTACGTGTGTGTGTGTGTGTTTGTGTACGTGTGTGTGCGCGCGTTTGGTGTGTGTTTGTGATGTGTGTGTGTTTGTGTACTGTGTGTGTGTGTGTGTGTGTGTGTGTGTGTGTGTGTGTGTGTGTGTGTGTGTGGTGTGTGTGGTGTTTATGTGTGTGTACGTGTGTGTGTTTGTCTGTGTGTGAGTATGTTTGGTGTGTGTTTTTGATGTGTGTGTTTGTTTGTGTGCGTGTGTTGTGTGTGTGTGTGTGCGTATGTGTGTGTGCTCGTGCGTTTTGGTATGTGTTTGTGATGTGTTTGCTTTGCGTACGTGTGTGTGTGTGTGTGTGTTGTGTGTGTGCGTGTGTGTGTGTGTGTTATGTGTGTGTGTGGTGTGTGTGTGTGGTGTTGTGTTGTGAGTGTGTGTGTGGTGTGTGAGTGCGTGTGTCTGTCTGTGTCTGCGTTTTGTTGGTGTGGATAGTCCAACCGTGTTTGTAAATACTCACATTTCCTTTCCAGCTCTCTCTCTCTCTCTCTCTCTCTCTCTCTCTCTCTCTCTCTCTCTCTCTCTCTCTTGATGGCTGATTGCTTCGTTTGGTTGTTGAAATGCATGGCTGTGCGAGTGTGGATGGTGGTGGTAGTGTGAATGTATCTTTATGTGTGAGGGAAATTGTGATGTGTACAGATATGTAATTAGTCAATCTGTATTGATTGGTTGATTTAGTTGATTTGAAAAGTCCTTCGCATGAGACTATAAACCGAGGCCCCGTGTGCGAACGCATGCAGAAAGAGTAGGCCATTGTGTGCCGGTGGGAACAGATGACAAAATTTACAAAACCGCATACACACGGGGACTGGATGTAAAAAAGCACATGAGTGCTTATTCCGTTATCCTCGATATAAAAAAAAGTCATCTGAGCGCTTTGATTTGTTGCTTTACAAGATTCAGCGCTATATAAATTCCATACATTGTTATTATTATTATTATTTATTATATAACTGGATGATAATGTGAGTAGTTGATTGCATGTATAACTAAGTGATTAAGTTTATTGTTAGCTTCATTGGGTATATGTTATACATTTCTTCATGTTTGTTTGCCTTTTGTTGTTGTTTTTTTTATTAGGGCCTGGTGTAAAGAAGCTCCATGGCTTATCCATTTACCCTCATTAAAACATTCGAGTTCGAGTTCGAGTTCGAGTTCGATCTCTCTCTCTCTCTCTCTCCTCTCTCTCTCTCTCTCTCTCTCTCTCTCTCTCTCTCTCTCTCTCTCCTCTCTCTCTCTCTCTCTCCTATCTCTCTATGTATGACTGTCTATCTCTGTCTGTCTCTGCCTGTCTGTCTATGTCTGTCTAGTTTATGTCTGTCTGTCTGTGTTTATGTCTGTCTGTCTGTGTCTATGACTGTCTGTCAGTCTGTCTGTCT
>CM054147.1:10660766-10665766 GCA_028751875.1 Rapana venosa
GAAGAGAGAGAGAGAGAGAGAGAGAGAGAGACAGAGAGACAGAGACAGAGAGACAGAGAAACAGAGAGAGACAGAGAGAGACAGACAGACAGACAGAGACAGAGACAGAGGTAGAGAGAGAGACAGAGAGCGCGCAGCAGAAATCAACACACGCATCTGAAACTTTTCGAAGAAATAATTAAAATGCCACACACTAAAATGCATACCTTGATATACACTTCTTCAGTAAAAGCCTATTCGCCACATCCTCCTCCTCCTCTCTCTCTCCCCTCTGTTTTCTGTCTCTCTCTCTCTCTCTCTCTCTTCTCTCTCTCTTTCTCTCTCTCTCTCCCTCCCCTCTCTCTCCCTCTCTCTCCCCTCTCTCTCTCTCTCTCTCTCTCTCTCTCTCTCTCTCTCTCTCTCTCAGTCCTTCTGACTGTTTGTTACCAAAGTCATGATCAAGCTTTTTTAAAGCTGTTCGTGGGTTTGACATACTCACCACTGATCTCGTAACAGAGAGTTTTAAATAGATCGCAAATTAATGGTCATAATGTATCTCAATATCTTTTTGATGATTTGAACAACGCTGGATCTGCTTGATATGGGTTTTCGTTGGTAGAAGAATAAACAGTATCACCTAACCAAAGTGATCATTAGAGAAGGAGATGCGTTACCAGTTTCCGTAATTTTGGAATTATTATGGTGCTTTATGTTTCCTTCCCTCCAGACTTATTTCTTATAGGTTTTTTTATTCTTTTATTTTGATGATACTGGAATAAGCACTTCATGTCTATTTTACATCTAGTCCCCGTGTGCATGCGGTTTTGTAAATTGTTTTGTCGTCTGTTTCTACTGGCACGCAGTGTTCTTAAAGAGAAAAGGTGGGTATTTAAGGGGGCAATATAGAGACTGGTTTTCGTCTTCTCCTTCTTCGAACGCTCAGACAGCAACTACTGTTGTCTGTCACTTGCGCGAAAATGCGTTGCGCTTGCCATTAAGCGCCTGACAAGTCAGGCCCAGCGCATCCGACTTCGGCGTGGAGACAGTTCTCAAGCTGTTCATTGGCTAGGGCACCAAGCTTCATTGTCTTTGCATCGAGTTTTGTACAACGGTTGACGCTACATAAATGTACACACGTACGAACTAGTGAATGTTCGAGCACACGCTGTTATACACATGTGGACGTGTACAGCTGCAGATACCCTGTGTTACGAATACCTAGATTCAACCACTCCACCGCTGGCCGTCGCTCTTTCTCTACTTCTGGTCCATCAATCTGGAATGACCTCCCTCTCTCCCTTCGCGAAAAGCCTGCATACACAGGGACTGGATGTGAATAAAACGCATAGGTGCTTATTCCATTATTCTCGATATAAAAGAATAAATAAATAAATACTTACGATACTTTTAAATCCAGCCTCAAGAATACCTATTTCAAACGTAAGACTTTCCTCTATTGTTTCATCTCATAATTATCTGTCCTTGCCTTCAATGGCCAAAGTTCCCACCACCCTGCTGAAGCATATAACCTGTGTGTGTGTGTGGGGGGGGGGGGGGGTATGGTTGTGGGTGTGGGTCGGTGTGCATTTGTCAAAAACTCTTAATCAGTGTTGGTTGCATGTGTGTGATGGATGCAAGCACTTTGATTTGTGTGTATTTTTTACAAGATCTAGCGCTATATAAATTCCATTTTATTGTTATTATAATTATTATTATTCTTATTATTCTTCTTCTTATTATTATTATTATCATTATTATTATATGCAGACATTCTGCCACAAACAAAAACAAACAACAGACAGACAGACAGACAGAATCCTAGATAGACAAGCAAACGTCTCAACTTTTTTGTTTCTACATAGCTTTCTGCTAATATGACGCACATCATACATTGCGTCTTGTTATTATTTTACGCGTAGTTCCACACTTTCTTCGACTTATCTGTCCCTCACCCCAGCTACTGCTGTGACTGTCATGAACGCTATTTCAGTCAACCATATATCGACGGGGGACGGAATAGCTCAGTGGTCGGAGCACTCGCTTTCCCCTAACTAAGGTTAAACAGCATCGAACGTGGTTACCACTTGGATGGGTGACCGTTTGCGCGCTTTGGCTTCAGTACAGTCCCTCAGTTCACCCAGCTGTAAATGGGTACTTGACTCTTTAGGGTCAGGGAAGGTAAAGCAGCGAGGGAGAGGAGATGGGCGTCGCAATCAATATGCTGGCCCCTTGAGAAGTTGAGGTCTCTGATGCCTCACTCCCCTACAACCACATAGGTTATGGGAACACCTTGCCTACATATCGACTGTTTTAGTATAGTGGAGAAGAAATGGAAAGACCAGTACCATAAATTTGTTGGTGCTCGTGCCAGTGTGAAGTTGACTGAGTGACTTCTTCTGTTACCTCTTAAGGAGTTGTTGGATGCACTGAAGAAGATGATTGTTCAGGTAGAGTGTGGGGTGGGCAGATTGAAGGTAGCAGAGCTCCTCTCTTTTGATCGATGATGGTTTGCGCCTTGATGCGTATAGAGGAATGGGTTTTGGTATATTATTATTATTATCTCTTTATAGAAGGCATACAGACACAGAGATAGAGACAGACACACAGACACAGACGCGCGCACACATACACACTTGCGCGCGCGCACACACACACAAGTGCGCGCACACTCAGGGACGGGATAGCCTAGTGGTGAGAACAATGCGCTGGCAATCTGACGACCCGGGTTCGATTCCCGTTCAAGGGGATATTTTCCCTGGAGTTAACATCAGTGCAGACTCCACTCTCCCCAAAAGTCCTTCGGGTGAGACTATAAACCGAGGCTCCGTGTGCAAACGCACGCAGGACATCTTGCGCACACGTTAAATCCTGTTCCGCTTTTCGTAAGATTAGGCCATTGTGTGCCGGTGGGAACAGATGACACAATTTACAAAACCGCATACACACGGGGACTGCATGTAAAAAGCACATAAGTGCTTATTCCATTATCCTCGATATAAAAGAATAAAAGAAAGAAGAAAAGGGAAAAAGACACACACGCACGTTTGAGTGCATACACACACACGCGTGCATGCATACATATTTGATGTTGGCACGCGTGCACACACAAAAAACACACACACCATGCTCTCTCTCTCTTCCCTCTCTCTCTCTCTCTCTCTCTCTCTCTCTTCTCTCTACTCTCTTTTCTCTCTCTCTCTCTCCCGCTCTCTTTTCTCTCTCTCTCTCTCTCTCTCTCTCTCTCTCTCTCTCTCTCACCGCTCTCCTCTCTCTCTCTCTCCTCTCTTTTCTCTCTCTCCCCTCTCTCAACCACTCTCTATCTCTGATTGTTTTACTGACAAAAGAAACAAGCAATGGACTCGTAAACTTTAACACAGCAATTAGCGCAATTCTGCGGATAACTAGAAGCGAAACGAAAGGATTCTAAAAATAAAAAAAACACTCAAAAATCCTCTCAATGTCATTCCCTGCCCACTCTCTCAGAAAATCAGAATTGATTTGTGACATTACCACATGTTAACGAGCAGATAAAAACGCAAACAACAATAACAAAAACATATCGCGGAGCATTTGAACCTTCAAACGGTTACACGGGTTGTAGCGATCCGTGTCAGTTTAGATTACGTTGTGCTTTTTGCCAGGTCGACCGCATGTCTCAGGGCAGGAGTGCTAATGGCTACAGCCTGGCATTCCTGATTTCAGGGTAGCTGAATGCGTGGATTTGGTTGTCAACTTAATTATCCGTTAGACGGGGCAGGGCAGGGCAGCCTAGTGGTTAGAGAGTTGTGGTCGTGATCTCACGGCCCGGGAATCGAGCCACCACGGAGGCGCCTGTTTTTTGAGGATCTGACCCTGGTGTTAACATCAGCTTTCACTCCAGTCCCCTGAAAGTTCATCAGATGAGACTGTAAACCCAGGTCCTGTTTATGATTGAACACAGAACATGTTTACGCACACGTTAAAAACCCATTCCGCTTTTTGGAAGAGTAGAAAAGTTCGTGCCAGTAGGGCCGTATGAGAAATTGAATAACTACCCCAAACCCTGCATGCACACAGGTGTCGTGTTTACGATCTCTGAAGCCGGAGTGCTGCTACCTTAATGGGGGTAAAAACGGCTACATAGTCAAAATCTCACCATTGGTGAATCTCTAATATCTAGCTGAGCAAGGAACGAAGAATCCCTTCGATTGGTGAATGAGTGAAGGAAGGGGACGATCTGATTTTTAGCCAGATAATTATCACAAACGGGTCTGCATATTTTCCTTTTTTTTTAGTAATTCTGTCTAGTCTGTATTTTTACCTCGAGTTTTCTACTTTCAGCTCAAACTAGCGTTCATGTTTGAACAATATAATTTTGTTGCAGGGTTTAACTCATTGTTTTCACTATCATCCCAGGCATCATTTCAATTTTCATCCTTACAAAAAAGTACAGCATGCATCTTTGCTTTCATTATGATTGAGAATAAGCAAAATAACTTTACCTAAACACTAATGCTAGTGCTCAATTTTCTCTTGCAACTAAACCTTCCACTGCCACTGAAAATGTGTTCTCTTTCCGCTCTTCTGAACTTTTTTTCTGCTACTGAACTTTCTGTTGCTTTTGAACTGTCCACCCGTACTGCTGCTACTTAAATTTCTTCTATTTTTAACTTTCTGCTGTCTCTGCTGCTACTTACCTTTCTGCTGTCTCTGCTGCTACTAAACTTTCTGCTCCCTCTCTGCTGCTACTTAACTTCCACTCTCTCTGCTGCTACTTAACTTTCCACTCTCTCTGCTGCTACTTGACTTTCCACTCTCTCTGCTGCTACTTAACTTTCCACTCTCTGCTGCTACTTGACTTTCCACTCTCTCTGCTGCTACTTAACTTTCCACTCTCTCTGCTGCTCCTAAACTTTCTGCTCTCTCTCTCTCTCTCTCTCCTCTCTCTCTCTCTCTCTCTCTTTCTCTCTCTCTCTCTCTCTCTCTCACTCTCTCTCTCCGCTAATACTAAAAATTTCTGCTGTGTCTGTGCTGCTTACTAA
>CM054147.1:10670766-10678266 GCA_028751875.1 Rapana venosa
TGAACGCTCTAACCACTAGGCTATCCCCGTATTTTTTCCTGCTAAAAACTGTGTGATATAACCCCCTTAAACAGCCTCTATCCAGCAGCTTTAACCTACAACCAGAAGTTTATACAAGCAAAAGTAATCCATTGCTATTTAGAAATTCTGCTTTTTAAATCACAGTCAATGTATATGAAGGTAATTAGTCATATTTCATTATTGCAATACCTCGAACTAAGTTTTTGTAATTATTTTAAAATCTTGTTCTTCACATGTATGACTTATACGGAAGCATGCACAAATCTCATAGCCACATTTAAAACATACTTCTTTGTATATCACAAAAAGGTTATGCACACAATACATTAATTCCCTTCAATTATTGTTAAGCTGTCTGGCTCTTTAAACCACTTAACTGTGTAAAATGAATGTGGATTTCTGATTTCCTAACCCTCAATGGTGATAATGAAGAAAACGAAGGATGTATAAGTTGAAGAACAGATAAATAGCGACGTTTAAAAGTTAAAAAAATAAACACACGGATGAAGGGAGGAGAGAAAATGGCAAAGGTAAACAAACAAGAAATCCTCCTTGGGGATGCCGGGGGCCTGTCAGTACAAATAGCATCCCCACCTTCTAGAAACTATGTGCAATGAATTTCCTCTTTTCTATCCCTCTCCTTGTTTCTGCTTTTCTCCCAGTCACCTCCTTGGTCCGTTCTTCTGCCTTTATTTCCAGGGAAGACATAAACGATAACATCTCTCTCCCGTGCCGAAGTCGCATGCGCTAGGCCTGACTTGTCAGGCGCTTAACGGCAGCGACAACACATTTTTGCTCGTATGATAGACAATGGTTGCTGTCTGAGCGTTCGAACAACATTAACAGAAACAACAACAGAAAGAAGAAGAAGAAAAAAAGAACTTCTGAGTAGTAATGAACTTCCGAAGATATTGTCCACCAAACAAAAAGAAAAACTAAACAAAGACTGCCCCAACAGGGAAAAAAAGTCGACGATGATGATAAAGAAGAAGAAGAAAAGCAAGAACAAGACTTAAGAACAAGAACATTATCAGTAGCAACAACAACAACAACAGCAGCAGCAGTTGCAGCAGCAGCAGCAGCAGCAATAGCAGCACTGGCGGTAACAACAACAGCAAAAGAATCAAGAACAAGAAGGTCATGAGTGACCATTCTCTCCACAAATAAAAAGGAGAAGGAACAGGTCGCGGCACAGAAAGCGATGATTGGAATACATCTGCAAGGGAGGAGGGGGAGAGCCATTGTGTGTCCGTCATGTCCACTGTGATTGAAAGACTGGGGGACATCTTCGTCACTGAGATCAATGTGCAGTCCATTAGCACCACAATAGTTGCCGCTTACTGTTACCTGTAAGGGAGGGAGAGAGGGAGAGGGAGAGGGAGAGGGAGAGAGAGAGAGCGAGAGAGAGAGAGCGAGAGAGAGAGAGTGGACTTAAAGGAGAGAAAGACAGATAGACAGGCAAACACACAGACATACGAAATACGAAATACGAAGTTTATTTACGAAAGGCCTTCGCCCCATATAAAGGGGAACGGGGGGGGGGGGGGGGGGTATGTATAAAAACATGCAAAATTTGAACATTCTTAATTCTTAAGAAAAAAAATAATGAAATTACGATACTGGGCAAACAGACAGACAGAGACAGAGAGAAAGAGACAGAGAAGAGAGAGAGAGAGACAGAGACAGAGACAGAGAGAGAGAGACAGACAGACAGACAGACAGACAGACTGACTGACTGACTGACAGACAGATATAGATTCAAGCAGGCAAACAGACAGACAGACAGACAGAGGAGCGGGATGGAAAAGAGATAAAAACAGTATTGGAAAAATACATAGAAATGCACACACACGTGCGCACACACACACCTACACACACACACACTTACGTGCACGCGCCGTGCCCCGCGCACACACTCACACACACACACACACACACACACACACACACATACACACACACATACACAAACACACACACACTCACACACACACACACAGACACACACACACACACACACACACACACACACACACACACACACACACACACACACACACGAACGCGTGCGTCTTTGACAACTTTATGAAGCACAAAGAACAAAACAAAACAAGACAAAACAAGACAAAACAAGACAAAACAATACAAAACAAAAGCATGCACGTAGTGATTTCGTAATGTATTAAAAATGGTTTCCTCGAAGGTAGGACGAGAAGAGGTTGGCCTAGAGACAGACAGTCTATAGTGGTGCATTAGTGTCAAAAGATTGCCATGCAGCTTCTACTACGAAACAAAAAAACCCCAACATATCTGTTCTTATAACTGAAGGCAGAATCTTTACCAGCCTAGTGTTATGTCTTGAAGTAAGGGTTGTAGGGTACTGTCGTTGGCTAGTTGATTGGTTGATTGGTTAGTTGGTTGCTTGCTTGCTTGCCTGCTTGTTTGCTTGCTTGGCTTGCTTGGCTGGTTTGGATTTTTGTTGTGTGATTGGGTATCTTTCTGTTTGCATTTGTACCAATACCAATTTCAATACCACTACTTACGTACTCCATGAAATAGAAAAAACGTCTCAAGGGTTTACAAGCTCTATATAAAAAAACAATACACAGAAAACATCCCTCACATCAGAAGGTAATGCCTCCCCCCCCCCTCCCAAAAGAAAAAAAAATCTAACTGAAAAATTGCGCACACGCATCCACGCACACAAACACCCCAACTACCCCAGCCCCCCACCCCCCTCACACACACACACACACACACACACACACACACACACACACACACACACACACACACACACCACACACAGGTACTGTATACATAATACATACATGAAAATTTATCTGTGTTCGTTGTGTTACAGAAACATGAACATACCGATCCTACATCCACGAGGTCGGATTACAGCTACCTTCATGGTGGGAAAAAACGGTCACATACACAAAGTCTCACCATCGGTGAACCTCGGAGCTCTAGCCGAGGAACGAAGAAAAAAATAATATAAATGTGATTCTATTGACACATATGGTCTCCTGTAGAAAGTGCTTCGCGAGGCAATGAAATTGCATCAGACATAGTAAAGTTGCTGTGCAAACAGGGAGGAGGTGAATTGAACCGTTGGGTCTCGCTGTGATGAAGCAATCTCAGTTGTAAAACCTATTGCCCTCAAATGAAGCTTATCAAGCCGAGTGTGTGCGTACGTGCGTGTGTGCGTGCGTGCGTGCGTGCTTGAGTGTGTGTGCGTGCGTGTGTTTGTTTGTTTATTTGTTTGTGTGTCTCTGTGTGTATGTGTGTGTGCGTGTGTGCATGCCCGTGTGTGTGTGTGTGTGTGTGTGTGTGTGTGTGTGTGTGTGTGTGTTAAATTGTGTGTGTTTATGTGTCTTAAAGTGTGTGTGTGGTGTGTGTGTGTGTGTGTGGTGTGTGTGTGTGTGTGTGTGTGTGTGTGTTTTAGTGTGTGTGTGAGGATGTGTCTGTGTCTGCGTGCATTAATTTGCAATCATGTTATCAATATGCAGAAAGACGCAAAAAAACAAAGAGAGAGAGAGAGAGGCAGAAACAGATAGACAGACAGATTAAAACATTAACACGCACACACACACACACGCACACACACACACAGACGCAGACACACACAGAGAAGAGACAGACATGCAGACAGAGTGAGAGAAAGACAGAGTGAGAGAGAGAGAGGAGAAAGACAGACAGACATACAGGAGGCAAAGACATAGGCACAAAGATAGGCAAATACAGGGGGAAACAGTAGAAAGATTGATAATACATAGACAGATAAACTAAACATCAGCCTACATATTGAACATATACACAGAGAGAAATACAGACAACCTCTCTCTCTCATTGTATTCCTCTTTCTACACACAGACACACAAACACACACACACACACAATAATAGCAAACACACACAAACACACACACAAACACAACACAACACACGTTAAAACACACACACACACACACTTCACCCTCCCCCCCACACACACACGCCACCCCCCCTCCCCACACACACACACAACACCACCACCCCCCCCTCACACCCCACACACACAACGCCCCCCACCCCCCCCCCCCCACACACACACCCAAACCCACCTCCCCCCCCCCACACACACACAAACACATTCACACACCCACAAACACATCCACCCACACCCACACACACACCCAAACTCACACCCACACACCCAAACCCATCCCCACACAACACCCCACACAACACCCCACCACCACCCCACCACCCACACACATCACCTCCACACACACTCCTACACCCCACACCCCCATCCCCAACCAACCCCCACACACACCCACACATACACACCCACACCCACACCACACTTCACTCACCTCTCGATACACACGGCCACCAGTGTGAGGACGGAGGCGTAGAGAGCGGCCACCAGCACGGACCTGTTGACCTTGCAGGCGGGCAGCCCCAGCAGCCAGCCCCTGTCCAGCATGAACTGCACGATCTCCGGCACCCCCAGGATCATCAGCACCGAGTCCGCCACCGCCAGGTTGAGGATCAGCAAGTTGGTCACGGACTTCCTCATCTTGCGGTCCTTCAGCACGATGTAGACCACCAGCACGTTGCCCGTGAGGCCTACCAGCCCCACGATGCAGAAGAGCGTGGAGAAGAGGGCGATGTAGCCCACAGAGACCATCCCTGCTGCCGCTGCTGCTGCTTCTGCCCCGGCGTTGTTGTTGCTGCTGCCGCTGCCGCTGCTGCCCAGGCCGCCAGGTAAGGAGTCCCCGCTGTTCTGGAAGGAGCCGGCGTCTGCTGAGTTGCCGTTGGTCAGATCAATGGTGTCGGTGAGGGAGAAAGGGGTGGTGGAGCCGTTGCCGCTGGTGTTGTAGGACAGGTGGGGCGCCAACGCCACCACCATCACCTCTAACGTCACGGGTAAGGGCTGTCGGGGCTGGGCCATGCTGTCGGTCGGTAGGTCTCTGTCTCTGTCTCTGTCTGTGTCTCTGGTCTCACTTGTCTTGGTCTCTTGCTGCAAGCTTTCGATCTACTGCTGTCGCCCACAGCCGCGTCTGCCAGACACCGGTGGCATTGTCCCGGATTCCTCTGCCTCACCCCTGCAGGGCTTCTTTCTGAGTGTCATCCTTCCTTCCTTCCTTCCTTCCTTCCTCCTTCTTTTTTTTCTTCTTCTTCTTCTTCACCGCTGTCCTCTGTTACTGCTGCTTCTGTTTCTGATGCTGCTGATGTCTTCAGCTGTGCATGAACACCCCCTGTCCTCTCTCTCTCTCTCTTTCTCTCTCCCTCTCTCTCTCTCTCCTCTCTCTCTCTCTCTCTCTCGCTCGCTCGCTCTCTGCCGGCAGCTCAATTGGACACCGACGCAATCATCCCCCGGAGATCAATATTGGAAATGGCTGACAGGTCTATGATTCCCATCTGAACGTGTCCACCCTTGTAAGATTTCTTTAGATAACCATCCGGGCTGACATGAGAGAGACTTGAGTGCGGAATCCATAAGGGGGGGGGGGGGGGGGGAGAAACGGTAGTGGGTGGTGGTGGTGGTGGTGGTGGTGGCGGTGGTGGTGGTGGGTATAGAACAGCCCTCCACAAGTTGTTTGCCGGTGTGGTGTGAACCCTCCTTCACAGCGTGCTACTGTCTGGGGGACAACCTCTTCAGCCCCTGCCTCCAACAGAGACGTCCGCGCCGTGTAGCCCTGGTCCTGCAGTGAAGGCTGTCACCTGGAGCAGTGTGCTGTCTAAACACACCACAAGCAACCCAGCGCCAACATCAGGATTCTACCATCAGGATCAATTCACCACGTGGCTTGTTTGGTGTTTTTTTTACTGCAGCGCTGCTTGTGTGGTACGATAAAAGAAAAAGGGCGGGAAAAAGTAGCGCCAGTTCTGATAGGATCCTATATGGGATTTTGCTTCCCCCCACCCATCGACGTGGCAGGCAGGCACTGGTTGTGTGTGAGGTGGGAAAGGGCTGGATGTCTGGCAGATAACTGTCATTGATGACCTGTCTGCGCCGGCATGAGCACAGCCAGGTGCATCGGCGGCTGGTATTTGAGTCTGAGAGCAAAGTAGGTCAGGCTGAAGAGATGGGAGCTGGAGGCTGTGGCTAAGCAGCTGTGTGCTTCTTCCCCTCACGTCCACTGCGCTGTGCACTGGCTGCAACAGAATCAAGAATGTTGTGGTTGTGAAGTCGTGAAGGAGCTCAAATGACATTCTCACGACTTTTACAAGTTTTCTAGTACGGTAACCTGCGTCAACAATATACCAGTGAAAGGAAACATAAATATAAGATATAAGCGTCTCGCCCACTCTATGTCGATTCCTAAAAGTACAGGTGCTGTTATCAGTGTGTGTGTGTGTGTAACAGTAGTTGCAACTATAACCAACGAAAAAAAATTCAAGCAAAAAGAGATCAGACACTCAACCTCAGTAAACAAGCAAAATAGCGCCTACAAAATAAAACAAATCTGACATGAGACGCAAAATATGTTTTAAAAAATCCAAAGAATACAGAAATAACTCAATAAACAAAGAAACCCATAAACAAAATAGTGAGTACAAAATCAAAAACCAGCCTGAAAGAAAACACAAAATATTAATTAAAAAAAACTAAGTCAATAGAATAATCAAAGAAAAAACAACAACATAATTACAAACAACGAAGTAGCACACCAAAGAGCAGACAAACAAGTAAACAAAAACCAGAATGCTGGCCATCAGGATGCGTTGTCTCTCAGCATCCCAAGATATCCCCAACCACTCATTTGCTCAAGATGCCAGAAGACGAACAGCTCAAGCAATGATTGTGGCAGTGATTGTGTCCTGTAGCACTCTCAATCACGACAGAGTTCCCAGCGTGAGATCCAGGCTGCTCTCCGGGTTCCTGGTGAAAGCACGTCGCCACAAGAGCAGCGCCACCCATTGAAAACCGTGTTCTTGTCTGATCGTGTATTTGTATCGCCAGGAGGTGGCTTTCTTATACTGATATTTGCCAGAGACTGTAATCTTTTCTTTTATTTTTTTTTGCCAGAAACATTTCTCTTGTTGCCGTGCTTTTTTGTTTAAAGCACGTTAACGGTGTGTGTGCTGCACGCGGGATCTCGGTTCGTCGCCTCACCCAGTCCGCCACATCAAGTCTAGGTGACGGGGCGACAGTTCCGATTCACACGTAAACGAATACCGAACTTCCATCTCCTGGTTTTCCATATATGTGTTCCACCTCTAGTGCACTGACCCACATGTTTCTTGAATAATGCCAATAAATGTGTGTATATTGATATACATTTACCTGTTTGTCCCTGTACAGATAAGGGGTTTTTTTCAACGTCTATCCACTTGAAAGGGATTTTGGACAGCTACAGATAAGTGCCTACATGGCTATGCATGTTTTTAGTTCTGCAGTACGGCAATCACTGATAAATATCCCTAGATGAACGGCTGCAGATGGCAGTGCACACGACACCCACGCTGAAAGTTATTGTGC
>CM054147.1:10683266-10688266 GCA_028751875.1 Rapana venosa
CTGCTGTTATGGTCCACGTTTCACATGTGTGCATTTCCTCACTCATCTTATCTCATCTGCTCTCATTACCCTCTCCAGGGTCGTAGGGGCACTGCAGTGACGAACGTTGCACCAGTTGGCTCCATTTGTGGCGGTTGTAGGTAAGTGCCTGTGTTGTGGAGAAGCTCTTCCCACTCTATTCAGTGATGGTGTCTGCCCATTTCTTCTTCGGCCTGCCTCGCCTTCTCTTCGCATGCACTGTTCCTTGCAGTATGGTCTTGGAGAGCCCATCTGATCTTGTCACATGTCCGTTTTCTCACTACAGTACAGCAAAGCAGATGCCAAGGATCTCTTGCCTTCTCACCCTTCTCACACATCAAGAAACAGCTATACTATATCAGTTCCTGCTGTGGGTTAAGTTGTGATGAGAACAGAAAAGACCATTGCCATTGTAAGACTTCCTGTCACATTTTGCCCAGAAATGTGAAGATCTCCCTTTAACTACTCATTTATTAGTTGTAAGACTTTTTGTTCAGGTTTTGAATATGTTTTACAGTCTGAACAATATTTCGATGGTATATGGTATATCCTTCGGATGAGACTATAAACCGAGGCCCCTTGTGCGAACACATGCAGAACATCTTGCGCGCACGTTAAATCATGTTCCGCTTTTCGAAAGAGTAGGCCATTGTGTGCCGGTGGGAACAGATGACAAAATTTACAAAACCGCATACACACGGGGACTGGATGTAATAAAGCACATGAGTGCTTATTCCATTATCCTCGATATAAAAAAAATCATTTTAGCGCTTTGAGTTGTTGCTTTACAAGATTCAGCGCTATATAAATTCCATATATTATTATTATTATTATTATTATTATTATTATTATTATATGTAGCAGCTGCTTTACCACCAAACAACAACTACTACTACTGCTTCTGCTGCTGCTGCTGCTGCTGTTGCTGCTGCTGCTGCTGCTGCTGCTACTGCTGCTGCTACTCCTACTACTGCTGCTGCTACTACTGCTAGTACTAATACTGATGCTGTTGTTCTTCTTCTACTACTGTTGCTGCTGCTGCTACAACTACTACTGCTACTTGACCTACAACTACACAACAAAACAAATTCTACTTCTACAACAACAACTACTACTACTACTACTTCTACTTTTACTACTACTACTACTTCTACTTTTACTACTACTACTACTACTACTACTACTACTACTACTACTACTACTACTACTTCTTCTTCTTCTTCTTCTTCTTCTTCCTTTAGTCTTTTTCATGGTATAATTACCTCGTTCTCTCTTTGTGTTTGTCTAGTATACTCACTAAGGTGTTCTCTCAGATGTGCCTCCCCCTCCCCCCAACCTCCCCCCCCCCTTCCCGTCCGAGTATACCAACCAACCAACAACAACAAAAACACAAAAACAAACAACAGCAGCAACAACAAAATCACGAACACAAAAAGAGAGAGATTTCTTCTTCCTCCACTGGCTTCACTCCTGGCTAGCTCAAGTGTCATAACAACTGCAGATGCCGTAACCGTAAAAGTTCAACGTAGTCATGTCTCATCAATCACTATATCCCTGACAGAAAAAGACCATCCCTAGCCTCTTGCGTGACTTGGAAAACAGTTTTTCACCTGAGAATACAATACATAATATGTGATTCTTCTCGCTACAGCACAGCAGAGCAGTCTGTGATCTATAGCTGTTTTGCCCTTCTCACGTATCGAGGCAGCAGGCCTGTGATACCAGTTTCTGATGACAGTAGTCCTGTTAGAAGCCAGAAAAGGTTGAACGCCTTCATATGCTATCTTGTTGTCAGCTTATGTCAAGAAATATGAATGTTTTCAAGTTGACGTGTTTTTTCCCACACTTTTAGCTCGGTTGCTGGTTTGTTTGTTGTTGTTAGTTTTCCAGTTTGCATCGTTGTGGTTCTTATCCAACAGTACAACATTGTCTGCAGAATAATTCACATACTCTGGTTTGCCTTATGTTGGTTATTATACAAAGTTACATGCTTCATAGCCTTCCTTGATTGCTTGTGCAGCAAGTGTTCAACCAGCAGCAAAACCCACTGCACTGGTGAAGCCTATGATGCATGCTGGATATTTTAAAAAAGTTTTCAGTTCTGCGACGAATCAGAGCATATTTAATGTGGCTGCATGACTGTGTGCAGGCTATATGGATAGATAGATAGATATATAGATAGATAGATAGATAGATAGATAGATAGATAGATAGATAGATAGATAGATAGATAGAGAGAGAGAGAGATAGAGAGATAGAGAGATAAATAGAGAGAGAGGGGGAGATAGAGAGAGAGATAGAAAGAGATAGATAGAGAGAGATAGAGAGAGAGAGAGATAGAGAGATAGAGATAGAGAGATAGAGAGATAGAGATAGAGATAGAGAGAGAGATGGATAGATAGAGAGATTGAGATAGATAGATAAAGAGATAGATAGATAAAGAGATAGATACATAGAGAGATAGAGATATAGAGATAGAGAGATAGAGATAGAGAGAGAGATAGATAGATAGACAGATAGATATATATAGATAGATAGATAGATAGATAGATAGATATAGATAGATAGATAGATAGATAGATAGATAGATAGATAGATAGATAGATAGATAGATAGATAGATAGATAGATAGATGCATGATCAGGAAGTTATATAGATAGACATACAGATAGATAGAGGGAGGTAAGAATAGAAAGGCAGACAACCAGACAGAAAGGGGAGAAGAAAAGCGAAAACAAGAAGAAACAAAAACTAACTTGAAATGACTTATGAATCCAAAATATCTTGTCAAGGACTGATGCTATATGGAACGTCTATTTGTGGCTTTCGGTGCAACTGTAGAAATGCTCCTCCAAGAACGGTTATATGAAACTTCGTTATTTTCAGCACAACACACTCTTAGTTATTCTCAGCGCAACACATTCTAGAGCGGACTGGTTTCTGCCCGTCTGGAAATACAAGGTAAATACGGTTGTATTCACTTAAGTGTACAATGTTACAACCACACGCTGGGAGGGCGTATTCACATACCTCTTAGTATCAAGCAGTTCCCACGAATAACTTAATCTGTGTTTTTATGTGCATGTGTGCACAGTCTTATAATTTAGTATGTGTTCGTAAAGCAGGTATTCTAATTTTATGGTGAGAGCCGTTTTAAGTCATCTTGTCATTGCTATGACATCGAAGATGTTGTGCAAAACCTATGCAAGGCTTGGAAAAGAACAACGAATGAATGTGAAATAACACAGACACAGACACACAGACGCATAAACAGACATACAAAAAAATGCATACGCAGAAATAATACATGATATACACGTATACACACACTCACTCACTCACTCATACACACACCCTCACACTCACACACACACTCACACACACACACACTCACACTCTCTCACACACACATACACACTCACACTCACACACACACTCACACACAAACACATCACCTAAAACTACCAAGTGAAAACCAAAACCTTTTTTTTTTTAATGTACAAAATCCACAAAACCACTTCACATAACAATAAATACAACAAGCACGAAAAATAAAACACAAATAAATTGAAAAGAGCATTAAAAGCCAAGCTGAGTTGACCCATTTTGGAAAATCCGGCGGAAATTCAGAAATAGCTGAGAGAAAGAAAAATGCTGTCTCGAAAGGCAGACGCGCCATTTCCCAGGATGCTTCATTCACGGAACAGGAAGCGTGTGTTCAATGGCCGCCTTCAAGGCATCTTCTTGCAAACAATTTTTCTTTCTTTTCCTGCCTCTCACTCTATTTCTTCTATGACTGGCTTTTCTGTGATGAAAACTTTGTGTTGATAGTGGCATGAGGATGTGTAATAAATTATATTGTATTGTATTGTACTGTATTATATTGTAGTGTAGTGTAGTGTAGTGCAGTGTAGTGTAGTGTAGTGTAGTGTGGTGTGGTGTAGTGTAGTGTATTGTAGTGTAGTGCAGTGTAGTGTAATGTAGTGTAGTGTATTGCATTGTACTTTAGTGTAGTGTAGTGTAGTGCAGTGCCATGCAGTAGAAATGAGATGCCTCAGAAGGCTCCTTGGCATCTCATACAAGGACCATGTCACCAACAATGAAGTCCGCAGAATGATCACTCAACAGGTGCGGGGTTATGAAGACCTACTGACCACGGCGAAAAAGAAGAAACTCAGATGGTATGGGCACGTAACACGCTCAGAAGGACTTGCAAAGACCATCCTGCAAGGAACAGTCCAGGGGAAGAGAAGACGGGGCAGACAGAGGAGAAAGTGGGCCGACGACATCCGTGATTGGACAGGGGAAAACTTCAGTGTCACCCAGGCACTTGCCCACGACCGCACTAAGTGGAGCCAGCTGGTCCACCGTTCGTCCACCATGCAGCGCCCCCACGACCCTGGCGGGTTACGGGACCAGTGAACAGTGAACAGTGAACAGTGTAGTGTAGTGTAGTGCAGTGCAGTGTAGTGTAGTGCAGTGTAGTGTAGTGTAGCGTAGTGTACTGTAGTGCCGTGTAGTGCAGTGCAGTGTAATATAGTGTAGTGTAGTGTATGTAGTGTAGTGCAGTGCAGTGCAATGCAGTGTAGTGCAATGCAGTGTAGTGTAGTGTAGCGTAGTGTAGTGTAGTGTGGTGTAGTGTAATGTAGAGTAGTGTAGTATAGTGTAGTGTAGTGTAGTGTAGTGTAGTGTAGTGTAGTGTAGTGTAGTGTAGTGCTGTGCAGTGCAGTGCAGTGCAGTGTAATATAGTGTCGTGTAATAGAGTTTAGTGTAGTGCAGTGCAATGCAGTGTAGTGTAGTGTAGTGTAGTGTAGTGTAGTGCTGTGCAGTGCAGTGCAGTGTAATATAGTGTCGTGTAATAGAGTTTAGTGTAGTGCAGTGCAATGCAGTGTAGTGTAGTGTAGTGTAGTGTAGTGTAGTGTAGTTAGTGTAGTGTAGTGTAGTGTAGTGTAGTGCTGTGCAGTGCAGTGCAGTGTAATATA
>CM054147.1:10693266-10713266 GCA_028751875.1 Rapana venosa
TGTGTGTGTGTGTGTGTGTGTGTGTGTGTGTGTGTGTGTGTGTGTGGGGTGGTGTGTGTGTGTTGTGCAATGACTGTTTTGAGTGTGTTGACACGCAGGACGTCAGCTCATAGTCTTATCCAGTTGGACTTTCCGGGGATTGGAGTCAGTACCTTCCTTACCTCCAGAGGAAAACAAGAAAAACCGATAAATCCATAAACACAGACCATGTCCTGCAATACCAACATACTTAACTCGTAGTACTGTTTAGCGGTGTTTAACACATCGCAATTTAATCATGGCACATTACCTATAAAAAAAATATATCTGGTCTGCTCTCATTTGAGAGAGCGTTTCACGTTTAAAGTGCATCCCCACCCTTTTCTTCTTACGTATTTGCTTCTCCGTTATAAAAATGACATTTTCATACAGGAAAGTTTTCCCAGGGACAACTCTCCCCGTTGCCATGGGTTCTTTGATGCGTGCTGCATGATGCATGTTGCACACGGGAGTTCAGGTTATCGTCTTGTTAGAAATACTAGCAGCAGACCACGGGGGAGAGGTTAGGTTTCAAATAGGTGCCTTGCGTACCCACGATCCTCCGTCTTCCAATCGGCTGTGTACGTTACTACTGATTTGTCTTTGTGATGGATGGTTGTACTTTTCTTACCTTGCTACATTTTTTTTTATAAATTATTACTATCTGCAGAAACTTTTGCAGTACATTACACAAGCTTTGTCTGTCAAAGGTTTGGGGGAGTCACCAGTTTTGGTTTGGAGTGATCTGGTCCGTGCTTCTTTCTGCCTCTGACATTTTGGGATCCAACTGAATATCGATTGCTTTCTCCTCTTAATGGAGTTCACCCTGTTCTCGACCATCAGGCGGCCCATTTCCCCGCTGCCGTGTTTCGTTTCTCTTAGTCTCTCCTCCCGTTCCCGTGTCGTCTGTTGTGGGCCTTAGTTTCTTTGTTTGTCTGCCTGTTTGTTTGTCTGTTTGTCTGCCTGTTTGTTTGTCTGCCTGTTTGTTTGTTTGTCTTTTGTCTATATGTCTGTATGTCTGTTTCTCTGTTTGTATGCCTGTCTGTCTTTTTGTCTATCTGTCTGCCTGCCTGCCTGTTTGTTTCTCTCTCTCTTTCTCGCTCTCTCTCTTTCTCTCTCTGTGCTCTGCTCCATACATTAGCATAGGCTTGATTAGCAGACATTTGGGGGTTATTTTTTAATAATGAAATGGAAAAAGTGCACTCCTACCCAATGAAACGATTCCTTTCAGTTCTATCACACTCGTCTAACAAAATGTTACATGGTGAAACTGGCCGCTACCCTCTATTCATAAGATCCCAAGTGAAGTGTATTAAGTATTAGTTAAAATTAACTCAACTTCCTATGTCAAGATTGTGCAGACAAGCGTATGAGATACTGTTGATCCAACTAGAAACAGACAAACAGAACTGGGCATTTTTTGTTAAGCAATTACTAACAACGCATGGATATGGTATTGTGTGGATGTGCCAGGGAGTTGGATTTGAGCAAGGATTTTTGTTGGAATTTAAAGACAGAATGATAGCTTCCTAAAAACAAGACTGACATGCTTACATAGAAGAATCAGAAATGTATAACTGGTACTCTTCCTTTAAAAGTGTTTTTCAAACAGAAAAGTATGTTACAGTCGTATCACAGAAAAGACATAGGAGTAATCTTGCTCGATTCAGATTAAGAACTTTAGGCCTAAATGCCTGCAAAACATGGTTTTCCACTGACGCATCTGCACAGTCCCAATGCCCCATGTGTGGCGCACAGACTGAAGATGAAATGCAGTTTTTGTTTGATTGTAATTCGTACAATGACATCAATGCCTCATATTTAATGAAGAAATCTCAAGAATTAGAGATATAGTTAGCATTCTCTTGATCGAAGATGAAGAATTTCTAAAATCACTTGCAAACTTTATCTCCCTTGCTTGGGACAGCAGAAAAAGAAAACTGCAGTTAACTGATATACCTTTTCAATGTAACACTATTTTGTTATCCATATTAAATGTTGTGGAATGCGAACTCTGTTGCCTAAATTGCCTTATTTCAATGTGAAGGTCGGGTGGTCGATTTGTCCCACACTGTTGCTGATTTGCAGGGAACATGACACCGGTGTGTGTGTGTGTGTGTGTGTGTGTGTGTGTGTGTGTGTATGTGTGTGTGGTGTGGGTGTGGGTGTGTGTGGGTGTGCAAGCTTGTGATAACAATTAATGTATGATAACAATTAATGCATTCGGTTGAATGTAGTTATTGGAGATTCCTTTTCTGTTTCGGTTTTCATTATTTTGTTGTTGCAAAATGCATATTGTCTAAACTGTGTTCATACTGTGCTCCTTGCCAAAAAGACTGTATTGTTAATGCCAGTAACTTAATTTCAGTATTGTGTCTGTTTTGCTGTCTTGCTAGCAGATTGGTTGGCAGTGTCTCTGTCTCTGTGTATCTGAGCTTTCGGGTCTCTCAGGGTTTTTTCTTTTTCTTTGGCTTTCTGTGTTCATCTTTTCTTTCTTTGATTCTGTCTCTATCTCTCTCATTCTCTCTGTATCAGTCTCTCTAAGTCTTCCTGTATCTTTTTTTCTGTCTGTCTTTGTCTTTATCTTTGGTTTTTTTCTTTTTCTTTCAGACTCACAGAACGATTTTTTTGTCTGTCGCTGTTTTGGCTGTCTGTATCTATCTCTTCTTCTGTGTCTCTGTTTCTGTCTTTGTCTCTCTCCTAACATCTTCTGCTCTCTCTCTCTGTCTCTGTCTCTCTCTCTCTTTCTCTCCATTTCTGCCTCTCCCTCTCTCTCTCTCTCTCTCTCTCTCCTCTCTCTCTCTCTCTCTCTCTCTCTCTCTCTCTCTCTCTCTGTGACTTACTGAACTACTTATAACCATGTGACATCAAAACAAATACGATCAGAGATGTAATTTCGTTTAGGCGAGACATAAATCAGTAGTACTTTCCATGATATGGTTACCAAGCCGTGATGACTCTTTCTGCCATGTAGCTGTGTTGTTGTTGTTGTTCAATGTCTAGTTCTGTATAATCAAATACTCAATTCCCACCCATATCACATGTATATGGGCTGAATAATAACCAAGCAAACTAAACAGAGACGCAGAGATAAACAAATTGGCTGACAGACATACAGACAAAAACAGAGAAAGAAAATGCACGTGAGCACATACCTGTCTCTGCGTGTGGCAAATGCCTGCGTGCAGGCTTACACGTGTGTGTGTGTGTGTGTGTATGTGTGTGTGTGTGTGTGTGTGTGTGTGTGTGTGTGTGTGTGTGTGTGTGTGTGTGTGTGTGTGTGTGTGTGTGTGTGTGTAATTTGTACCAGAGAAAAGATTGTGTGCTGGTCTATAGCAGTGATGTTCACTTGAGTAAGGCAAGTACATCTGTACTTTGACATGGCTGCACTGTACTGACGTGTGTGTGTGTGTTGTGTGCGTGTGTGTGTGTGTGTGTTGCTTGTGTGTATGTGTCTAGGAGGGGTGCATGCGTGCATATGTGTGTGAGTGTCTTCAATTTAATGTCTGTTCACTCTAAGTGATATTAGCTGTGTGAGTGTATATTTGCATGTGTGTGTATGTGTGTGTTGTTGCTTTTTTTTTTAATGTGTATACCTATATTTTGAATCTGTATACCTATCCGCCTACTCGCCTATATGTCTATCTGTGCGCATATACGCAAAAACGTACGTCTGTCAGCATGCACGCACACCTTCTACTCCTATGCATGATTGTTAAGAGAACAACAACTTTCCAACAAAGACGTTCTAATAAAAGGTAAACAAAGCAAAGAAAAGCAAAGCAAAACGAAATAGGAAAGGAACGGAAAAGTGGCTTTTGTCAGACTGATAGCAATCTGGCCAGTGGCTTGTGAAAACTGTCCCTCCCTCTGGCCCCTATCCCAATTACTGGTGTTTTATTGTGATGAAAGACGCCTCCTTTCTCTCTGCCTGGATTTTATCTCTGTAACAATCGGCAGGTTATTGACCGACGGAGAATGAAAATATTGTCAGAAACAAGACGTTACGTGAGAAACATTGCAGCTGTAATTTGTGGGAGAGAAAAGATTGTGTGTGTGTGTGTGTGTGTGGGTGTATAGCAGTGATGTTCGCTTGAGTATGACAAGTACGTATGTACTGTGAGGTGTATGGTCTGTACTAACGTGTGTTTGTGTGTGTGTGTGTGTGTGTGTGTGTGTGTGTGTGTGTGTTTGTGTGTGTGCGCGCGTGTGTGCGTGTGTGCGTGTGTTGTGTGTGCGTGTGTGTGTGCGTGTGTGTGTGTGTGTACGTGCGTGTATGTGTGTCTGTGTGTGTGTAAACTTGCGTAATAGTCTGTCTACCTGTGTGTCTATCTGTTTGTCTTCCTGTATAGCTATATCTGTCTGTCTGTCTGTCTCTGTCTATCTATCTATCAATCTCTCTCTCTTCCTGTCTGTCTATCTTTTTATCTGTCTATCTACGTTTCCATTTTTTTCTTTCTTTGCATCTACC
Organism: Rapana venosa; assembly: GCA_028751875.1. Lineage (NCBI taxonomy): Eukaryota > Metazoa > Mollusca > Gastropoda > Neogastropoda > Muricidae > Rapana > Rapana venosa. The sequence goes on from CM054147.1 coordinate 10,697,756, forward strand.
TATGTATGTGTTTGTGCGTACATACGTGCATGGTACGTGCGCGCGCGCGTGTGGATGTGTGTGTTTGTGTCTGTGTGCGTGTGCGTGTGTGTGAGTATCTGTTTGTCTCTCTATTTGTCTACCTAAACAATCCAACCCATCAACCAAATAACCAGCTAAACAGCCACCTATTTTCGGTTTAAAACCAGCGTTTTTGTTTTGGCCTTTCTTTCCCTTTCCCTCGCAATCTGACGACCCGGGTTCGATTCCCGTTCAAGGGGATATTTTCCCCTGGAGTTAACATCAGCGCAGACTCTACTCTCTCCAAAGTCCTTCGGATGAGACTATAAACCAAGGCCCCGTGTGCGAACGCACGCAGAACATTTTGCGCACACGTTAAATCCTGTTCCGCTTTTCGTAAGTGTAGGCCATTGTGTGCCGGTGGGAACAGATGAGAGAATTTACAAAACCGCAATCGCACGGGGACTGGATGTAAAAAAGCAAATGAGTGCTTATTCCATTATCCTCGATATAAAAGAATAAATACAATTCTTTTTAAAAAATTCTTCTTTCCATCCCCCCCCCTTTATCCTCTAAACCTCGCATCGTGATATACCTCAGCCTCCGCCACACTACAGAGATATACATACCTGAACAGAACATCTTGCGCACACGTTAAATCCTGCTCCGCTTTTCGTAAGAGTAGGCTATTGTGTGCCGGTGGGAACAGATGACAGAATTTACAAAACCGCATACGCACGGGAACAGGATGTAAAAAAAAAAAGCACATAAGAGCTTATTCCATTATCCTCGATATAAAAGTATAAACAATTTTCTTTTTAAATAATAATGTTCTTCATTTCCCCCCATCCTCTACACCTCGCATCGTGCTATACCTCAGCCTCCGCCACACTACAGAGATATACACACCTGCAGCATTGGTCCAGCGCGGAATTTGAGCAACTCTCAAAATGCCATTTGTAGAGAGGAGTGTGCTCCACAGCGGTTCCAGTCTTTCCGATGAGTCCCCCGCCCCCATAAGCTTGTTTCGAGTAGGAGCCAGCTGGAGTCTAAAGCAAAATCCTGAGGCTTACGGGATTGGAATCGAAGACCTTCTAGCGCAGAGTTCAACACAACAGCTACAGTACTAAAGTGGCTGGTGATGTTTTTTTGTGTAGGTTTATTTTCTTTTCTTGTCTTTTTTTCCCTATCTGTATTGGTTTTATTCTTCTGTTTTTTTCTTCTTTTCTCTTTTGAATATTTTCTTGAGGCTTGATTTGTGATTTTTTAATCTTTTTTTCCTTTTTTATTTTTGTTTTGTGCCTTTTTTTTCTTTAAAGTTTGTTTTTTTCGTTTTGGGGGATTTTTTTGGGGGGTCTCTCTCTCTCTCTCTCTCTCTCTCTCTCTCTCTCTCTCTCTCTCTCTCTCTCTCTCTCTCTCTCTCTCCTTTCTTCCTTTCTGTATGTGTTTTCTTTCGCTCTTTTGTTCTTTTGTTTTCTGTCATTTTTTTTCAAATTTTAGGATTTTTTCCCTTCTGTTTTCCTTTCTGTCTTTCATCCTTATTCGCTTTCTATAAACCTTTTCCAAACAATGTCTGCGTTTTCTTTTCTCGTTTTTTTTATATTTTAGATCTATTTCTTCTTTCTGTATCGTCGGTTCTATTTCTTTATTTCATTCTTCCGTTATTCCTTCCTTTCTGTGTTCTTTTTCTCTATGCTTCTTGCTTGTCTTTCTTCCTCATCGTTTGTTGCTGCGGCCCATCTTGCCAAATGCAGTGTGTCTTCTTCTGTCCGCGCTATTGTTCCGGTTTCTTCTGGAAAATATCAGCCTTTTTCTGTTAATGGACAGAGGCAGAGGGAGGAAGTGTTTATTGTGAAAGAAACTATCGCAGTTTGTTTTTGTTTTTGTTCTTGTTGTTGATGCTCAGTTTATATTGTTGATGCTGCCATTACTTTATCTCCTGATTGTTATTCTGATTCTGGTGCGGGTGGGGTGGTGTTGGTGATGATGATGGTGGTGGTGGTGGTGGTGGTGGTGGTGGTGGTGGTGGTGGTTGTGGTGGTGGTGGTGGTGGTAGGTGGTGGTGGTAGGTGGTGGTGTGGTAGGTGGTGGTTGTGGTGGTTGTGATGGTGGTGGTAGGTGGTGGTGGTAGGTGGTGGTGGTGGTGGTGGTGGTGGTGGGTGGTGGTGGTGGTGGTGGTGGTGGTGGTGGTGGTGGTGGTGGTGCAGCGTTGTGTTGGTGTTGGTGACATGTTGTTGCTGCTGTGGTCAATGTTTTAATCGTTGATGCTGTAAGCCATACGGAAGGCAAGGATGACAACGATGAGAATGTTCGTGATGATGAGAAAGACGACAGAAATGATGATGATGATGATGATGATGATGATGAGGAGAGGAGGAGGAGGAGGAGGAGGAGGAGGAGGATAACGATGACGATGACGATGATGATGATGATGATGATGATGATGATGATGATGATGATGGTGGTGGTGTGTGGTGGGTGGTGGTGGTGGTTGGTGGTGTGGTGGTGGTGGTGGTGGTGGTGGTGGTGGTAGCGGCGGCGGCGGTGGCAGCGGTGGTGGTGGTGGTTGGGTGGTAATGATTCAGGTGGTCAGTGGGTAATGCCCACCACCCATACCACCACCATCCCCCTAGAAGTGAAATAAAGCAATATTACTCTTCTTTTAAATCACACTCTATCCATACCTAAAATTTGCCATTTTCCTCTCATTTTGGAATGGCATGGAAAATTACAGAGACAGGAAAGCCCGGCAGAAACAAGCACATAACAGACCCCACAAAAAGCGCAGCAGACAAATTCTTGCCATCAGAAGTGAATCACTAATAAACAACAACAACAAAACCCCAGGAATTTCCATGGACACAAATGGAACCTGCTGCGGTAGCTGTAACGATTAACTAGAGTTAAGAGGGAAACTTGTCAACATCTTCGTGGAGAGAATACTGACTGACGCACTTGACAATTAGGAGGGAACGGTCACGAGTGGAGGAAGAACAATTACAAACTTACGTGTGTTTTTCTCTCCAATAACAATCTTCTTAGGTGTGCAGAAAGTAGTACAAGATGTGTACAAACACAGACAAACCTGATTCTGTATTCTGTTTTAGTGCACAGAATGTATAGCAACCGATCATGCCATGCCTGTATTGAGCTTTGTGCCCATTTCGGACCTCTCGGTCAGTCTGTCTGCCTGTCAGGCTGTCCCTCTTTCTCTCTGTCTCTGTCTGCCTACCTGACAGTCTCTCTCTCTCTCTCTCTCTCTCTCTCTCTCTCTCTCTCTCTTTCTTTCTCTCTCTCTCTCTCTCTCTCTCTCTCTCTTTCTCCCCTTCCTCTTCTTCTCTCTCTCTCTCTCTCTCTCTCTCTCTCTCCCTTTCTCTCTCTCTCTCTCTCTCTCTCTCTCTCTCTCTCTCTCTCTCTCTAAAATACGTTTTTATGTTTTGTATCTTTATAGAAAACTGCTGGGCATATCCTGGAGAGAACGAAAGACCAATGAATTTGTCAAGAGCCAAATAACACGGATGGAAGGTCCACAGGAACCCCTTCTCACCATCGTCAAGAAGAAAAAGCTGACATGGTTCGGCCACGTCACCCGCCACAACATTCTGCCAAAAACAGTACTGCAGGGAACACTCGAAGGTGGCAGAAAGAGGGGAAGACAGAACAAGTCATGGATGGACAACATCAGAGAATGGACCAGGATGAATGACTCGGCACTACTGCGCAGAGCCGAGGACCGAGATGGATGGAGGAGGCTTACCACGGCATCGTCTTTTGTGTCTCCTCCACGACCGCCAAGGTCACGGGACTGATGATGACGATGATGATCTTTATAACTGTGCAATGTAAATTTTTAAAAAACTGAATAAAAAGTGTTTTAAAAAAATTATTGTATTCTATTCATGTTGCTGGTTAACGCTGATCTGACGCAATACTGTGTCTTGGTGTAGCATCATCAGATCGGAATAATCAACAACCAATCCATGCAATCAGTTATTTCTGTCACTCGTTCTTCGGCTCTACCTCCGAGGTTCACCAATGGTAATATGTTGTGTAGTTGATAGTTTTTACCCGCCAGTAAGGTAGCCGCATTTCGATGTCGGGGATGGTGTCTAAACACGACACCTGTGTGCGTGTGGTTGGGTGGCTTTTTTTTATTTTGGCATACATCTCTACCGGTACGAACTCATCTACTTTTTTTTCCGAAAACTAGAACGTGTTTTTAACATGTGCGTAAGATGTTCTGCGTACGTTCGCACACCGGGCGTCGGTTTACAGTCTCATCCGAAGGATGTTAGAGGAGTGGAGTCAGCACTGGTTTAAGTTAACTCCAGGGCAAAGATCCCTAAAACGGGCGCCTCCGTGGTGGTTCGATCCCGGGCTATGGGATCACGAGCACAAGGCTCTAACCACTAGGCCATCCCGCCTCCCGCTAACGTATGTGAACGCGCTTCCCAGAGAGCAGGCGACTGCAATGAATGAAAACAAGCATGCCCCTTGATGTGTTAATTCGCTTCGTGTTTGGCTGTGCTTGCTGGTTTTTCTAGTTTGTTTGTGTTGTCATCAAGCGTTAGAAAAAGAAAGATAATGAACGTACTATAGTGGTAGTGTACTTGTCAGGATAGAAATAATGACATACAGGTGTACCTCGTCAGGCGTGATTGAAGCCAGTGTGTACATAGCCTACATAAAAGAGACTAACAACGATAGCTAAAGGAACGTGACTGTGTATTACAACCAACGCAAATAAGAAGCATGGGAAAGGTACAGAAAGGAAGAATAGAAAAGAAATATTGACCAAAACCAAAGAAAGACAAAACACACAGAGACAAACAAGAAGAAAGAAAGATAGAAAACGCAAGATAGATTGGAAGAAGAAAAAAAGACCTACTCCTAACGTCACTTTTATGTAACTATAAGAAATGTTGTTTCCATTTTCAAACCATCAAATAAAAGATAAAAAGAAAGACAAACAAACTGATAAGCAGATAGACTAATGAACAAATAAGGAGATACTGAGGCAGACAACAGACAGGGCAGACGGAAAAATAGACAAAAGACATTCAGGTAGGCAGACAGACAGACAGACACACACACACACAGACAGAGAGACAGAGAGACAGAAAGACAAGGTCATATACAAAAGACAATAGTAGAGTTAGTGACATATTAGTTGACTTTAGGAGGACACATAATGGTTATACAACAAACAACACTAGTTCTGTCAGCCGTCTTCAACTATTGACCCTCAAAACTCACATTCCTACATTGTCTACATCTGTGTGATTTGGAAAGTTAAAAAGATCAACTGATAGCTTTTGACATTTGAGCAGCCTGCTGAACATAATGTTATCTCAGCTTTGTAATTCGTTTACTGGCATTGGGGCTGAACTAACTTTTCCTGTTTTGAAAGGCGTTCATCGATACATAACCTTTTCCAATAGAAATATGGAATATTTCACAGAGAGGGAGAAATAGAGAGAGAGAGAGATACAGAGAGACAGAGAGAGAGTCAGAGAGAGAGAGACAGAGAGATACAGAGATACAGAGAGAGAGACACACAGAGAGACACAGAGGCACAGACACACAGAGAGAGGAGTGAGAGTCAGAGTCAGAGAGAGAGATTGAATGAAAACCAGTTGAACGACCAGTCAGGGAATCAGCTCAGTGCGTCGGTCACTTGGTTGGTCATACTGGTTTGCAGACACTCAGACAAGCAAAAGACAAATGGACACCAATACAATAGAAAAGCATAAGGCAAATCGAATTATATAAAAAAATCTTGCCTTTTCTACAAAAAATTCAACAACGAATCCAACAAGCTGAAATAGTGTTGTGACCAGTACATCTAATCTGATTAGAGGGTGAATAATCTATGAATTGTTCTGGGTATGAATAGGCAGCTGCCTGATTTCGACATTCACGTAAAATGCAAAGGTGTTCTCATAACCTATGCGGTCGTTGGAGAGCGAGGTGTCAGAGACCTTACTTCTCCAGAGGCCAGCATATTGAGGGCGGCGCCCATCTCCTCTCCCTCGCTGCTTTACCTTCCCTGACCCTAAAGAGGGCAGGTACCCATTTACAGCTGGGTGAACTGGGGGAACTGTACTGAAGCCAAGGCGCACAAACGGTCACCCATCCAACTGGTAACCACGCTCGACGCTGCTTAACTTGGCTGGAGGAAAGCGAGTGCTTCGACCACTGAGCTATCCCGTCCCACTAAAGAGGGTAGGTACCATCAACAGCTGGAGGACTGTTCTGAGGCAAAGCCAACGAACAGGCACCCATCCAAGAGGTACCACGGTCAACGCTGCTCAACTTTATCTTGGCGAGAGCGAGTGCTCTGAGCAGAGCTATCCTGGCAAGTGCTGATCGTAATGGAAATTCTACCCCAGTTTAAAAACCCTGAAACACAATGACTAGCAAAGCGTGAACAGGATCACAAATTTGAACAGATCTGCCAATGCAGAGAGACAGCAGGAGTGGTTTACAACAAAACCATCAGTTTGTTCGCTATTTTGTGTGCTGAATTTCGCTTGATTTGCTTGATAATTAAGATTCACAAGATTAGGATGGCAAGCATTGCTAGATGGAAAACAAAAATTCATCATCACTAGGCGTAAAAAGAACTGTTAAAAAAGTGTACCTAGAAAAAGTCTAACCAAAGCCAGGAAAAAATATTTTGTTACAGTAATGCAAAAATGATACCCTGAGTAGGAAAAAAGCCAAGCAAATAAGGAATAAATGAAAAAAAGAAAGAAAGAAAGCAAAAAGAAGAAAGAAAGAAGACAGACAGAAAGAAAGAAAGAAAGAAAGAAAGAAAGAAAGACAGAAGCCAGAAAGAAAGAAGAAAGAAGGAGACAGAGACAGACAGACAGGAAAGCCAGAAAGAAAGACAAAAAGAAAGACAGAAAGAAAGAAAGACAGACAGAAAGTTCAATGGACAGTAGTGGTGGAGTGTCACAGTCCTGTCTGACCACAGATACAGTTGTACAGGTGATCTGACCTTCATGTAGAGGCCTTTGTTGACAGGCCTGGTGAATAAGATATGGCGTTTTCCCCATTGTAATTCACATAAATTTGATATCGATATAGATAAACTTGTTGAGAGATAGATGGATAGACAGACAGTTGTAAACAGATAGACAGACAGACAGACAGATAGACAGAGAGGAAGACAGACAGACAGACAGATAGATAGATAGATAGATAGATAGATAGATAGATAGATAGATAGATAGAGAGAGATAGACAGACAGATAAACGAAGACAGATAGATAGCTAGATAGATAGACAGACAGACAGACTATAGATAGATAGATAGATAGATAGATAGATAGATAGATAGATAGATAAGATAGATAGATAGATAGATATAGAGAGAGAGAGATAGAAGACAGATAAACAGACAGACAGACAGACAGATAGATAGCTAGATAGATAGACAGACAGACAGACAGACATATAGATAGATAGATAGATAGATAGATAGAGAGAGAGAGAGAGAGAGAGAGAGAGAGAGAGAGAGAGAGAGAGAGAGAGAGAGAGAGAGAGAGAGAGAGAGAGAGAGAGAGAGAGAGATGGACAATAACACCAGACTGTCTCTCCCACACAAACTGTCGGCTTTAAGAAAGAAAGGGTAGACATTGGATGAAGATTAACTGACCTATCGACATCCAAGGAGATGTGTATAATGGTGGCCTCGCAGCAGCATGACTACAGCAGTGTCAGCCGGTTCTCAACTATCGATTTCCAGCTTTGATCTTTACATTTTCTGCTCATAGTTTACTTGAACGGTATGGTTTGGGAAATAAGCAGATAATTGGATCACCTTTTGACATTTTGTGCATCTTGAAACTTCAAAAGCATAAGGTGTTGACTGACAATTTGACGCTAATAGCACACACTTATCAGCTGGTGGGCTGAATTGAACTGTGCAAACTTTTGAAGGGGTCAACGGCGTCATCTATTCGTTACAAAGCGTTGACATGTGAGGAGTGAGAGACAGACAGACAGACAGACAGACAGAGAGACACACACGCAGACAGAAATACAGACAGACAAAGACATAGACAGACATAGACAAGCAGACAGGCAAATGTCTGTAAATCTATCAATTTGATCAAGATAAATTGCTATGCAAAATTAATTTACGAATAGAATGATGGAAAAAAAACCCATTATTTCAAAAGATCCGCAATTGCAATATACTAGAGCTTACATGCACAAAGATTTTCTTTGACTTTTTTTAAATAGGCCGACCGAAGATTTTCTTTGACTTTTTTTTGTAAAAATAGGCCGATTCGAACTATAATGATCTCCAACCTTCCAGAACACCTAGAACTGTAGAAGAGGCCTCAAATATTTATTCCAGTCACCAAACCTTTACTGAAGGGTCGAGCAGAGAAAGCTACCATTGAAACAGTTCAGAAGTCTTCCGTGGTGATGCCACGGGCCTGCCAGTTTCTCTCTATATAATTTATATCATCCCCATCTGAAAATGCGATGTTAGGAATTTTCTTTGTTCTATCCTCTCTTTGTTTCTGCCTTGTTCCTTTTCTTCCTGTCACCTCCTCCTTGTCCATGTTCTGCCTTCTTGTTCCATTCCTCTGCTTTTTTTTCCGGAAACAAACTAAAAAATAATGACTCTCTCTCATTCCGAAGTCGGATGAGCCGGGCCTGATTTGTCAGGTGCTTAACAGAGGCGCAACGCATTTGTGCTCATATGAAACAACAATGGCTGCAGTCTGAGAGTTTGACGAAGACGAAGAAAACTTTCAAAAGCAAAAATAGAGATCTACAACCGAAAATGATTGACTACTATGGCTTTTATTTTTCTTCATTATCAAACGCTCAGACTGCAACTATTGCTGTCTGTCATATGAGTCAACATGTGATGTGCTGCCGTTAAGCGCCTGACAAGTCAGGCCCAGCGCATGCAACTTCGGCGTGGGAGAGAATTGTTTTCTGTTCAGTCTTTCTAGAAAAGCAGTACTGAGAATGAACCAAGAATACAGAAAATAGACAAGAAGGTGGTGACATAAAGAAAAGGAACAAATCACAAACAAAGGGATAGAAAAGAGGGAATTCCTTGTACCAAATATCCAGAAGACGGGGTGCTATTTATATTAACAGGCCCCCTGACATCCTTAAGAGGGACTGTGCCTTTTATAACACGTTGAATAGAGTAAATCTTGTAAGTACATAATCAATATAGTCTTCGTAAATCATCATCAATGCACCTTGATTTCAGCAGTCGTGATGGCAGGCGACTGGAGACAGTCCTTTTCCTGTTCTTTATTTTGGTCCCCTACTTTTCTCTTTTATCGTCTGGTTGGGTTTTTTCAGTGGTGATGATTCTGAGGAGGTCTAGATAAAATGTGAAGGAGAAGAAGGCGCACTTTATGTCTTTTAATCATAGAAAAAGCGTGTTTACGTTTATTTATATATCTATATCTATCTATGTATCTATATATTTATATATCTATCTATACAAGATTCAGCGCTATATCAGTTCCATACATTATTATTATTATTATTATTATTATTACTATTATTATTATTATTATTACTATGTCTATCTATCTATGTAAAAATCTATCTATCTAGGTAGATAGATACATACATACATACATACATACATAGGTACATAGATAGATAGATAGATAGATAGATAGATAGATAGATAGATAGATAGATAGATAGATAGATAGATAGATAGATAGATAGATAGATAGATAGATAGATAGATAGATAGATAATATAATACTAATACTAATAATATATGGAATCTATATAGCGCTGAATCTTGTAAAAAAAAAAACCGAAGCGCTTAGATAGATAGATAACATATTAGAATCTGCTCTGCCTTTTGGTAGAGTAGTCCATTGCGTGTCACTAGGAACGGACCACAACATTGAAAACGTAAACCCGTGTACACACCGGTGCTGTGTTTAAACATCAGCTTTGAAGTGGGAATGCGGCTGCCTGGTGATTAAACGGCTGCTTGCGCCAAATCTCATCATTGGTAAACCGAGAAACGGGGTGGGGGAGAGGGGCAATCACAATTAAACAGGGTGAATGATGATCAATCAGTGAAGTGTTCCGGACTTGAGTTCAGAGCTGCCTAATCACAGCAGTCAGGTAGCTGATTGAGGCTGGTCTTGATGCAGATTGTGCTGTGGTGTGGACACAACACTGCAGCACAATGACCAGCACAGCGTGAACAACGATCCAACATGTGAACAGAGCCGCCATTGAAAGAGACAGCTGGGACAATTCAAAACAAATATTCTAGTTTTTGGCATTGCTGTTTGATTGATGTTTGCTTTGCTTGATTAATTGCTTGTTTGCCTTGTTTGTTGATCGATAATCAAGCATTGTAAGACTAAGAATAACAAACAACCATAGAGAGATCACACACATTTTGACGGAATTTTTTTGAAAAATGTGTGCTCATAAGAAGTATTGTGGAAGACTGGCTCCAATCTTGATTACAGTAATACCGGACCAACAGTCCAGGTTTGGCCTCATCTCATTTCATGTACTGTTTCTAGGATTTCTCCCACCACCTGGTGACCATTCTGGGTTGACCCTTGTGGTTGGCTAGGGCTTGGGTACGAGGAAGGACAGCAGAGCTGGTTTTAAACCCTGATTTAATCTAGGTATAGTTGCACAACTTTGAATTGAGGATTAAAACTGTTACTAGATGACAACCCAGACATTGCTCCTGTGGTCGGTGGTGCAGGACAGGATTTGATTGGATTGGAGTGTAAAAACAACCAACCAAAGAACACCGAATCCAAATCCACTCCTACTGTTTATAGCCCTACTGAAGGGCCTCACGAGGAGAGTTACTTGTAAACATTTAAAGCACAGACTAAAAGTGTGCAACAAGTAAACAACAGAGACACTTTTACCAACAAGAGAGAGAGAGAGAGAGAGAGAGAGAGAGAGAGAGAGAGAGAGAGAGAGAGAGAGAGGAGAGAGAGAGAGGAGAGAGAGAGAGAGAGAGAAACAGAGACAATAAGGACAAACATATAGACAGAAACACAAACAGACACAGAGAAAAAGAAAGCCAAAGCTTTCTCCCCCAGGCCAGCTGTCAGTGCTAAGAAAGAAAGAGTAGGTGTTGGCGGGAGATGTGCTGACCGGCAAGCATCGCCAGAGAAGACGAGGACAGACACTGACAATGACAATGACAATGACAAATTCTTTTATTTCGAGGATAATGAATAAAATAATTTGCCATTGTCATTGTCTGTCTGTCTGTCTTTCTCTGTGCCCATTTTGCCGATATTTTGATTTAAAGGAATCATACTTCTAAACTCATTTTCAAGTTTCAAAAAGTTCAACTCAACTACTAGTAACTTCTGTGCATAAACTTGCAATGGCAGACAGAAACTATAACCATGCTATCTGTTCTCTCCCGCCAACACCTACTCTTTCTTTATTAGCACTGACAGCTGGCCTGAGGGAGAAAGCTTTGGGTTTCCTTTTCTCTGTGTCTGTTTGTGTTGCACAAGCTACGCAGCAGTCACAGTGTCAGCCACTTGTCAGCCATTGACTCCTGGCTTTGATCTTCTCCTACTTTCTCTTCTCTATTTTTGGTCTTGAACTGTGTGGTTTTGGGAAAGTAAGTAGATTGACATTTTTGCGTCGAAGCCTAAAGAACAGATAGCATGGTTATAGTTTCTGTCTGCCATTGCAAGTGTATGCACAGAAGTTACTAGTAGTTGAGTTGAACATTTTGAAACTTGAAAATGAGTTTAGAAGTATGATTCCTTTAAATCAAAATATCGGAAAAATGGGCACAGAGAAAGACAGACAGTCGGAATACCAGACTAGAAGACAGACAGATGGTATACATGCCAGGGGAGATAACGGTAAAGAAGCTTTAAAGTTTACTTGATTTTTTACAAATAAATTTAGAATTAAAGAGGAGTACATAATACATATTCAAATAGAATGTAAATGTACTCTTCCAAGAATGTACTTGAAGATATATTTTTAGACATTTTGATCTCAGTATTCAGTAAAAGCTGAAGGATATAGCTAGAATGTTTATGCATACTCTACCAAGAAGGGGACGGGATAGCTCAGTGGTCGGAGCACTCGCTTTCCCCCAGCCAAGTTAAGCAGCGTCGAGCGTGGTTACCAGTTGGATGGGTGACCGTTTGCGCGCCTTGGCTTCAGTACAGTTTCCCCAGTTCACCCAGCTGTAAATGGGTACCTGCCCTCTTTAGGGTCAGGGAAGGTAAAGCAGCGAGAGAGAGGAGATGGGCGCAGCCCTCAATATGCTGGCCCTAGAGAAGTGAGGTCTCTGACGCCTCGCTCCCCTACGACCTTATAGGTTATGGGACTCCTTTACCTTTACCAAGAGTACACCCATAACTACAATATACTTGGAGATACATTTTCAAAGACATTTTCATCAGAGTTCAGTTATGGCCGAAGGATCCCAAAACCATCAACAGCTAACAGAAGTTGCCAAAACAGTATGGAAGACATAATTCAGTCGATTAACCATCAAAAGCTGTTGAAAAGTCCAGCAGAGAAATTCCATAGATGTTTGAAAAGAAAAGTGACTGTTACCCCCAAAAAGAGTTATCACTACGCCTTTCATCCCAAGTGCTGAAATCTACGTCTGTGAACAGATAATCAATTTATCTGTGGGTCGTCCTCAATGCACCGTAATTTTGCCTGTTGTGATAAGAAGAGGCCAGAGAATTTACTTGTCCTCTTCTGTCTTCCGTCCACCTACGCCTCTCTCTCTCTCTCTCTCTCTCTCTCTCTCTCTCCTCTCTCTCTCTCTCTCTCTCTCTCTCTCTCTCTCCTCTCCTCTCTCCCTCTCCCATCCGTTACCCTTGGGAATAAAGATTACCAATCAATTTCTCTCTGTGTCTCTCTGTCTGTTTGCCTGTCTGTCTGTCTGTCTGTCTTTCTCTCTCTCTTTCTCTCTCTCTCTCTCTCTCTCTCTCTCTCTCTCTCTCTCTCTCTCTCTCTCTCTCTCTCTCTCTCTCTCTCTCTCTTATCTGTTACCTTGGGAATAAAGATTATCAATCAGTCTCTCCCTCTCTCTCCCTCTCCCTCTCTCCCTCTCTGTCTCTCTGTCTCTGTATCTCTCTGTCTCCCTGTCTCTCCATCTCTGTCTCTCTCTGTCTCAGTCTCTCTCTCTGTCTCTCTCTCTCTCATGTTCTACATCCTCAATGACGATCGCTCTGAATGGATCTGCTGAGTTTGTAGTGGCACAGAAGTCAGTCTTTTATTTCTGTACAGGATAGAATTGTGTGTGTGTGTTTATTTCTGTACAGAATAAAAATGTGTGTGTGTGTGTGTGTTTCTCTATGCTATCTGTAATGTCTGGAAGCATACAAAAAAACTGGGGAAAAGAGACAGTCCTCTTATTGAACGGACTGGCAGTACAGTCAAATAGACAGGATACCGGATTTCTTTTTACAGAAGCTTGTGTATCTTAACGTTGTTCTCTGTGTGTGCGAGCGCGCGTGTGTTTGTGAATGTGTGTGTGTCTGTGTGTGTGCGTATGTGTGTGTGTTTAGATAAGCAAAACCCTGTATCTGTATGATAAGAGGAGGCCACAGAAATTCGTTACCAAATGTTGGTTATGATTTCCAGACGTTGGAAAATAGAACTAGATAAGCCATATCAGTTAGAGGTGTTACGGAAGTAGAGATCAGAGGAAGAAGCCAGCCAAGGAATGCTCTGGCAATTCCATGCAGCTTCAAGGGAACGGGATAGCCTAGTGGTTAGAACATTGCGCTAGCAATCTGACGACCCAGGTTCGAATCCCGTTCAAGGGGATATTTTCCCCTGGAGTTCACATCAGTGCAGACTCCACTCTCCCCAAAAGTCTTTCGGATGAGACTATAAACCGAGGATCCGTGTGCGAACGCACGCAGAACATCATGCGCACACGTTACATCCTGTTCCGCTTTTCGTAAGAGTAGGCCATTGTGTGCCGGTGGGAACGGATGACAAATTTACCAAACCGCATACACACGGGGACTGGATGCAAAAAAGCACATAAGTGCTTATTCCATTTTCCTCGATATAAAAGAATAAAATAAATAAATAAAAGGATAGCCTGCTGTGCTGGTCTGGGTAACAGCCTGTTCAAGCAACCTCGACCTTTCACATTCACACTGTTCAAAGCCAGAGTTTGTACTTTGTTTATCCATTATGCTGCTAGTTGTGGACTATCCTCTAGTTTGATTTTTATATAAATGATCATCTCATGCAGGTTTTGCACTGTAAGAACCCACGGCGTCAAAAACGTTTTCCTTAGCAAAGTGCAGAAATCTGTTATCTGTATAGACATACACTTAAACACCATGATACGGAAAACAACGACGCTATAAAGATGTGACTCTGACATGAATAAACACTGTCCGCGATGAAAGGGGCTCGAATAACTAATATAATACAAATATAATTGTGGATTCAAACAATATAAGAAATATTACACACAGTACAGTACGTCTTCAGAGATTGTGTTCTCTCTTTGGTGCTTCAACCCCTTGTGGAGCTGGTATGGCACCGCTCATGTTTGTGTGGCACTGCGCTGTTCAAGCAGAGTGTGCTGGTCAGGTTGAAACAGGTGGAGCTGATCATTCCCATGGCTTTAACTTGCATGCTGAGTATATTCGTGCCACCGGCCGTGGCTAACATACTCTTATATGAGAGGTAAAGATGTTGGCTTATTCTCTGAGCAAGAAGTGCATGTGTTTGCAAACAGGATTTTAGTAAATATCATTCTTGTCTGTCAGACCTACAAAAAAGTTGATATTTACCCCCCGAAGAACAAATCCACTCACACAAAACTTCAGCAGTAACTTCAACCAGGGCCCTCAGTTACCAGTTCAGATCCTGAGCTGGATGCTCTCTTCAGCATGTTACTTCCCGCTCCTCCATTCCTTCGTCTCAAACTGATAAGAAATTCGAACTGCAAGATATGGGCTGCAGCTCTGATAACGATGTCGGATATTTCCCTTGCAGAAAGGAAGGACAGAAACCAGCAGTCATCAGAGTAACTACTGAGATAACAAGATCCAGTGGACCCTCAACCAGTCCTCAAAGCCGTTACGGACATGCTGGGTAACAGCAAAGGAATCCCCCAGGAGGCCAACACTGCAATCAGCTGTCAGAAACAGCTATGGCATCGGGCCATGACAGTTGCAACTCCGGCATTTTTGTTTTCTCCTGGAGAGTAACGTCTTCGTAAGTACTAAAGAGGTCAGGTAAAATACGCTTTAGGTTTTCTTATATCAAGATGTTGCCGATCTTATCAATCTGACAATGATAGCAGGAAAGCACATCCGAAAAGGGAGATAATTGGGATGACTGCAAAACTGATACGCTGCTGAATCGAAATCCGGCATGGTTTAAAAACACATGGGGATTGACGAGTGTATGACTAGATAATGGTCAAAGACGTAGCAGCTCTAATGATAGCAACCTTAACCGAATAAATCATTAGGGAAAGGCAGAAAAACAA
>CM054147.1:10718266-10720766 GCA_028751875.1 Rapana venosa
AAATGATCGATAAGGCTGGTATCTATCGCGATCTCTAATAGTGCCTGTCCATTCTTGAATGTACATATCAACAAGCCTCTGTTTGAATGTGGCCAAGAAAAGTTTTACATCTCCAACACCCTGTTGAAGCCAAACAATGTTAAAGCCAGTTGCACACAGGACTTCTCTTACTTTTGAGACCCAACATTGTTTACCACAGATGTCTATTTCTAGTAACATTTGATAAGCTTTGCATGGTAAACGTTCAATATTCATTTCTAACAATTTGCACCAATATCTCACACAGGCTACATAAGAATTCACGTATAATGGATATCTGCCAAGGTCTCCATATACCATTCTATTAGGAGTCTTACTTGGAACACCCAGAAACCTCTTACAAGCCATCATATGGACCTTTTCTGTATGATCTAGTCTGTTCAACCCCCATATTTCAGCAGCATAAAGCAATATTGGCTGTATCTTAGCGTCAAAAATTTTGAAAAAAGTGTTTGGCGTCATTTCTTTATACTTTTGAAAAACCTTGTTCAGCTGTAATACTGCCTTTTTCCCTTTAGTTGTCAAATGCAATGTACCTCTTTTAGCACTGATCATAGTTGTAAAGTTATATCCTAAATAACAATAATCATTAACAACTTCCAGTCTGTTACCTTTGTAGAACCATTTTTCACGCCTTCCTAACATCTCCCCTTTTCTAAATACCATGATCTTAGTTTTATCTATATTTACGTTAAGTTTTATGCTTTCACAAAATGATTCTAAGATATTTAACTGAGAGAGAGAGAGAGAGAGAGAGAGAGAGAGAGAGAGAGAGAGAGAGAGAGAGAGAGAGAGAGAGAGAGTGAAAGAGAGAGACAGCGACAGACAGACAGAAAGACAGAGACAGACAGAGACAGACTCAGAGAGACATAGACAGACAGAGACAGAGACAGAGAAGTCTCTGGGAGAAAACAGGAAGATGCCGGGAAGGAAGCTGTTTATTCATTTCCTGCAAGCAGTCTGGCACTGCTGTCTTCTTGGGGGTGGGAAAAAAAAAGCATCGCTGTTTTGACCACAGACAAGTGTGGACACCGCGTGTATACACACACAGCCAACGTCAGCACACGGGCTCACCTCGTACATTTTTTCTGTCAGAGGAGGGGGAATTAGAAGGAGGAGGAAGAGGAGAGAAGAGAGGAGGAGGAGGGAGGAGAGAGAGAGAGAGAGAGAGAGAGAGAGAGAGAGAGAGAGAGAGAGAGAGTGTGTGTGTGTGTGTGTGTGTGTGTGTGTGTTTATGTTTGTTTTTGTTTTTTTATTCTTTTATATCAAGGATAATGGAATAAGCACTTATGTGCTTGTTTACATCCAGTCCCCGTGTGTATGCGGTTTTGTAAATTCGGTCATCTGTTCCCACCGGCACACAATGGCCTGCTCTTACGAAAAGCGGAACAGTATTTAACGTGTGCGCAAGATGTTCTGCGTGCGTTTGCACACGGGGCCTCGGTTTATAGTCTCATCCGAAGGACTTTTGGGGAGAGTGGAGTCTGCATCGATAATAACTCCAGGGGAAAATCTTGCCCTTGAACGGGAATTGAACCCGGGTCGTCAGATTGCGAGCGCAATGTTCTGACCACTAGGCTATCCCGTCTCCACGTGTGAGTGAGTATGTGTGTGCCTGCTAGTGTATGCGTGTTAGTGTGTGTGTGTGTGTGATTTAATGACTTTTCACTACGCAAGTGTTACAGAAAAGCCACCGACTTCGATTCTGACAGCTAGGAAGCACTTGCAGAAAATAGTAGTATGTGAAAGAGAGCAATATAAGAAGGAATAATTGAAAAAAAAGACTCCATAATTGGAATGACAGAAAGAAAGGCGGGAAGGACAGACAGAAAAACCAGGCCATCCGGATGACCAAGGGGGCCAACTCTGCCTGCAACAACTGAGGCAGAGACTGCCATGCACGGATTGGTCTGCTGAGGCCCTCCAGACCTTGTTCCCAGCAAGACTAATGTGGCCGAAGAAGGCGTAGACATTGTCTCCAGACAAAGCAGAAGTCTACTATTTCTATATTATTTGTGTCCTTTCAATATTTCTATATAAAGAATATGTTAGTCTTGGAGTTAACATCGACGCTAACTTCACTGTCCTCAAAGTTCTTCGAAACAGACTTTTAATGGAAATCTTATGAGTGTAAACGCACTGTTAACATCTTGCACGTTTGTTAAGCCCACTTTCATCTTTATTTTGTAGTAGAGCAAGCCAGTTATTGCCAGTAGCATGGAATGCATGAATATACCCAGCATGCATCTTGTTACAATGAAAGGGACGTGCTCAGTCATGTTTAACTTGCTTACGACAGGGAGCTTTAGGAAGTTAGGGTCGCTCCCCCAGCGACTTTTCAAGTAAGGGAGCAGTCCAGTCAGCCTAAGCCAAATGCTTAAACAAACGTTTTTGCCAAGGAGTTTTTAGATATGATGATGATGATGATGATGATGATGATGATGATGATGATGATGATGAT
>CM054147.1:10725766-10733266 GCA_028751875.1 Rapana venosa
ATCTCTCTTTATTTGCTCTCTCTCTCTGTATGTATAATATATTATATATTATATATATATATGTATGTATATATACATATAATATATAATATATATATATATATATATATATATATATATATATATATATATATAATAATATATATATAATATATATGTATATATATAAGTGTGTGTGTGTGTGTGTGTTTGTGTGTGTGTTTACTTTTCTATTTAGTTAGTTCGCTGGTTGTTTACTTGCTTGGTTGGCTAGTTAGTTAATTCTTTCGCCCGTTTGTTCTTTCATTAGTTATTTGATTAAGTAATTAGGTATATATTTATCTGTTTATTCTTGCTTTTTTCGTCATTTTCCCACCATTACGTGTCGTAGTTTCCTCTTTTCAGTCGCAACACTGACACCAAGTGCAGGCAGACAGCCCATCTCCTACCCCAGACAGAACAATAGTTTCCTGACAATGCCTTCCCAAAGCACAGACCGTAAAGAGACAAACCTTGTCCTCAAAGAACAGAAATCATGCACACCACAGAAACACTGCACTATACCAATATATGTCGTTTTATCTTTCATGTCCTGTTTTCTGCCTGTGCCGTCATTATTCATTGCCGAAAGTTCGTTATCTATATCCAGAACGTGATTCATATAAAGCGGAAAATCATGTCCTGGGTTTATCCTTTGACGCAAAGTGTCGATTGTGGACGCAATAACCTCGTGAATAAAGCGAAGATCTTCTTTCTTCTGCGTGATACGCTCAGACAGCAAGGACTGTTATCTGTCACATGAGCGAAAATGCGTTCCGCTGCCATTAAGCACCTGACAAATGAGGCCCAGCGCATCCGACTTCAGCGTGGGAGAGAATTGTTATTTTATGAGTCTTTCTGGAATAAAGGCGGGAGAATGGACCAAGAGGGTAGAAAATAGACAAAAAGGAGGTGACGAGAATAAAAAGAACAAAGCGGAAAATAGAGAGGGATAGAAAAGAGGGAATTTGTAGCGCAGATTTTTTAGAAGACAGGAGGTGCTATTTATACTGACAGGCCCCTGGCATCCCCACAGGGGTCAGCGAGGATCTTGGTCCTTACTGTTCTGAAGCCAATGGTCGAGGTATGGTGTTTCATATTGTCTGGTGGTTTGATATGGGTTCTTCTTTTAACGCTATATCAGGTCAAACAATCTGCTGACCTGCCAATGCCTTTCTCTCTTTTGAGTATTCACGGACATGCAAAAGATCAAATTTGCACGTAAGATTGTTTTTTTAAATACATAACAGCGTTTGGTAGGATGCCGGAATGTAGGTGCTAAACATGCATGATGAATGTCTTGAGGGAAGCAGGTGGGCAAGGCTATGTTCTAAACCTAACCTTCTCGCTATCTACCAGACCTTTAGTGCTCGTCTTTTGAAGGACCTGACAAACAGAGATCCCATATTGCTCAACCTACACTTAGGTGAAAAGAACCAACAGCAACCTACGTCTAAGTGTAAACGAGCCCACAGCAACAAGAGAGATGCCTAAAGTAAAATCTGTAGAAAAGACAACTGTCATAGCGTAACAAATACATATAAAAACCGGAAAAAAATGTTTATGAAAAAATCTTGGGTGGGCGGCTCCTGTGGCGACGCGCTCTGTGCAGGGACAGCATAGAAATCTACCATGGCTGAAGGTGATACACATTGCATTACATTACAATACACCACAATATACTACAACATATTACCATGCACTACAATGCAACGCAGTACAATAAGACACAACGCAATACAATGCAACGCAGTACACAAAACAATAGGATACAATAGAAAAAATGCAACACAATGTCATGTAATACAATGCAATTGCAACACAATAGTGCAACACAATGTTAAACAATGAAATACACAATACCTTGCCCCCATGAATGACTGATTGATTAATAATGTTGATTCCCAAGAGAAACATATAGGTATTGACATACTGTTTTCATGCTGCCCTTGCTCGTGTGTGTAATTCATGGTTTCATGAATATTTTGAACACTATCAATAGAGAGTTAAGCTCCTCGTCAAATAGGTTAACTGTGTTAGTGTGCACTTGCATGTTTTATGTGCAGTGTAGACAGATAAAGTGAACAATAAACGAACATACCATAAACTTCCTTTCATGAAGTTTCCCACCTGTATGTGCACATTCTTGCT
Organism: Rapana venosa; assembly: GCA_028751875.1. Lineage (NCBI taxonomy): Eukaryota > Metazoa > Mollusca > Gastropoda > Neogastropoda > Muricidae > Rapana > Rapana venosa. Next base: position 10,727,936 of record CM054147.1, read on the forward strand.
CCTATATAGAAAAAAGAAAAACATGGCAACCGATTTCGTGTCAAGTTATGAAAAAAAATGTTTTGTTTTTGGTGTGTTTTAATTTGCAAATATTTTTTATCACTTAGAAAATAGACTGGCCGTAAATGCCCTTTCATTTATTTTTTATAATTCCTTTATCATTTGGTAACATACTGGTTGTAAAAGTCCGGTATAGTCAAAACAGGTTACACCATTTTAGAAGATGTAAAATGGGTGTCAACGAACTCTTTTCTTCCCGCCCGAAAGAAAATCACGTTTGTCAGGACACATTTGCAAAAGAAATGGAGTTACTGAACCTTTAATGGCGCTTTTACATAACGAACTAAAGGCCAATAACTCTATTGACCAGGTTTAGTTTGTGTACGACATCACTTCTGCCTGTCTGATTGGTCATTTACAATGAAGGGACTGCAGTGTGGTGTCCTGGCTTTCTAAGTACAGCCTATTGCTGCAGACAAATTGGATCTACTGCCTTTTGTCAGTGACAGACGATGTTAGGTTTCTTTATATTCTGCGTCGGCGTGCGTTAGTGGTTAATTAATCTTTGTGGCCAACGAGAAAGAGGGTAAGCATGGTCAATGGCTCTGACGGAAGTAGTCTTGCAAAATAGTATATTATTGTGGATAGTTTCTGTGGGCTGACTGACGTGGGAGTAGAGTGTTTTGCCAGATTTCTGTTCATGCATGGTTCTCATGTGGTGTACGTACCTCAGCTGCTGGCAAACTTGTGTTTTCAAAGTTAACATGTATCATGTATAATTGAGTGAAGAGTTATGGACTGGTTATCCTATATTGCTGTTTTGTCTTATGTTTTCTTTTGTTTTGTTTTCAGTGAGCTACTCTGTTGTTATATGTCAGCAATAAAATAATAGTTATGTTCTTTCTAACGCTAAGTTGAAAGCAGAAGCAGCACTGGATACAAGTAAAGGCTTTAGTCTAGGAGGTAGATGTTTAATTTTTCTATACTGATTTAGCCAAACATCTACATCGGTAATGAATCCACACGAATGGAGGTGGCAGAAACAGTACACTAGCAGCTTAGCTTCGTTGTGTGTATCTAAAACTAAATGGGTAGAATTCATGTCTCCAATTGTCAGTGTGATCCTCAAGGAATAGATTCAAACTTTCACTTGCAGACTGATAATGTCAACACTGATTTAAAACACTTGGCAACACTTTTGTAGACAGTGAAAAGGAAGACAAGCTAGCATCATCACGACATTTCAATATGTAAATGCCAAAACAAAATCGTTTAACTAAATCCCTGCTGCAAACATAGACCATTGGTAGTTTTGAACCGTCAGGTGCATACCATAGAAACCACTACTTCAAACCACCGACAACAGCATCCTCACAGTTTACTCTTCCTCTCTGAACCAGAGAGTCAGTCTGTCAGGGAAGGGAGCTAATTAAGCCAGCCGTGTAGATGTCTGGCCAGTATTGACAATAACTTGATCAGGGAGGTCTAGACTGACCAACTGACGCTGGGTCAATCCATCACTGACCCCCACTACTGACCACCAGCACCCTGACAGATGGGGGATTTAGAGGCTTACAGAACCCTGTCCAGCGTGAAATTAAACGATTTTCCTGGTCACTTACCCCTGTCTTTGCTGTCGACGGTTTAGTATGCTGTTCTTTTGTGCTGTGTTTTAAGTGGCAATTGTTTCTGTTCACAGAAGAGGCTGTATCCGCTGCTGGGTTTGTTTTCCTATTTAGACAGGAACCGTAGCGTGGTGTGCTAGTGTTTTGGTTGATTGGATAAGTGCTCTTATGGGTGGCGGTTATTCTGCTTAGCTGAAAGTGCCCCCTGCAGTAGCCATTATTCTGTTTAGAGAGGGACTGTCCTGTATGTACCAGAACTCTGTTTGGTAGGAAAAGTGCTCTTATATGGGTCAGTTGTTTGTTTGATAGGAGAGTGGTGTCTACCGTAGCAATGACTTTGATGATAATTGCTGTCTACCGTAGTATTTTGTTTTGTAATAAAGCATTGTCTACCGTAGCTGTTAATTGTTTATGATAAAGTGCCGCCTACCATATATGCTTCTTTTTACGATTAAGTGCTGCCTCATCTGCTTTTTATCTTCAAAATTGTTTCTTCTTCTTTAACAAAAATAATTAGGTAAAAAACATGTCTTTTTACGTTGAAAAAAATATTGTTTTCAAAAAGCGCTTGTAATCATTCAGTGTCACACTTCGTAAAGATGAAGCAAATGACATATTTTTATTACCATTCCTGATGATGAATACTTTTCTGACAGCGTATTAACACGTGTAATGTTGTGTAAAGAAGATTCGTTGAATGAAGGGAGGTTAAAACAAAACACAGCACCCCTCACCCAGAGAAACGATAGTTTTCAAACTAGTTTATTTCACTCTTCTTTAATCAAGCAAGTAAACGGCCACTGGTCCTAAGAATTGTTTTAAAGATGCTCGTCACACACACACACACACACACACACACACACACACACACACACACACACACGCACACACACACACACATATATATATTATATATATATATATATAGAGAGAGAGAGAGAGAGAGAGAGAGAGAGAGATAAAGATATAGATAGATAGATAGATAGATAGATAGATAGATATATAAATAGATAGATAGACAGACAGACAGATAGATAGATAGATAGATAGATAAATGGATAGATAGATAGATAAATAGATAGATAGATAGATAGAGATAGATAGATAGATAGATAGATAGATAGATAGATAGATAGATAGATAGATAGATAGATAGATAGATAGATAGATAGAGATAGATAGATATATAGATAGAGATAGATAGATAGAGATAGATAGATAGATAGATCGATAGATCGATAGATAGATAGATAGATATCGATAGATCGATAGATCGATAGATAGATAGATAGATAGATAGATCGATAGATCGATAGATAGATAGATCGATAGATCGATAGATAGATAGATCGATAGATCGATCGATAGATAGATAGATAGATAGATAGATAGATAGATAGAGATAGATAGATAGATAGATAGATAGATAGATAGATAGATAGATAGATAGATATATAGATAGATAGATAGATAGATAGATAGATAAGCTGTTGTTGTGTGCCCAAAAAGGAGGGGGGGAAATTTAGTTAGTTCTGTATCAATACTAAACATAACAATCGTTATTTGAAAGGAACGAAATCAGTTACCAATATTTTCAGCTAAGATTTACACAGTTTTGTGAGAAGAACAACATGCAAATGGCAGGCTAAAAACACAGCATGTTTTCTTTTTCAACAGACACTAACACTCCAAATGAACTTACTTTTCGTTTGTAATTGTTATACTTTGTCTGTCTAATTTACCCTAATGTTCAATTGAATCTAAGAGGCACTGATAGAAAAGACATTCCATTAGGAATTTTACATTGCATTCTTCTAGTTTGTGTCTGTATATCAGACAGCAAATAAAATAACAGATTGAAAGTTTTCTACTTTACATTTATAAATATACACGTTGCACACAACACACTAAAGTAACGTCCTTTGTCAGTGTTATTGCAAGAATCTTTCCATATTTTCATTTAATTTGAGGTTGACAGCTGTCTCGCAACTTCTGTTTATCAAAGTTTGAAGATATTGCCAAAAGCCTTTTACATTATATACTTTTCCATAAAAATTATCAAACGTTTTATACTATGTGCTTGTTTCAGACACTTCTGCATCATTTTCTTGTAATAACAGTTCAGTTTCCAGGCTGCTCATTTAAATCTTACCCCTAAAGCCACACTCGTTCTGTCGTCTTGAAAGAGTCAGAATTTCACAGAAAAAAAATCAATGTTAGGCTGCCCTGAGACCACAGACTGGAAGACGCCCTGCACTGCTTTTAGGTCACATTGATGGCGTTTAGTAACGGATGTTTGTTCTGATTCAAACTATGCAGGTCAGGGCCTGTTCAAACTAACCCCTCTACTGACAACAAGGATGGCTTGATTCACCCGTGTAGCCAGACGGAGACTCCCATCCCAGGATAAAGACGGTCATTTCCTCCTTTAAACCCAAACTATCCCTGACTTTTCAGACTGCCGTTTTAGCTCAGACTGGCCACAGGCATAGATAAAACGCGAAGAGAAAAATACCAGCATCTTTAGGTCACCAAGAGACTAGGGCAACAGGGACTTCTAGATTATAGACAGTTATCTGTAACAGCAAGATGGTCAACAAGAATGAGGATAACAACGATGGCGATATGGAAACTTCACTTCGTTTGAGACTATAGGACAGGAGTGGACTGCACTGGACACGGGAGCCTGGTGGTCAGAGGCTGGGACTGGTGACCAGAGGGTCCAGTAAGGAGCGGGTTTGAGATGCAGCCAATGGCTACCTATTGTGAGGTTTCTTCCCCCTAGATACATTGGCGCCGATTCCATTTTCCGGCTGATCCTTCAGATGAAATTAAGGTCTGAGACATGGTATGCAAATGAGGGCATAATTTCTTGCACTCACGTTAGAAAGCCATTCAATATTCTTAGAAAAAACTACGCCAGTTATGGCAGATGGCATGAATGGCACAAACACGCCCAGCGTAGCACGCAATCTTGACCTGGAAAAGAATGGGCTCCTTCAGATTTGAACTTGTCATGACACATTGCCTGAAAATATCGTGCATTATTGTATCGTTTTGTATTGTACTGTTCTATACTGTTTTGTTTTGTTTTGCATTGCACTGTATTGAATTGTATTGTATTGCATTGTATTGTATTGTATTGTATTTGCATATCACTTTCAGTCATAGCAGGTTTCACTGCATGACATTCAGGTTACTCTCCCTGAGGAGAGCGCGTTGCCACAAGAGCAGTGTGAGCCATCACTTTTTTCTTTTTCTTTTCTTTTCGAGATAAATGAATTAACATTCATGTGCTTCTTTACATTCAGTCCTCGTGTACAGGCGACTTTTGTAACTGCTGTCATCTGCTCCCACCGGTACACAGTCCTGAAATGTTTAACAGGATAAAACTCGAGCGCATGAGGTTCTGCATGTACTTACACAAGGAGCCTCGGTTTCTAGGCTCATTCTGAGGTCTTTCGGGGAAGTGGAGCCGAAACTGATGTTAACTTCAGGGGTAAAATCCCCTTGAATACACATCTTCTACTGTCAGCCCTTGTATTGTGTACCTAAGGTTAATCAATGTAAACGTTTCAAAGTCAAAACATATTTGTATTTTTGCTTCCTTTCATAATAAAACACTGCGTTAACCAGGCTTGGAGGATACAGGCACTTGCAGTGGTGATCAAGTAATCAGTGCAACACTCCTAAACAGTGTCCATAA
>CM054147.1:10743266-10780766 GCA_028751875.1 Rapana venosa
TATGTGTGTGAGTGTGTGTGCCTGTGTGTGTGTGTTTGTGTGTGTTTGTATGTTTGTGTGTGTTTATATGTATGTGTGTGTGCGCGCGCATATGCGTGTGTATGTGTGTGTGCGCGCGCGCGCGCGCAGTCTCTTGTGCGTTCATCAGGTGTGGTTTTACTCCTACAAATCTTTTGCATCTAGTTCTACCATTATTTTTTTTAAAAATGTATACCACTTTAAGTCACGAGATTTTTCTACGTGAAATTCGGGCTGCTCTCCCCAGGGACAGCGCGTCGCCACGAGAGCAGCGCCACCCACCACAACACCCCACCATCAGACAATAAATTGAGCAGTAATAATATTTCCATCCTGTAACATGAGGCTGTTTTACTTTTATTGGAAACTCCCTTTGGGTATAAAACCAGAATAACACCATCACGTCCCGGTGAGTAAATGTCTTGCGCACACACAAAATAATTTCCAGACATAATGATCTGACGAGACAGCTATTTTACAGGGTGGACCATCCCACAGAATGACAGGAATGGAACACAGCAGGCAATGTGTCACTGTGAAAATTGAACGATCTTTGGGTTATTTTGTGGTTGCAATTATATTGTATTGTATTATATTGTGTTGTGTTGTATTTCGTTCAATCCAATCTAATCCTGTTGTGTTGTGTTGTGTTGTATTGTGTTGCATTGCATTGCATTGCATTGCATTGCATTATACCGTGCTCTGTTGTGGTGTGCTCTATTTTTTGTAGTGTGGTGTTGTGTTGTATTGTGTGGTGTTTTTTCTTCTACTGTAATGTGTGGTGTTGTATCATATTATTGTATTGGATCGCATTGTATTGTGTTGTGATGTATTGCGTTGAATTGTATTGTATGATATTGTATTATATTGTTATTGTTATTTCTTGCACTGGATTGTGTTGTGTGACATTGTGCTGTGTTGTGCTGTGTTGTATAAATCATTTTCAGGCATGGCAAATTTATCCGCATGAAAATCGGGATCTGTTCACTTTCATATTTGCAAATGTATTTGTTTTCCCACGAGAGTAGCTTGTTCTAAAGAGTCATGCTCTTGCCGTGGGTTCTTTACTATGCACTAAATGTGTCTGTATGTGGCACCTAGATTTATCCTTTCATCGGAAAGACTAGCTCCAAGATCATCACTCAAGTTTCAATAGATGGGGACAAATTCCGGGTTCAACAAGGGATCAAACTAGTTACTTTTCATTTTTTAGGCAGGTGAATTACCTCTCGACCGCCTACCGACAGGCCCAGCGTGTCGTTTAGGTTTTCTTTCGATAATAACAGTCAAACGTGTTCTAATATCTTGCTTGTGTAAGCACTTTTATTTCTCTTTTCACACCATTGTGTTTATTGTTTTTCTTCACTTATTCACGTTGTGCATTCCCTAAATGGTAATAGAGACTTAATGAGGTAGATAGAATAGGAATAAAGGTAGTCTTATACCAAATAAAGGTTGGTATTGAATCAGTTTGTGTGTGTTTGTGTGTAAGTAAGTGTGTGGGTGTGGGTGTGCGAATGTGTGAATTTGCGCATGTTCGGTTGCCACACAATTGTGTGTGTGTGTGTGTGTGTGCGCGCGCGCGTGCGTGAGCGTGTATGCGTGCGTTTATGTGTGTATGTCTGTGTCTTCTTGCGTGTGCGTGTATGTGTGCGCTCACACGCGCGCAATAGCTGTTTATATTTCATTTCACCAGACTGTTGTTCAAACATAGCACGGCATTACGTCAAAAGAATAATAACACGTCCATTATCAGGTACTTCAATCCACCCCAATTCTATCCCGCCACCCCATTAACTGCAGCTGTTTTCTATTTTAAGGCATTGTCTCTGGAATTTAAAACCAAGACAGCACACGCAAGGCTCTATGAATAAATCATGACCAGCATGCCAATTTTCTGGGAAAAACAATCTGGCTGGATCGCAATTTCAGAAGGAAAATTCACCTTGTTGGGTGACGGAAAGTTGGCTGAGAAGATGTGTGGGTATTTCAGACAAAGAAAAAAGAATTCTTACTCTAGGCAATTACTACCTGTCAAGCAGATGTGGACATAAAACATACAGGCTTGTTTCAATAATGCTGACGGTCAGTCATGACTGAATTCATTCAAGAGATGACCTAAGTATCTACTGGTGTGTACACAAAGTAAGGCTCTATGGCAAGAAAACAAAAACAATGAGAAAAAAATTACTTGCAGAATTTATTTTGGATCCAGTGTTGGGTTCTTAGGCTATAAGAGTCTGGTTTGCTAATTGCACTTATGGAAAGTGTGTGTGTGTGTGTGTGTGTGTGTGCGTGCGTACGTGTATGCGCGCACACGTGTGTGTGTGTGTGTGTGTGTGTGTCTGTGTGTCTGTGTGTGCGTGCATGCGTGCGTGGGGGGATGGAATAGCCTAGTGAACAGAACATTGCACTCGCAATCTGATGACCCCAGCTCGATTCCCGTTCAAGGAAAATATTTTCCCCTGGAGTAAACATCAGTGCAGACTCCACTCTCCCCAAAAGTCCTTCGGATGAGACTATAAACCGAGGCCCCGTGTACGAACGCACGTAGAACATCTTGCGCACACGTTACATCCTATTCCACTTTTCATAAGGGTAGGCAATTGTGTGCTGGTGGTAACAGATGGCAGAATTTACAAAAACCGCATACACACAGGGAATGGATGTAGAAAAGCGCATAAGTGCTCATTCCATTATCCTTAATATAAAAGAATGAAATAAAAAGTTTAAAGAACCGAAAAAAAAGTATCATTGATCAACGAAAGTAGCCAGAACATTGTGGATGATATTTACAAAACTACATACATGCAAGAACTGGATGTCAAACAAAGCACATGAGTGCTTATGCCATTATCCTTGAGATAAAAGAATGAATAAATAAATGAATAAATAAACAAATAAGTATGCGTGTGTAAGTGTGTGTGTGTATGTGTGTGCCCTCACACGCGCGCGTTAGCTTTTCACATTTCATTTCATTGTTCCACCAGACTGTTGTTCAAACATGGCACGGCATTACGTCAAAAGAATAATAACACGTCCATTATCAGGTACTTCAATCCACCCTAATTCTATCCCGCCACCCCATTAACTGCAGCTGTTTTCTATTTTAAGGCATTGTCTCCGCAATTTAAAACCAAGACAGCACACGCAAGGTGCTATGAATAAACCATGACCAGAATGCCAATTTTCTAGGAAAAACAATCTGACTGGATAGCAATTTCACAAGAAGGATTAACATGGTGGGGTGACGGAAAGTTGGGTGAGCAGACATGTGGATATTTAAACATACAATAGAGAACTTCATTTCAAGCAATTACTGCCTGTCAAGCATATGTTCACATAGAACATGCTGGTTTCTTTTAATAAGACTGATATTAATGTCTAAATTTATTCTATGAATGTTTCATGTATCTGCTTGTGAGTAGATACATTAGGGTTCTTCTTTTGCTACCTCTTCTTTTCTTCTTCTTCTTCTTCGAACCCTCAGACAGCAACTCTGTTTCCCATGATGTAAGAAAGACGCAATGTGCTGCTGTTAAGCACCTGACATGTCAGACCCCGCGCGTCTGATTTCGACATAGGAGGAGGGAACTGTTATCTTTTTTAAGTTTTTCTGGAAAAAACCCCACAGAAGAATGAACCAAAAGGCAAAAAAAAACAAGGAGACGACAGGAAGAAAACGAACAAGGCAGGAATAAAGATAGTGAGAGAAAAGAGGGAATTCCTAGCTCAAAATTTCCTGAAGATGGGAATGTGACTTATACTGACAGGCTCCGGGGATCCCCTCGGAGGGAATCAGGATTGTATGGAAAAGGAAAAGTGCTGCAATAAAGGAGAAATGGCCTGCACCAATTCATGGACCAGCGATAGATGTTTAGCCCCTACCATAGTCTGGATGGTCAAGAGGAATTATGTTAAAAAAACTAAAAAGGTGGGGTGCACACACACACACACACACACACACATACATACACACACACACACACACACACACACACACACACACGTGCGCGTTAGATTTTTGACATTTCATTTCTGTGTACCACAAGAATCATCCAAACAGTGCACAGCAGCACCCCAAAGGAACGAAAACATTTCCATTGTAAGACAAGTCATTGAAAAATACAGAAATACTTCTTACAATGTACATGATAATGATAAATGATAAGATCACTATATTTTACCTGGTGTAACCAGCCTGTGACCCAGATACCTACGATTTTCTAGTGATAATTTTTTTTTTAGCAAAATTGTGGAAGAGACGTCATCATGGCCGCCGGAAGTATACATTATATGGCGGTTCTGGGCATGCCCATCTCTTATATATGTCCCGTAGTTTTGGAAAACTATGAGACGTGGAATGGCGCGTTACTTCTATTCCCATTCCATTGGCTGCACCTGTTTTCTATTTGAAGACATTGCCTCTGCGTTATACAACAAGGACAACGCACGCACATCTTTATGAATAAGCCATTAGCACGATGTCATATTTCTGAGAAAAAATGGTGTTGCTAGATAGAAATTTCATGGGAGGAATCATTTTATAGGATAACGAGAAGTTTTATGAGCAGACACGTGGATATTTAAAATACATTTGGGGCATTTTCCGTCTGTTGAACGGATTTAGGCATTAAAAAGGGGACGGGATAGCTTAGCGGTTAGAGCGTTGCGCATTGCGCTCGCGATATGACGACCTGGGTTCAAATCTCGTTCAAGAGGATTTTTTTTTACCCGGAGTTATCATCAGCGCCGACTCCACTACGCCACAAAGTCCTTTGGATGAGACTATACACCGAGGTACCGTGTGCAGAACATCTTGTTAAAAACTGTTCTTTTCGGAAGAATAGGCCATTATGTGCTGGTAGGAATGGATGACAGCATTTGCAAAAACCGCATACACACTGGGACTGGATGTAAAAAAGGACTTGATTACGTATTCCATAATCCTCGAAACGAAAGAGAAAGTAATAAATTAAAAAAATAATGTATAAAGAAAGAAAGAACGAAAGAAACCCTTACATATTCGTTTCAATACTGACAGCCAACCATGCCTGATTTTCTTTTTATGGATGTTTTATGTATCTTCAGAGGAGTAGACAAGTTAGTGAGTGTATGTGTAGTTTGTTTATGTGTGGTGTGTGTGTGTGTGTGTGTGTGTGTGTGTGGTGTGTGTGTGTGTGTGTGTGTTGGAGGGGTGGTATGCGCACGCGAGTGTGTGTGTTGGTGGGGGGGGGGGGGGAGGAGGAGAGGAGAGGATTACGTGTGTGTGTTGGTGTGATGTGTTTTTTGTGTATGTGTGTGCGTACGTGCGTGTGTGTGCGTGCGTGTGTGCGCTTGTATGTGCTAGTTTTTGATGTTTCATTTCTTTCTATGGCGCAGTACCATACCAAACGAACAAACACGCTTCCATGATTACATGACACGGTAGAGTTCACTGCGCAACAACTCATTTCCTATCCCAGCAACTGGAACCAACCATTTCCATTTTAGGACACTGGTTTTTGAAATCTTAACAGTACACACAAGATGCGCAAGATGTTCTGCGACAATTCGCACTCTGGGTCTCGCTGGGTTCATGGCTGCATACGAAGTACTCGTAGCAGAATAGAATCAGTGATGGTGTTTACCTCAATGTAGAATTCCTTTAAAAGGGTGCATCTGTGGAGGGAGGGGGAGGAGGATCGATCCCCGGCCATCAAATTACGAGAGTAACGGTTCTAACCACTAGGCTATCCTGACCATGCAGAATGTGTTAAGAGCTTGTATATGGATGTTAAAGAAGTAATGTATCACTGCTATAATTATTCAGTTAGTTAGTTACTACCTGATCTACCAGATTTGGCAATGAACGTACAATGCGTTTCACTGATGCCAGTTTAATATTTGCGTTTCTATGTTTCATGTATCTGTTGATGGGTAGACAAATTCACATTCCGTGTCAAAGAATGATTGCTTTAATTAATGAAAGAGAATGCAAAAAGAATTTTCCTACGTCTGTTTTGCTAGGTATGACTGTGTAAGGAAATAACTATTTTTGTTCTTTAGTGTGTGTGTGTGTGTATGTCTGTGTCTGTGTGTTTGTGTGTGTTGCTGTCTTCAATTTAACGTCTGTTCACTCTTGTGTGTCTATGTGATTCTGTGTCTGTGTGTTTTTTTCTTCTGTCATATAAACATTTTTTCTACTTTAACAGTTTATTCAATCAATTCAATACATCAAGGAAAGGAACTGCGAAAAAAAAATCAACTTTCTTTACATCCCACCTCCATTTCCTACTGTTGTTATTAATCATAGGAAACATCCTGTGGGAAAAAAAAAGAAAACGTTCCTGTGAATCACTTCTCTGGCAATAAATCGTCAACAGGGAGGCAATTTCTAGCCACAATGCACTGACAGCCTGGCAACCCCACACCCTCCTTGATTTCGGCGGGTTGACAGGAATGGAAATCGGCAGACATGTTGATGTTACGGTGATGGAATATTCCTGGTTGTTATGTGATGACCATCTGCCGTGCGTGTTATTGTGGTCTTTAAATAAGGTCTGTTGTGGTAAGAGTTGTTCGACGTTGTTTATATTTGTAGCTTGAATGGCAATATTGTTGGTAACATAGTTTTTTAGTTGCTGTAGAGTCTGTTATCGTTCCATTCTTTCATTTTGTGCTATTCTGAAATAAGTGATACACACATATATATATATATTAATATATATATATATATATATATATATATATATATTATATATATATATATTTATATATCTGTGTATATGTTTGTTTGTTTGCTTGTTTGTGTGCGTGTGCTTATTTGTGGGTGTATGTGGGTGTATCTTTCTGTCTTTGTGTTTATGTGTGTGTTTGTGCGTCAGTGTGTGTGTGTGTGTGCGTGTGTATCTGTCTGTGTCTGTCTGTGTATGTGTGCCCGCGCGCGCGTATGTGTGTGTGTGTGTGTGTGTGGGCACACACGCACGCACACGCGCATGTAGTATCTCAGTGGGTAGAATGTCTTTAATCATGAGCTATCACTGTAAATCTCATTTCCTTGTACTTGCAATTAGATCAGATACGATCTTTCGCAAGCCTTTGAAATGAACGCCAAAGTCCTATGCTCAAATGCATGGTAGAAGTTGTATTCACACACACACGCGCGCGCGCGCGCACATGCACACACACACACTTTGAAAATCTTCCCATCCATCTTTTTTTGCAGAAATGTGAGGCTATTAGGCCTAAAGTACAGATGGCAGGAACATGATCCAACATGCAGCTGAAAGCTTCAGTGATGCGTTGTGTTTTGCTGTTGATGGAGCATTTATCCTGTGAACATGGTGGTTATGGTGTGTTCGATATAAAAGCTAAATAACCTGATGTGTGTCTGTCTCTTTGTCTCAGTTTTCTTGCTCTGTTTCGTCTGCTTCTCTTTCTTTATCTATATCTCAATGTCTGTGTGTGTTTGTTTGTCCTTTCTCTCTCTCTCTCTCTCTCTCTCTCTCTCTCTCTCTCTCTCTCTCTCTCTCTCTCTCTCTCACTCACTCACTCACTCTGTACGTGCGTTCGCAATATGTCAATTTAACGTTTCTCTCTACTTAAGCAGCTTATTCAATCAGTTCAATACACCGTATGTGTGTGTGTATTTTTGTGTGTGGTCTATCCGTCTGCATGCATATATGCCTGTCTGTTTTTGTCTGTCTGTGTGTCTGTCTGTATATTTGTATGTGGTTCTTTATATGTGCGTGTGCACTCTATCTTTTGTCATCTAAAATCACTTCTAAAGTCAGCCAACATCTCGTTCAAACCGAGTGCAATGCCCTGAGAGAAAGAAAGAAATAAAATAGGCCCATCATCATCAGACAATTTCTGCCGCACCAACCCTTTCGCCATCACATTACCCAAGCAGCTTGCCGTTGAAATTGTCTTTGAAATGTGAAACCAACACATCACCAGTACGTTTCGGAATAGATCGTGATCAGGAAGCCATTACTTTTTTCAGAGATGATGGTTTGACGAGACTGTAATCTTAACTGGAAGATTTATATCATGGCAAACTGATAAGAATGACACACAGCAGTTCTTTGCGACATCAAAGAAATAGGATAGGCTTGATTGTGAAACAGTCACCGCTTTATGGGTGGATATTGAGAACTGAACAGAAACGTGTTTGTTGTGAGCCGAGGATGTAATATATAGTTCTTTATTCAGACAGAGAAACAGAGATAGATGGACAGACAGAGATAGATGGACAGACAGAGAGACAGAGAGACAGAGAGAAAGAAAGACAGAGAGACAGACAGATAGATAGATAGATAGATAGATAGATAGATAGATAGATCGATAGATCGATAGATCGATAGATAGATAGATAGATAGATAGATAGATAGATAGATAGATAGATAGATATTATATGCATGTGTGTTGTTGTCGCAGCTGCTGCTACTGCTGCTATTGTTGTTGATACAGCATTTTTTCTCTGTCACTTTTAATAATTTTGTTTAATCAGTGTCCAACATCACCAGAAGGCCAAAATTCGTCCATCATATTTGACAGTTAATTGTATAGCAACCTCATTTTCAAGCCATTAACTGCAACTGTTTTCTTTTACAGCCCAGGAGAAAGAACATAACGGCCTAAGTACGTTTCCGTGAATTCACCCAACGCAAGAAGCCATTTTCCAGCGATAATTATCTGACCAGCTAGCCACTACGTTTAACCGGAGATGCATTTTCCGGCCTGACAAGAAAAGAATTGGGAAAACTGATGGGCAATATTGAGATGAAGAATACCTGTGAATTTTGCAGAATGATCACGTTCTATGTGGCTATGGTGCTGGACATTCAGGTTTGTGTTGAACGAAGAGTTTCTATTGTCAGAAGTTATTGATATGATATGTGTTCGTTCCTCCGCTAAAGCTCTGACGTTTATCGATCATGAGTGTGGGTGTGTGCATGCGCATAGATGAACGCCCATGTGTGTGCACGCGCATGGGTGTGCGCAAGTGTGTGTGTGTATGTACTGGTCTTTCAATTTTTACTACTTTTGCTACTTCATTCAATCCCTTCTTATCATCCTGAAAACGAAACCAAAAGGATTTTTCAATTACAGTTGATAATGAATTTACGGTAAGGAACTCTTCATGCGACTAAACCCGGCAGGGGTTTTTTTCAACAATAATCAATGTCCTCAAGGGTTGAAAAAAACACCACAGCACACGCCACACTCGTGAATAAATAGTTAGAAAGAGGCCATTTTCTCAAAGGGATGGCCTGACCAGATAGTGATCCTCCTGGGCAGTCCATTTCATCAGCTGGAGGAAAGGGGAAAGGGAAGGGGTGGACAGGCGGACATCACGCTGATGCGACTCTCCCGGATTTCAGCCAATCAGCAGCTGTCCGCAGATCTGGGTCACTGAAAATAACTGCTATGCCGAAACTTGTTGATGTTTTTATTCGTTTCTTGTGGCTTTTTTTTTCTTAACCAATTAGATAGATAGATAGATAGATAGATAGATAGATAGATAGATAGATAGATAGATAGATAGATAGATAGATGGATAGATGGATGGATGGATGGATGGATGGATGGATAGATAGATAGATAGATAGATAAATAGACAGACAGAGAGACAGACAAAGAGACAGACAGACAGACAGACAGACAGACAGACAGACAAGACAGAAGACAGACAGACAGACAGACAGCCCAACAGACAGACAGATGCTGAAAGACTCCCTGTCTTCCACGCAGGGGCACCCAATATGTTTGACATTTGTTATGTGCAGAACAAATCTATGATAAACTGCTGTTATTAAACGATGCTTTGAATTGTTTATTGCATGCAGTTTCGGAAGCTGTTTACTCTATCACAGGAACTTCCCAGCAGGCCAGATTACGAACAAAAACATTTCAAAGTTATTATGTTTTGGGGATTTGTGTCTTTCATTCATTTAGAGGATAATGGAATATTTTTGCATGTGCTTTGTTTTACATCCAGTAAGCACTTTTGTCAATGCTGTCATTGTTTTATAACTTGTCAGAATATGTGTGTGTGTGACTGTCTGCCTACATGAGTGCCTGTGTACTTCTGTGCATGGGTGTCGTGCAAGGGTACACGCGCGTGCGCGTGCGCGTGCGCGTGCTTGTGTGTAAATGCATATGCGTGCGTGCGTATAAATTCGTGCGTGTCCGTTTGTATATGTGTGTATGTGTGTGTCTGTGCGTGCGTGCTGGTATGTATGTGTGTATGTGTATGTATGTGCGTGTCCATGAACGTGAGTACGGTTGTGTGTGTGTGTGTGTGTGTGTGTGTGTGCGCGCGTGCGTGAGTACGCATCTCTATATATGTGTTTGCGTGTCTGTGTGTGTGTTTATCCGGTGATATTTTAAATGTTGCTGCTAGTACAGTTTATTTACCACCCTGAATAAAAAGGCAGGCAAACATTTCGACACACCACATCAGACAGCTAAATATCCCCACACAACACATCAGACAGCTAAATATCCCCACACAACATATCTGACAGCTAATATCCCCACACAACATATCAGACAGCTAATATCCCCACACAACATATCAGACAGCTAAATATCCCCACACAGCACATCAGACAGCCAAATCCCCACACTACACATCAGACAGCCACACATCCCCACACACCACATCATTTAACCACACATCCCCACAAACATCAGACAGCAACATCCCCACACACCACATCATTCAACCACACATCCCCACACAACACATCATTCAACCACACATCCCCACACAACACATCAGACAGCCACACATCCCCACACACCACATCATTTAACCACACATCCCCACACAACACATCAGACAGCCACACATCCCCACACAACACATCAGACAGCTAAATATCCCCACACAGCACATCAGACAGTCAACAGCCCAACACTCCCATTCCTAGCCTATCAACGCCAGCTGTTTTCAATTATAAGAAACTTCCTCTAGGGGGAGACAAAAACGGTTCAGCGCGTGCAAGCCTCTGTGAATGAATGGCCTTTTTTCGGACCCCATTTTCTTTCAGATAATTGTGTGGTCAAACAGTGATTTCACAGGCTGCTTTGTTGTGTAGGCTGGCAGGTATGGGAAATAATGGTCAAGGTGTGTGGACATTAAGAAGACGAATAGTTATTGCGTTGTGGGCATTTACTTACTACCTGTACATTAAAATGTTGATATTGAAAATTAATGTTTTCGAAGTAAGTACATATATATCAATATATATATATATATATATATATATATATATATATATATATATATATATATATATATATATATATATATATATATATATGTATACATATATGAGACAGATTAGGTGGAGGATGGACACATGATGGTTTCCTACTATGTCAAACACGGAATGATACTCTATTGGAAAGTCCATTTCCTGCAGAGGTCATTTCAGCCGGGAGCCTTGATTAGCTATGCTAAGTCTATCTCAGAAGCCTTTGAGCCAGCTCAAGTCCCTGATGGAAACCAAGAAACAGATTGAAAAGTGTGTGTGGGTGTCAAGTCAAGTCAAGTCAATTTTTTATTTCCAGATGGTACATTGAATAAGCAATATATTTGGGTTTTTTCATCAAACCATCTATCTAGGAACAAAACCTTGATCAATATTATCTAACTACATTGTTACCATAACCAATAATAATAAGACTAACTCCATAAGAAAAAAAGAGATAGAGCAAAAAAGAAAGAAAACACACGCGCACACACACACACACGCGCGCGCGCTTACACAACACCACACACACACACACACACACTCACACGCCACAAAAAACAAAACAAAAACCAAAAAAGACCTCATCAATAAGAAAAATGGACCCCCCCATCCCCCGCCAAACAAGAAAAATACACTGCATTACTCGTACATACATACACGCCGCGCGCGTCACACCCACACACAACACACACAACACCACACACACACACACACGCACACGCACACGCACACGCAACGCAATATAAAGCAACACAACCCAACCCAACACAACACACACAACACACACACACACACACACACACACACACACACACACACATCCACACACACACACATTCATACACATACTCAAGTTTTGAAGTACGGAATGATGTGTGAGTGTGTGTGCATAGATTTATGCAATCTGTTCACCTTTAAACGATTCGGAACTTTTATTCCAACCATCTAGCATTCCACGTCAATCTCAATACTGACATTCTGGGAAACAAGTATCAAAAACATCTCTATTGTATCAGACAGCAACGCCCACTATAACCGGTCTATCACTCCACAAACCGGCTGGTTTTCGATAATAAGAAAGGTTTTCTGTGATTTAAAAACAACACAACAGCCACGCGTGTTGGTAAATAAATCTCCGAAAAAACGCCACTTTTCCTGAGCTAATAGTTTGGCCAGATAGCCGTCTTCCCGAGTGGTCCATCTCAGGAATGGAAATGCGTGGATATACAGACATTATGGGGCGAAATTACCCCCATTTATTTTGCAGTTAATACATGCTGTAACTGGTAAGATTGTCTGTAATGAAAAAGAATGCATGCGCTTTTTTATTTACTGTTTGAGAGCCACGAATATTCGCATTTTCCTGAAGAAAGGGAAAATCACCAATTATCGAATGCTTGTTTATAGCCCTGCAATGCCTTTGATTTGCTATAATAAGTTTATGTCTATTTTACAACATTGTATTCCTACATTTGTGTGTGGGGGTACGTGTGTGTGAGTGTGTGAGTACGCGGTGCATGTGTGTATGCGCGCGTACGCGCGCGTGTGTTTGTGTGTGTGATTTTTTTTTAAAGTTACCTTTGAATGTTCATACCAATTCGAAATGTAGTTTTCTTACATCTTTCGAGATCACTAAACGTATCAATGTGCCTGTCAGTATTGTAATTGCCCTTCATGGGATGATTAAAGTGTCTTTGACTTGACTTGACGTGACTTGCTATAGAATGGTGATGTAGTCAGTGCTGGAAGCCATACCAGAAGAGGAAGGACGAGAAGGGTGGAAAGTTACGCTAAATCAAATCTCCAGAACGGGGCAGGATGGCCTGGTGGTCAGAGCCTTGAGCTCATGGTCTGACGGTCCGGGTTCAAGACACCCCAAGGCGCCCGTTAAATAGGAGTTTTCTCCTGGAGTTAACATCAATACCGACTCAACTTCCCTTAAAGTCCTTTAGACGAAACTATAATCCGTGTGCAAACGCATGAAGAGCAGCTTGCACACACGTTTAAAAACCGGTTCGCCTTTTGGAAGAGTGGGCCGTTTGTGACATTAATAACGGATGACAATCTTGTTTTTAAAACGTACGCAAAGACATGTAGTGTGAAGACATCATCCCCAAATCGGAATACGGCTACCTTAATGGTGGGGAGAAACGGTCACATACATAAAAGTCTCACCATTGGTGAACCCATGAGCTCTAGCCGAGGAACGAAATAAAAAGCAAAACTCCTCTTGTCGTGACCTTCATGTTCCTATTTCACTTCCAGTAAATTACACCGACTTTGCTCGGATGTGACAGTTCCCAAACATCAAGTGTCACAGATTTAAGGGATCACTGTCAGCGTAATACGTGGTATAAGATAGGATCAATAAGAAGCAAGACAACATTCTGTAAGACGTGGGTGATATATATGTTGCCTAGTTAATCTGGCATCATGGTAAAGTTATTACCATCTGACGTCCAGTCTTGGTAATGTAACGTCTTGTGTTTCTAAAGCTCAGGAAACTATCGTAAACGATCTTGTTAACTACATAACATCAGGGTACGTCAGTGTGTGTCGACGTGATCGCATGACAAAATTTACAAAACTGCAAGCACACGGGGACTGGATATATAAAAACCCCAGAGTGTTATTCCATTCTTCTCGAAATAAAAGAATAGTACTAAACGAATATAGATCAGATAGGCAAGGCCTTTTCTACACGTCTAATATCAACGTGGGGATTTTTAGTTGTTGGTTTTATTTCCATTCCTCATTAGCTCTGAGGTTCACTATAATAATGTGATTGTACGTGTACAACCGTGTGTGTATGTATGTGGTGTGTGTGTGTTTGTGTGTGCGTATGTGTGTGAAGGAGATAGATAGAGAGACAGACAAACAGATATAGCAATAAGGATACAGAGGGGAGAAAGGCAGACAGAAAAATATACAGATACACAATTAGCAATGGAAAAGGGGAAAAAAATAAGAAACACACACATACACATACACACAGGAGAGAGAGAGAGAGAAGAGAGAGAGAGAGAAAGAGAGAGAGAGAGAGGAGAGAGAGAGAGAGAGAGAGAGAGAGAGAGAGAGAGAGAGAGAGAGATGAATTATGAATGGAAAAGGGAGAAAATGAAACACACACACACACACACACACACACACACACATCGCACACACACACGGACAGACAAAGAGTGAGAGAATCCTCAGTCACCCGTAACGGTGGTGTCACCACCACCCCATCCATCACCTGCACATTTCACAGGTGTCTGCTTTCTAAGTGGGAGGGGGACAGGGCAGGACAGGGGCACTAACTTGGATCACAGACACTGCCCCATACATCTTCCCCACTTCCGCCTATACTAACTAGTTCACTCCCCTTGTTAAAACCCGCTCCAATACCGCCTGTCAAAATGGCTGATTGATGGAGACAATATCTCCGGGGTCCTCAGAGTGCACTGTGTCTATTCACTCTGTCTGCTGGGATATATATGTAAGCTTTTGTTGTTGTTGGTTTTTTCCTTTTTGGTCAGTTCTGGAATAGTTTCCAAGCATCATGAGATTGAGATTGATATTAATTTTGTTGTCGTTTGTTGTGAATGCGGAAATTGTGGGTGGTTAGAGCGCAGAACATAATAATAATAATAATTAATAATAATAATAATAATAATAATAATAATAATAATAATAATAATAATAATTATAATGATAATAATAATAATAATAATAATAATAATAATAATAATAATAATAATAATATTGATAATAATAATAATAATAATAATGATAATAATAGTGATAGTAATAATAATAATAATAATAATAATAATAATAATAATAATAATGGAACTGGCGCTATATCTTGCAAAGACAAATCAAAGCGCATGCATGCATTTAACCTAATCTTACACAGTCATGCAATCAATGATAACTAATCAATAGTTTAACATGAAATCTTACTGTAGATGATGATAAGGATTCCAATCTCCATTCCACAGAAGTGTCCTCTATTCAAGGAGATTTGTCTACTGGAGTTAACAATGGCGTTGACTTCATACTCTGGAAGTCCTTTGGAATATACTACAAAAGGAGGTCGATTATACAAATGCATGTAGAGTATCTTGTGCATTCGTGACAAAAATATATGTTTCGTAGAAGAGTAGACCCGCTATTGCAAGGGAGATGCATGACGCGTACATACCCAGCATGCAGCCTGCTATCTGGAATGAGATGGGCTCCACCAGAGTCAACTTCCCCGCGGCACACTGCCCTAAAACTTAAGTGCAGTGTTCTCCGGGAGGTCTCCAAGACTTAAGGAGAAGTTAAGTCAATTTATTTTTTGTAGGGCAGCCAGCAGATTAGCAGAGCTTAAGTATTAGTGCTCTGCTTCACAAAGTCCTGAAAGATGCTGAAATGAAGTGATGTTGTAAAATATGTACAAGAATGCCATCAAAGCAAAACAAAGGAAGTGAACCAAGGTGAAACAAGAGACCAAACATTTAATCATTTGCAAGTGTCTATACACTTCAGGTTAACTAGCTTTTCTTTCTTCTTCTTCAACGAGCTCTCTGACAGCAGCCATTGCCGTCTGCCATATAAGCAAAAATGAGTTACACTGCTGTCAAGCGCTTGACAAGTCTGGCCCAGTGCATCTGACTTCGGCGTGGGAGATAATTGTTATATTTTTAGTCTTTCTGGAAAAAAGGCAGGAGAATGAACAAAGAAGGCAGAAAAAAAGACAAGAAGGAGGTGACAGGAAGACAAGGAACAAGGCAGAAACAAAGAGAGGGACAGCACAGAACTTCCAGTGCGTGGTGATGCTATTCATACTGACAGGCCCCCGGCATCCCCACGAGAGAAACTAACTTTCGATTGATTAGAAATGAATAAGAACAATATAAAAAAAAACAGAACATTAACCCGTTTCATGGATAATGAATAAATAAATTCAAAAAAGTGCTAGCTATTTAAAACGACGGGAACATGAAGAAAGAAAGTAAACGTGTACAACAACACAGAGAGTCAACTTGCAGAAAATTAATAAGAAAGTAGGGAGGGGGGTTGGGAGGGAATGATTAAATGACATTGAAACGGGAAGACGCCTGCAGATAATCAGCCTCCCCTTCACAGTCTGTCGAAATGTTCTTGCTTTATTTTTCCTGATGGCATAGACTTAAGTCAGTTTCTTTTTCTTCTGCCAAAGAAGAATACTGTTCTGTAAGAAATAATTATAATATTATGAATGCGATACAGAATTGTGCCATATGACAAGTAAGGTGGAAATGTTGATAACATTATAAACTATTGATGGTTTGTTTGCTGAAGATTGCTTATGGTTTGAGAGTTTTCTCTGTAGCCATCGACTTATTTGGGGGGACGAGACAGTTCAGGGTTCAGAACACTCGCTTTCCCCAACTAAGGTTAAGAAGCATCGAGCAGTGGCTTCCAAGTGGATGGGTGACTGTTTGTGCCTTGGCTTTACTTCAGTACAGTCCCCCTATTCACCCAGCTGTAAATGGGTTCGTGTCCTCTTTAGGGTCAGGGGAAAATAAACATTCAGCTAGAGGAGATGGGCGCCGCCCTCAATATGCTGGCTCCTAGAACAGCTGAGGTCTCTGACATCTGGCTCCCAACGACCACATAGGTTACGGGAAAACTTTTACCTTTACCTTTTACCGGCCCAGTTTAATGTCTCAATGCCTGATCTCACAAACAGCCCTTCATCCAAACACTCTAAGTTTATAGATAGGTACATTTATATAACATATCTTATATGTTTATCTATCAAGTTTACTAGTAAAGCATAACTCTTGTTTGCTGTTTGGCATTTTTTAAAAGGATCAACAAAATGCCACTTCCTCTTTGTGTATTTCTGAAGTGGTCCTCACACTTGCAGCTCTTTACAGCCACGCTCATTTCTATGAATGATTTTGCTATTTTTGAGGACGAGATAGGGTAGGTTTTGTTGTTATATCTCTTTTCTTCTCTTTTTATCTCTGCCCCTGCTTATGAATATGTATGCGTATATTAAATGTATCATATATAGTGCTTATGAATATGTATGTGCATATTAAATGTATCGTGCGTATGTGTATTTACTTTTTCAAGCTAAGAAAAGCACAGACATAACCATTACAATCTTCATTTTCTAAAGTGTATGAAATGGACGCCAGATAAACAGGCTAAGGCTGTTCTGGGTTTTTCCCACAAAAACTGCACGGAGAGAGAGAGAGAGAGAGAGAGAGAGAGAGAGAGAGAGAGAGAGAGAGAGAGAGAGAGAGAGAGAGCAACAGAAAAAAGAGACAGGCTGAGAGACAGACAGAAAGGTAAAGAATGAGGGAGAGAGAAAACTGGAGAGACCAACGTTCCAACACACATACACACGCACACGTACAGAGAGAGAGAGGGGCAGACAGACAGACAGACAGTCACACAGATAGACAGTCACACAGACAGACAGACAGAGAAAAGATAATAGAGATGAAGAAAGGCAGACGAGTAGAAGACCCGAAAGACAAACAGTGACAGAAAGAAAAGAACAGGGCGAAAAGGCAGAGAAGGAGAAATGACAGAGTCAGTTAACAAAAGACAGAACAACAGTAGGACGGAAAGAAGAAAACAAACAGGCAGAACGACTGAGTATCAAACACCATCATTTTCTGCTGCGGTCATCATATCAATCCTAGTACACTTGAGGACAGATTGCCTCGTGGTTAGAGCAATGACCTCCAGTTATCACCCCCTGAAAACAGCCACACCCGTTCCAGGCGCTTTGTTCCCTGGAGTTAACATCAGCGCAACTCTACTCTGCCGAAAGTCCTTTGGATAAGGCTATAAACATTCCCCCGTGGGGATTCCGGGAGTCTGACAGTATGAATAGCATCTCTACATTCTGGAAATGTTTTGAGCTAGAAATTTATCCTTTTCTATCACTCTCTTTGTTTCTGTCTCGTTGCTTTTCTTCCTGTCAAACCCTTCTTGTCTATTTTCTGCCTTCTTGGTCCATTCTCCTGCTTTTTTTCCCAGAAAGACTTAAAAATTCTCTCTTATGCCGAAGTCGGATGTGTTGGGCCTGACTTGTCAGGCGCTTAACGGCAACGTGACGCATTTTTGCTCATATTACAGACAACAAAAGTTGTCTGAATGTTCAACGAAGAAGAAGAAGAACAACAACAACAACAACAAGAACAGCAACAACAACAACACCGAAACAACAACAACAACAACAATAACAAGAAGAAAAAGAAGAAAACTATGAACCCAGATCCCGTGTGCAAACGCATGCAGAACACCTTGAACTATCGTAGAAAAAAGAAAACCCTTTCCGCATTTCAAGAGAATAGGCGATAGGTGGGAACGGATACCAACATTAAAAAATCTGCATTCACACTGGAATCAGAATGCAGTTGTTTTAATAATTGCAGAAAAGCTATCCATACACATAAAAATGTGATCTCATCAGTTGTAGAACTCGGAGTTTTAGCCGGTAAACAAAGAAAAAAACTAATACACTTTACCAGCCAAGTGGACAGTGACAAGTAGGTTCTGTTTCATCTGCATGTCTTCCATCTCAAGGGAACATAGTCCATCACAAAATGAATACTGTATGACTCGACATCGTCAACTCGCGCAAGCGCACGCACGCATACACGAACACACATACACACACACTCGGATTAATATAATGCAATAGGTAGACGTGCTACTGTGTCTGTCTCCTGTGGTTTGTGCGAATGTTCAAAACAAGTATATGTCATAAAAGGGAATACCATATCGTACATTATAATGTATGTGTGTGTGTGTGTGTGTGTGTGTGTGTGTGTGTGTGTGTGTGTGTGTGTGTGTGTGTGTGTGTGTGTGTGTGTGTGTGAGTGTGTGTGTGCGTTGTGTGTGCAAGTGTAAGAGAAAGAGCGAGCTTGTGAGTAAAATAAGAGAAAAACATGTGTCTGTTCATGACTATCTGCATGAATACACATGTCAGTTTGCGTGTCTGTGCGCTAGCGTGTGTGCATGCATATTTTTTACCATGTACGGTTGCATTATTTGAATGTATGCATGAGCACGAGCGTGCGTGTCTCTGCATATGTGGGTATGCCAATCACGGGCAGGTTCGTGTATGAATGAGGACTTTCCCGCTAGTTTGTCAAAGAGTACATTTTAGCACGTGTTTGGGCGCGCAAGTGGGTCTGTGTGTGTGTGTGTGTGTGTTGTGTGTGTGTGTGTTGTGTGTGTGTGTGTGTGTGTGTGTTGTGTGTTTGTGTGTGTTGTGTGCGTGTGTGTGTGTGTGTGTGTACCCTCAGGCGGTCACACCTCCTGGTCTGTCCTTTCTCACACTTGTGCACGAGCAGAGGCAGGATGAATGAATGCAGCCTTTGTCCAGTTGTTCTTATTTGGACTTTTGACTCCTTCTGTCCAGTTTTGCAATCCGTGACAATTCCGCCATTGCAACAAAACCTGCAGAAATCAACAAACATTTTCAATACTTCACTGGTTGTTGAAGTCACGTCTTCTATAACGATTTTTTAAAAAAGAAAACAACCTACTCGAGATTCAAAATCAAATCGTCAAAGTAAAAACCAGTCTTTAATGGCCCACAGAGAAGCGGCATGATACGTTCACTCAGTTTCCCACTCTGCCTGATTTTTGGGGTGTAGTGGGAGACAATGCCACCACTGGCATGTCCATTTCACCCTGGTGTTTCACAACGTTACACGCTCCCTGAAGGAATATCATTGTTGCTCTGAGAATGCCTTTTTTTAAGGAAGGATCTGATTCTGCACGAGCCAACAAATACAATTATTGCGGGACTGTTTTGTTCTTGGTAATGATGAGTTTTGGTTTTGGGGGGGCTTAAGGTTTGGGAAGCTTTTAGAACAAGTCGATTACTGTCTGCGTGCAGAGATGTTCCAACTGTGGAGATATAGGTTGTGAATGTTGTTGTTTTTTCAGGTGCTGAAGATTTGTTGGTGGTCTTGTAGTAAAAATCGTGGTTCTTGTAGTGCTTTTGTTGCTGGTGCTATTTTTGTTCGTGTTTTGGCTGCTGTTTCTGGTGCTGCTGTAATATTAATGATGATGCTACTGCTACAGTTATGTTTTGTGTTTGTTCTCATGTTGTTGCTCTTGTAACTGTTGTAGTTTCCCTCAATGATGCAGCTGTTGCTGTCCTACTTTATCATCATTGTTGCTGCTGCTGCTCCTCTGGCTTTTGATGTTGCTGGTGCAAAGAAGTTAGCACTTTTCCATTACATTCTTGTTGTTGTTGTTGTTGGTATTGTTATTGTTCTTGTTATTTGTAGAAGTAGTAGTAATAGAGTAGCAGAGTTATTATCATTAAAGTTATTGCAGCCATTTTTATATCAACAGATATTAAGCAGCAACCAGCCAACAGCTTAAAGCATACCCCATATTTTCAACCATGACACCTCCACCCACCTCTGTGCTCCGCTACATAGAATATAAATATTATCTCACCCCTCCCACCCATCCCTCAACCCCACCTGTCCCACCCCCACCACACCCTACCCAGCCCATACCCCCACCAATCTCTACCATACCGTGTCCCCAATCATAAACTAACGTCGAGAGATGTTGACTTATCTCGCCTGAATAGCTACCTAGCCAGGGACTATTTTCCACCCTGAAGGGAAGGTAGGTAACTCAAGTCTATTGGCTGTTGGGCTGAACATGTCCTGAAAGAGACAGTGTTGTCATTTCCCTCACGAGCTGTCCAGTGTGCCTGACTGCTTCACAGACATGGTGTTGTTCACGCCTGAAGACGCTGGTCAGTGTACAGTCCCAGCAGACTTGTGTTCTTCTTCACGGGTGTGATGTGTGGAGTACTGCCTGGTCTTCTGGTAAAGAGAAGCCATGTCTGTCTATAAAGTTACTGCTTTGTCTGTCCAGAGTTCTTGTTTTGTTTGTTTTGGGGCTGATGTGGTCATGTGCCTTGTTAATCTGGTGTGGGTTTTTTTCTTGTTGTTGTTAGTGTTATGGTTGCAGCTGCTTTTTTATTTTTCTTCTTCTTCTTGTCTTCTGTTTGTTGTTCTTGTTGTTCGTGTTCTTGTCCTTGTTGTTTCCCTTCCTCTCCTTTTTCTTCTTGGTGGTGGTTGTGGTGGTAGTCGTAGCAGTAGTCATAGTAGTAGTTGTAGTAGTCATCGTAGTAGTCGTAGTAGTAGTTGTTGTTGTTGTTGAGGATGTTGTTGTAGAAGTAGTAGTAGTAGTAGTAGTAGTAGTAGTAGTAGTAGTAGTAGTAGTAGTAGTAGTAGTAGTAGTAGTAGTAGTAGTAGTAGTGGTAGTAGTAGTAGTAGTGAGTTACTATCATTACAGTCAGTGTTACCATTTTTACGTCAACAGATATGGAGCAGCAACCAGCTGACAACTTATAGTGCGCCCCATATTTCCATTCATAACACCTCCACCTACCCCCGATCTAACCTAGATAGAATATAAATATTACCTCATCCCTACCACCCACCACCCACTCCCACCCGGCCCACCTCACCTTACCCCACCCCCAGTCTGCTGTGACCAATCTCTACCTTACCGTGTCTCCAATCATAAACTAACGTCAGGAGTTGTTGACTTATCTCGCCTGAATAGCTACCTAGCCAGTGACTATTTCCCCTGAAGGGAAGGCAGGCAGCCCACATCTATTGGCTGTTGGGCTGAACATGTCCTGAAAGAGACAGTGTTGTCATTTTCCTCACGAGCTGTCCAGTGTGCCTGACTGCTTCACAGACATGGTGTTGTTCACGCCTGAAGTCGCTGGTCAGTGTAGAGTCCCAGATGACTTGTGTTCTTCTTCACGGGTGTGATGTGTGGAGTACTGCCTGGTCTTCTGGTAAAAATGAGTCTTGTCTGTCTATAAAGTCACTGCTTTGACTGTTCAGAGATTTTGTTTTGTTTGTTTTGGGGCTGATGTGGTCATGTGCCTTGTTAATCTGGTGTGGGTTTTTTCTTATTGTTGTTAGTGTTGTTGTTGCAGCTGCTTTTTTATTTTTCTTCTTCTTCTTGTCTTCTGTTTGTTGTTCTTGTTTCTCTTGTTCTTGATGTTCGTGGTCTTGCCCTTGTTGTTTCCCTTCTTCTCCTTCTTCTTCTCGGTTGTAGTAGTAGTAGTAGTAGTAGTAGTAGTAGGAGGAGGAGGAGGAGGAGGAGGAGGAGGAGAAGCAGCAGTAGCAGCATCAACAGCAGCAGCAGCAGCAGCAGCAGTAGTAGTAGTAGTAGTAGCAGCAGCAGTAGCAGCAGCAGCAGCAGCAACACAAAAGTTAGTATTCATCTTGTCATTATTTTCACATGAACATATTTTGAGTAGCAACCAGATACTATCTTACAGTGTTCCCCATATTTCCATTCATAACACCTCCACCCAACTCTGTTCTACGCTAGATAGAATATAAATATTATCTCACCCCTCTCACCCATCCCCACCCCCACCTGTCCCACCCCCCATTCCAACCCCCTCACCAATCTCTACCATACCGTGTCTCCAATCATAAACTAACGTCAGGAGCTGTTGACTTATCTCGCCTGATTAGCTACCTAGCCAGGGACTATTTTCCACCCTGAAGGGAAGGTAGGTAACTCAAGTCTATTGGCTGTTGGGCTGAACATGTCCTGAAAGAGACAGTGTTGTCATTTTCCTCACGAGCTGTCCAGTGTGCCTGACTGCTTCACAGACATGGTGTTGTTCACGCCTGAAGACGCTGGTCAGTGTAGAGTCCCAGATGACTTGTGTTCTTCTTCACGGGTGTGATGTGTGGAGTACTGCCTGGTCTTCTGATAGAGTTGTCTGTCTGTAAAGTCACTGCTTTGTCTGTCCAGAGATTTTGTTTTGTTTGTTTTGGGGGTGATGTGGTATGTGCCTTGTTCATCTGGTGTCGGGGGTTTTCTTACTGTTGTTGGTGTTGTTGTTGCAGCTGCTTTTTTATTTTTCTTCTTTTACGTCTTGTTTTCCATTTGTTGTTCTTGTTTTGTTCTTCTTATTGTTTTTATTATTTTTGGTAGTAGTAGTAGTAGTAGTAGTAGTAGTAGTAGTAGTAGTAGTAGTAGTAGTAGAGGTAGTAGCAGTGGTAGTAGTAGTTGTTGTTGTTGTTGCTGTAGTAGAAGAAGTAATAGTAGTAGTAGTAGTAGTAGTAGTAGTAGTAGTAGAAGTAGTAGTAGTAGTAGTAGTAGTAGTAGTAGTAGTAGTAGTAGTAGTAGTAGTTAGTAGTGGAAGTAGTAGTAGTAGTAGTAGTAGTAGTAGTAGTAGTAGTAGTAGTAGTAGTAGTAGTAATAGTAGTTAGTAGTAGTAGTAAGAGTAGAATGTAGTAGTTAGTAGTAGTAGTAGTAGTAGTAGTAGTAGTAGTAGTAGTAGTAGTAGTAGTAGTAGTAGTAGTAGTAGTAGTAGTAGTAGTAGTAGTAGTAGTAGTAGTAGTAGTAGTAGTAGTAGTAGTAGTAGTAGTAGTAGTAGTAGTAGTAAGTAGTAGTAGTAGTAGTAGTATAGTAGTAGAGTAGTAGTATATAGTAGTAGTAGTAGTAGTAGTGTAGTAGTTAGTATAGTAGATATGTAGTAGTAGTAGTAGTAGTAGTAGTTAGTAGTGTAGTAGTAGTAGTAGTAGTTACTATCATTACAGTCAGTGTTACCATTGTTACATCAACAGATATGGAGCAGCAACCAGTTGACAACTTATAGTGCGCCCCATATTTCCATTCATAACACCTCCACCTATCCCCGATCTAACCTAGATAGAATATAAATATTACCTCATCCCTACCACCCACCACCCACTCCCACCCGGCCCACCCCACCTTACCCCACCCCCAGTCTGCTGTGACCAATCTCTATCTGACCATGTCTCCAATCATAAACTAACGTCAGGAGATGTTGACTTATCTCGCCTGAATAGCTACCTAGCCAGTGACTATTTCCCCTGAAGGGAAGGCAGGCAGCCCATATCTATTGGCTGTTGGGCTGAACATGTCCTGAAAGAGACAGTGTTGTCATTGTCCTCAAGAGCTGTCCAGTGTGCCTGACTGCTTCACAGACATGGTGTTGTTCACGCCTGAAGACGCTGGTCAGTGTACAGTCCCAGCAGACGTGTGTTCTTCTTCACGGGTGTGATGTGTGGAGTAGTGGCTGGTCTTCTGATGGAGAGAAGCCATGTCTGTCTATAAAGTCACTGCTTTGACTGTCCAGAGTTCTTTCTTGTTTTGTTTGTTTTGGGGGTGATGTGGTCATGTGCCTTGTTCATTTGGTGTGGGGGGGTTTCTTATTGTTGGTGTTGTTATTGCAGCTGCCTTTTCATTTTTCTTCTTCTACGTCTTGTTTTCCATTTGTTGTTCTTGTTCTTGTTGTTCTTATTCTTTTTTTTCTTTTTGGTAGTAGTAGTAGTAGTAGTAGTAGTAGTAGTGGTAGTAGTAGTAGTAGTAGTAGTAGTAGTAGAGTAGTAGTAGTAGAGGTAGTAGCAGTGGTAGTAGTAGTTGTTGTTGTTGTTGCTGTAGTAGAAGAAGTAATAGTAGTAGTAGTAGTAGTGGCAGAAGTAGTAGTAGTAGTAGTAGTAGTAGTAGTAGTAGTAGTAGTAGTAGTTAGTAGTAGTAGTAGTAGTAGTAGTATAGTAGTATATAGTAGTAGTAGTAGTAGTAGTAGTAGTAGTATAGTAGTAGTATGTTAGTAGTAGTAGTAGTAGTAGTAGTAAGTTACTATCATTACAGTCAGTGTTGCCATTTTTACGTCAACAGATATGGAGCAGCAACCAGCTGACAACTTATAGTGCGCCCCATATTTCCATTCATAACACCTCCATCTATCCCCGATCTAACCTAGATAGAATATAAATATTACCTCATCTCTACCACCCACCACCCACTCCCACCCGGCCCACCTCACCTTACCCCACCCCCAGTCTGCTGTGACCAATCTCTACCTTACCGTGTCTCCAATCATAAACTAACTTCAGGATATGTGGACATATCTCGCCTGAATAGCTACCTAGCCAGGGACTATTTTCCCCCTGAAGGGAAGGCAGGCAGCCCACATCTATTGGCTGTTGGGCTGAACATGTCCTGAAAGAGACAGTGTTGTCATTTTCTTCACGAGCTGTCCAGTGTGCCTGACTGCTTCACAGACATGGTGTTGTTCACGCCTGAAGACGCTGGTCAGTGTAGAGTCCCAGCAGACTTGTGTTCTTCTTCACGGGTGTGATGTGTGGAGTAGTGGCTGGTCTTCTGATGGAGAGAAGCCATGTCTGTCTATAAAGTCACTGCTTTGACTGTCCAGAGTTCTTTCTTGTTTTGTTTGTTTTGGGGGTGATGTGGTATATGCCTTGTTCATCTGGTGTGGGGGGTTTTCTTACTGTTGTTGGTGTTGTTATTGCAGCTGCTTTTTTATTTTTCTTCTTCTACGTCTTGTTTTCCATTTGTTGTTTTTGTTCTAGCTGTCTTACTCTTCTTGCTCTTCTTCTTGTTTTTCCTCTTCTCCTTTTTCTTCTTCTTCTTCTTTGATGTAGTAGTAGTAGTAATAGTAGTAGTAGTAGTAGTAGTAGTAGTAGTAGTAGTAGTAGTAGTAGTAGTAGTCGTAGTAGCAGTTGTTGTTGTTGTTGAGGATGTTGTTGTAGAAGTAGTAGTAGTAGTAATAGAAGTAGTAGTAGTAGTAGTAGTAGTAGTAGTAGTAGTAGTAGTAGTAGTAGTAGGTAGAAAGTAGTAGTAAGAGTAGTAGTAGTAGAAAGAGTAGTAGTAGTAGTAGTAGTAGTATGTGTTCTAGTAGTAGTAATTGTAGTAGTAGTAGTAGTAGTAGTAGTAGTAGTAGTAGTAGTAGTAGTAGTAGTAGTAGTAGTAGTAGTGAGTTACTATCATTACAGTCAGTGTTACCATTGTTACATCAACAGATATGGAGCAGCAACCAGTTGACAACTTATAGTGCGCCCCATATTTCCATTCATAACACCTCCACCTATCCCCGATCTAACCTAGATAGAATATAAATATTACCTCATCCCTACCACCCACCACCCACTCCCACCCGGCCCACCTCACCTTACCCCACCCCCAGTCTGCTGTGACCAATCTCTATCTTGCCGTGTCTCCAATCATAAACTAACTTCAGGAGATGTTGACTTATCTCGCCTGAATAGCTACCTAGCCAGTGACTATTTCCCCTGAAGGGAAGGTAGGCAGCCCACATCTATTGGCTGTTGGACTGAACATGTCCTGAAAGAGACAGTGTTGTCATTTTCCTCAAGAGCTGTCCAGTGTGCCTGACTGCTTCACAGACATGGTGTTGTTCACGCCTGAAGACGCTGGTCAGTGTACAGTCCCAGCAGACTTGTGTTCTTCTTCACGGGTGTGATGTGTGGAGTAGTGGCTGGTCTTCTGGTAAAAATGAGTCTTGTCTGTCTATAAAGTCACTGCTTTGACTGTCCAGAGTTCTTGTTTTGTTTGTTTTGGGGGTGATGTGGTCATGTGCCTTGTTAATCTGGTGTGGGGTTTTTTCTTATTGTTGTTAGTGTTGTTGTTGCAGCTGCTTTTTTATTTTTATTTTTCTTCTTGTCTTTTGTTGTTCTTGTTGTTCGTGTTCTTGTCCTTGTTGTTTCCCTTCCTCTCCTTCTTCTTCCTGGTGGTGGTGGTGGTGGTAGTCGTAGTAGTAGTCATAGTAGCAGTTGTAGTAGTCATCGTAGTAGTCGTAGTAGTAGTTGTTGTTGTTGTTGAGGATGTTGTTGTAGAAGTAGTAGTAGTAGTAGTAGTAGTAGTAGTAGTAGTAGTAGCAGTAGCAGTAGTAGTAGTAGCAGTAGTAGTAGTAGTAGTAGTAGTAGTAGTGGTAGTAGTAGTAGTGAGTTACTATCATTACAGTCAGTGTTACCATTTTTACGTCAACAGATATGGAGCAGCGACCAGGTGACAACTTATAGTGCGCCCCATATTTCCATTCATAACACCTCCACCTATCCCCGATCTAACCTAGATAGAATATAAATATTACCTCATCCCTACCACCCACCACCCACTCCCACCCGGCCCACCTCACCTTACCCCACCCCCAGTCTGCTGTGACCAATCTCTATCTGACCATGTCTCCAATCATAAACTAACGTCAGGAGATGTTGACTTATCTCGCCTGAATAGCTACCTAGCCAGGGACTATTTTTCCGCCCTGAAGGGAAGGTAGGTAACTCAAGTCTATTGGCTGTTGGGCTGAACATGTCCTGAAAGAGACAGTGTTGTCATTTTCCTCAAGAGCTGTCCAGTGTGCCTGACTGCTTCACAGACATGGTGTTGTTCACGCCTGAAGACGCTGGTCAGTGTAGAGTCCCAGCAGACGTGTGTTCTTCTTCACGGGTGTGATGTGTGGAGTACTGCCTGGTCTTCTGATAGAGAGCAGTGTTGTCTGGCTGTAAAGTCACTGCTTTGTCTGTCCAGAGTTCTTGTTTTGTTTGTTTTGGGGCTGATGTGGTCATGTGCCTTGTTAATCTGGTGTGGGTTTTTTCTTATTGTTGTTAGTGTTGTTGTTGCAGCTGCTTTTTTATTTTTCTTCTTCTTCTTGTCTTCTGTTTGTTGTTCTTGTTTCTCTTGTTCTTGATGTTCGTGGTCTTGCCCTTGTGGTTTCCCTTCTTCTCCTTCTTTTTCTTGGTTGTAGTTGTTGTAGAAGTAGTAGTAGTAGTAGTAGTAGTAGTTAGTAGTAGTAGTAGTAGTAGTAGTAGTAGTAGTAGTAGTAGTAGTAGTAGTAGTAGTAGTAGTAGTAGTTTTATATTTTATTTATTTATTTATTTATTCTTTTATATCGAGGATAATGGAGTAAGCACTCGTGTGCTTTTTTAAATCGAGTCCCCGTGCGTATGCAGTTTTGTCAATTTTGTCATCTGTTTCCACCGGCACACAATGGCCTACTCTTCCGAAAAGCGGAACAGGATTTACGTGTGTGCAAGGTGTTCTGCATGCGTTCGAACACGGGGCCTTGGTTTATAGTCTCATCCGAAGGACTTTAACACTCAGCTCGATTTTTTGTCAAACTGGGAAGAAAGGGAGAGGCTGGGAATCGAACCCAGAACCTCACTGTTTACTTGTTGGCAGGCGAACGTCTTAACCATACTACCACCTTCCTTCCTAGTAGTAGTAGTAGTGGTAGTAGTAGTAGTAGTAGTAGTAGTAGTAGTAGTAGTAGTAGTAGTAGTAGGAGCAGCAGCAGCAGCAGCAGCAGCAGCAGCAGCTAGTAGTAGTAGTAGTATAGTAGTAGTAGTAGTAGTAGTAGTAGTAGTAGTAGTAGTAGTAGTAGTAGTAGTAGTAGTAGTAGTAGTAGTAGTAGTTACTATCATTACAGTCAGTGTTACCATTTTTACGTCAACAGATATGAAGCAGCAACCAGCTGACAACTTATAGTGCGCCCCATATTTCCATTCATAACACCTCCACCTATCCCCAATCTAAATATTACCTCATCGCTACCACCCACTACCCACTCCCACCCGGCCCACCTCACCTTACCCCACCCCCAGTCTGCTGTGACCAATCTCTACCTTACTGTGTCTCCAATCATAAACTAACGTCAGGAGCTGTTGACTT
The DNA here is from genome assembly GCA_028751875.1 of Rapana venosa. Taxonomy (NCBI): domain Eukaryota; kingdom Metazoa; phylum Mollusca; class Gastropoda; order Neogastropoda; family Muricidae; genus Rapana; species Rapana venosa. The sequence goes on from CM054147.1 coordinate 10,772,052, forward strand.
ATCTCGCCTGAATAGCTACCTAGCCAGGGACTATTTTTCCGCCCTGAAGGGAAGGTAGGTAACTCAAATATATTGGCTGTTGGGCTGAACATGTCCTGAAAGAGACAGTGTTGTCATTTTCCTCAAGAGCTGTCCAGTGTGCCTGACTGCTTCACAGACATGGTGTTGTTCACGCCTGAAGACGCTGGTCAGTGTAGAGTCCCAGCAGACGTGTGTTCTTCTTCACGGGTGTGATGTGTGGAGTACTGCCTGGTCTTCTGATGGAGAGAAGCCATGTCTGTCTATAAAGTCACTGCTTTGTCTGTCCAGAGAGATTTTATTTTGTTTGTTTTGGGGGTGATGTGGTCATGTGCCTTGTTCATTTGGTGTGGGGGGGTTTTCTTATTGTTAGTGTTGTTATTGCAGCTGCCTTTTCATTTTTCTTCTTCTACGTCTTGTTTTCCATTTGTTGTTCTTGTTCTTATTTTTTTAATTCTTTTTGGTAGTAGTAGTAGTAGTAGTAGTAGTAGTAGTAGTAGTAGTAGTAGTAGTAGTGGTAGTAGTAGTAGTAGTAGTAGTAGAGGTAGTAGCAGTGGTAGTAGTAGTTGTTGTTGTTGCTGTTGCTGTAGTAGAAGAAGTAATAGTAGTAGTAGTAGCAGAAGTAGTAGTAGTAGTAGTAGTAGTAACAGTAGTAGTAGTAGTAGTAGTAGTAGTAGTAGTAGTAGTAGTAGTAGTAGTAAGAGTAGAAGTAGTAGTAGTAGTAGTAGTAGTAGTAGTAGTAGTAGTAGTAGTAGTAGTAGTAGTAATAGTAGTAGTAGTAGTAGTAGTAGTAGTAGTAGTAGTAGTAGTACTACTAGTAGTAGTAGTACTAGTAGTAGAAGTAGTAGTAGTAGTAGTATTAGTAGTAGTAGAAGTAGTAGTAGTAGTAGTAGTAGTAGTAGTAGTAGTAGTAGTAGTAGTAGTAGTAGTAGTAGTAGTAGTAGTGAGTTACTATCATTACAGTCAGTGTTACCATTGTTACATCAACAGATATGGAGCAGCAACCAGTTGACAACTTATAGTGCACCCCATATTTCCATTCATAACACCTCCACCTATCCCCGATCTAACCTAGATAGAATATAAATATTACCTCATCGCTACCACCCACCACCCACTCCCACCCGGCCCACCTCACCTTACCCCACCCCCAGTCTGCTGTGACCAATCTCTACCTTACCGTGTCTCCAATCATAAACTAACGTCAGGAGCTGTTGACTTATCTCGCCTGAATAGCTACCTAGCCAGTGATTATTTCCCCTGAAGGGAAGGCAGGCAGCCCACATCTATTGGCTGTTGGGCTGAACATGTCCTGAAAGAGACAGTGTTGTCATTGTCCTCAAGAGCTGTCCAGTGTGCCTGACTGCTTCACAGACATGGTGTTGTTCACGCCTGAAGACGCTGGTCAGTGTAGAGTCCCAGCAGACGTGTGTTCTTCTTCACGGGTGTGATGCGTGGAGTAGTGGCCGGTCTTCTGGTAAAGAGAAGCCATGTCTGTCTATAAAGTCACTGCTTTGACTGTCCAGAGATTTTGTTTTGTTTGTTTTGGGGGTGATGTGGCATGTGCCTTGTTCATCTGGTGTTTTTTTTTCTTATTGTTGTTAGTGTTGTTGTTGCAGCTGCTTTTTTATTTTTCTTCTTCTACGTCTTGTTTTCCATTTGTTGTTCTTGTTCTTGTTGTTCTTATTCTTTTTTTTCTTTTTGGTAGTAGTAGTAGTAGTAGTAGAGGTAGTAGCAGTGGTAGTAGTAGTTGTTGTTGTTGTTACTGTAGTAGAAGAAGTAATAGTAGTAGTAGTAGTAGTGGCAGAAGTAGTAGTAGTAGTTGCAGTAGTAGTAGTAGTAGTAGTAGTAGTAGTAGTAGTAGTAGTAGTGGTAGTGGTAGTAGTAGTAGTAGTAGTAGTAGTAGGAGTAGTAGTAGTAGTAGTAGTAGTAGTAGTAGTGAGTTACTATCATTACAGTCAGTGTTACCATTGTTACATCAACAGATATGGAGCAGCAACCAGTTGAAAACTTATAGTGCACCCCATATTTCCATTCATAACACCTCCACCTATCCCCAATCTAACCTAGATAGAATATAAATATTACCTCATCGCTACCACCCACCACCCACTCCCACCCGGCCCACCTCACCTTACCCCACCCCCAGTCTACTGTGACCAATCTCTATCTTACCGTGTCTCCAATCATAAACTAACTTCAGGAGATGTTGACTTATCTCGCCTGAATAGCTACCTAGCCAGGGACTATTTTCCCTGAAGGGAAGGCAGGCAGCCCATATCTATTGGCTGTTGGGCTGAACATGTCCTGAAAGAGACAGTGTTGTCATTGTCCTCAAGAGCTGTCCAGTGTGCCTGACTGCTTCACAGACATGGTGTTGTTCACGCCTGAAGACGCTGGTCAGTGTAGAGTCCCAGCAGACGTGTGTTCTTCTTCACGGGTGTGATGTGTGGAGTACTGCCTGGTCTTCTGATGGAGAGAAGCCATGTCTGTCTATAAAGTCACTGCTTTGACTGTCCAGAGTTCTTTCTTGTTTTGTTTGTTTTGGGGGTGATGTTGTCATGTGCCTTGTTCATTTGGTGTGGGGGGGGTTTCTTATTGTTGGTGTTGTTATTGCAGCTGCCTTTTCATTTTTCTTCTTCTACGTCTTGTTTTCCATTTGTTGTTCTTGTTCTTGTTGTTCTTATTCTTTTTTTTCTTTTTGGTAGTAGTAGTAGTAGTAGTAGTAGTAGTAGTAGTAGTAGTAGTAGAGGTAGTAGCAGTGGTAGTAGTAGTTGTTGTTGTTGTTGCTGTAGTAGAAGAAGTAATAGTAGTAGTAGTAGTAGTAGTAGAAGTAGTAGTAGTAGTAGTAGTAGTAGTAGTAGTAGTAGTAGTAGTAGTAGTAGTAGTAGTAGTAGTAAGTTACTATCATTACAGTCAGTGTTACCATTTTTACGTCAACAGATATGGAGCAGCAACCAGCTGACAACTTATAGTGCGCCCCATATTTCCATTCATAACACCTCCATCTATCTCCGATCTAACCTAGATAGAATATAAATATTACCTCATCCCTACCACCCACTGTCCACCCCCATAAAGCCCACCTCACCTTACCCCACCCCCAGTCTGCTGTGACCAATCTCTATCTGACCGTGTCTCCAATCATAAACTAACATCAGGAGCTGTTGACTTATCTCGCCTGAATAGCTACCTAGCCAGGGACTATTTTCCCCTGAAGGGAAGGCAGGCAGCCCATATCTATTGGCTGTTGGGCTGAACATGTCCTGAAAGAGACAGTGTAGTCATTGTCCTCAAGAGCTGTCCAGTGTGCCTGACTGCTTCACAGACATGGTGTTGTTCACGCCTGAAGACGCTGGTCAGTGTACAGTCCCAGCAGACGTGTGTTCTTCTTCACGGGTGTGATGTGTGGAGTACTGCCTGGTCTTCTGATGGAGAGAAGCCATGTCTGTCTATAAAGTCACTGCTTTGACTGTCCAGAGTTCTTTCTTGTTTTGTTTGTTTTGGGGGTGATGTGGTATATGCCTTGTTCATCTGGTGTGGGGGGTTTTCTTACTGTTGTTGGTGTTGTTATTGCAGCTGCTTTTTTATTTTTCTTCTTCTACGTCTTGTTTTCCATTTGTTGTTTTTGTTCTAGCTGTCTTACTCTTCTTGCTCTTCTTCTTGTTTTTCCTCTTCTCCTTTTTCTTCTTCTTCTTCTTTGATGTAGTAGTAGTAGTAATAGTAGTAGTAGTAGTAGTAGTAGTAGTAGTAGTAGTAGTAGTAGTAGTAGAGTAGTAGTAGTAAGTAGTAGTCGTAGTAGCAGTTGTTGTTGTTGTTGAGGATGTTGTTGTAGAAGTAGTAGTAGTAGTAATAGAAGTAGTAGTAGTAGTAGTAGTAGTAGTAGTAGTAGTAGTAGTAGTAGTAGTAGTAGTAGTAGTAGTAGAAAGTAGTAGTAAGAGTAGTAGTAGTAGAAAGAGTAGTAGTAGTAGTAGTAGTAGTAGTAGTAGTAGTAGTAGTAGTATGTGTTCTAGTAGTAGTAATTGTAGTAGTAGTAGTAGTAGTAGTAGTAGTAGTAGTAGTAGTAGTAGTAGTAGTAGTAGTAGTAGTAGTAGTAGTAGTAGTGAGTTACTATCATTACAGTCAGTGTTACCATTGTTACATCAACAGATATGGAGCAGCAACCAGTTGACAACTTATAGTGCGCCCCATATTTCCATTCATAACACCTCCACCTATCCCCGATCTAACCTAGATAGAATATAAATATTACCTCATCCCTACCACCCACTACCCACTCCCACTCGGCCCACCTCACCTTACGCCACCCCCAGTCTGCTGTGACCAATCTCTATCTTGCCGTGTCTCCAATCATAAACTAACGTCAGGAGATGTTGACTTATCTCGCCTGAATAGCTACCTAGCCAGTGACTATTTCCCCTGAAGGGAAGGCAGGCAGCCCATATCTATTGGCTGTTGGGCTGAACATGTCCTGAAAGAGACAGTGTTGTCATTTTCCTCACGAGCTGTCCAGTGTGCCTGACTGCTTCACAGACATGGTGTTGTTCACGCCTGAAGACGCTGGTCAGTGTAGAGTCCCAGCAGACGTGTGTTCTTCTTCACGGGTGTGATGTGTGGAGTAGTGGCCGGTCTTCTGGTAAAGAGAAGCCATGTCTGGCCATTAAGTCACTGCTTTGTATGTCCAGAGTTCTTTCTTGTTTTGTTTGTTTTGGGGCTGATGTGGTCATGTGCCTTGTTAATCTGGTGTGGGTTTTTTTCTTATTGTTGTTAGTGGTGTTGTTGCAGTTGCTTTTCTTCTTTATTTTTCTTCTTCTTCTTGTCTTTTCTTTGTTGTTCTTGTTCTTGTTGTTCTTGATGTTCGTGTTCTTGTCCTTGTTGTTTCCCTTCTTCTCCTTCTTCTTCTCGGTTGGTAGTAGTAGTAGTAGTAGTAGTAGTAGTAGTAGTAGTAGTAGTAGTAGTAGTAGTAGTAGTAGTAGTAGGAGGAGGAGGAGGAGGAGGAGGAGGAGAAGCAGCAGTAGCAGCATCAACAGCAGCAGCAGCAGCAGCAGTAGTAGTAGTAGTAGTAGCAGCAGCAGTAGCAGCAGCAGCAGCAGCAACACAAAAGTTAGTATTCATCTTGTCATTATTTTCACATGAACATATTTTGAGTAGCAACCAGATACTATCTTACAGTGTTCCCCATATTTCCATTCATAACACCTCCACCCAACTCTGTTCTACGCTAGATAGAATATAAATATTATCTCACCCCTCTCACCCATCCCCCACCCCCACCTGTCCCACCCCCCATTCCAACCCCCTCACCAATCTCTACCATACCGTGTCTCCAATCATAAACTAACGTCAGGAGCTGTTGACTCATCTCGCCTGATTAGCTACCTAGCCAGTGACTATTTCCCCTGAAGGGAAGGTAAGCAGCCCACATCTATTGGCTGTTGGGCTGAACATGTCCTGAAAGAGACAGTGTTGTCATTGTCCTCAAGAGCTGTCCAGTGTGCCTGACTGCTTCACAGACATGGTGTTGTTCACGCCTGAAGACGCTGGTCAGTGTAGAGTCCCAGCAGACGTGTGTTCTTCTTCACGGGTGTGATGTGTGGAGTAGTGGCTGGTCTTCTGATGGAGAGAAGCCATGTCTGTCTATAAAGTCACTGCTTTGACTGTCCAGAGTTCTTTCTTGTTTTGTTTGTTTTGGGGGTGATGTGGTCATGTGCCTTGTTCATTTGGTGTGGGGGGGGGTTTCTTATTGTTGGTGTTGTTATTGCAGCTGCCTTTTCATTTTTCTTCTTCTACGTCTTGTTTTCCATTTGTTGTTCTTGTTCTTGTTGTTCTTATTCTTTTTTTTCTTTTTGGTAGTAGTAGTAGTAGTAGTAGTAGTAGTAGTAGTAGTAGTAGTAGTAGTAGTAGTAGTAGTAGTAGTAGTAGTAGAGGTAGTAGCAGTGGTAGTAGTAGTTGTTGTTGTTGTTGCTGTAGTAGAAGAAGTAATAGTAGTAGTAGTAGTAGTGGCAGAAGTAGTAGTAGTAGTAGCAGTAGTAGTAGTAGTAGTAGTAGTAGTAGTAGTAGTAGTAGTAGTAGTAGTAGTAGTAGTAGTAGTAGTAGTAGTAGTAATAGTAGTAGTAATAGTAGTAGTAGTAGTAGTAGTAGTAGTAGTAGTAGTAGTAGTAGTAGTAGTAGTAGTAGTAGTAGTAGTAGTAGTAGTAGTAGTAGTAGTAGTAGTAAGTTACTATCATTACAGTCAGTGTTGCCATTTTTACGTCAACAGATATGGAGCAGCAACCAGCTGACAACTTATAGTGCGCCCCATATTTCCATTCATAACACCTCCATCTATCCCCGATCTAACCTAGATAGAATATAAATATTACCTCATCTCTACCACCCACCACCCACTCCCACCCGGCCCACCTCACCTTACCCCACCCCCAGTCTGCTGTGACCAATCTCTACCTTACCGTGTCTCCAATCATAAACTAACTTCAGGAGATGTGGACATATCTCGCCTGAATAGCTACCTAGCCAGGGACTATTTTCCCCCTGAAGGGAAGGCAGGCAGCCCACATCTATTGGCTGCTGGGCTGAACATGTCCTGAAAGAGACAGTGTTGTCATTTTCCTCACGAGCTGTCCAGTGTGCCTGACTGCTTCACAGACATGGTGTTGTTCACGCCTGAAGACGCTGGTCAGTGTAGAGTCCCAGCAGACGTGTGTTCTTCTTCACGGGTGTGATGTGTGGAGTAGTGGCTGGTCTTCTGGTAAAGAGAAGCGTTGTCTGTCTATAAAGTCACTGCTTTGTCTGTCCACAGTTCTTGTTTTGTTTGTTTTGGGGCTGATGTGGTCATGTGCCTTGTTCATTTGGTGTGTGGCGATTTTCTTATTGTTGTTGGTGCTGTTGCAGTTGCTTTTCTTCTTTATTTTTCTTCTTCTTGTTGTCTTTTGTTTGTTGTTCTTGTTGTTCGTGTTCTTGTCCTTGTTGTTTCCCTTCCTCTCCTTCTTCTTCGTGGTAGTGGTGGTGGTGGTGGTAGTCGTAGCAGTAGTCATAGTAGCAGTTGTAGTAGTCATCGTAGTAGTCGTAATAGTAGTTGTTGTTGTTGTTGTTGAGGATGTTGTTGTAGTAGTAGTAGTAGTAGTAGTAGTAGTAGTAGTAGTAGTAGTAGTAGTAGTGTTAGTAGTAGTATGTCTTGAAGTAGTAGTAATTGTAGTAGCAGTAGTAGTAGTAGTAGTAGTAGTAGTAGTGGTAGTAGTAGTGGTGGTGGTAGTGGTAGTAGTAGTATGTCTTGAAGTAGTAGTAATTGTAGTAGCAGTAGTAGTAGCAGTAGTAGTAGTAGTAATAGTAGTAGTAGTAGTAGTAGTAGTAGTAGTAGTAGTAGTAGTAGTAGTAAGTTACTATCATTACAGTCAGTGTTACCATTTTTACGTCAACAGATATGGAGCAGCAACCAGTTGACAACTTATAGTGCACCCCATATTTCCATTCATAACACCTCCACCTATCCCCGACCTAACCTAGATAGAATATAAATATTACCTCATCCCTACCACCCACCACCCACTCCCACCCGGCCCACCTCACCTTACCCCACCCCCAGTCTGCTGTGAACAATCTCTATCTTACCGTGTCTCCAATCATAAACTAACGTCAGGAGCTGTTGACTTATCTCGCCTGAATAGCTACCTAGCCAGTGACTATTTCCCCTGAAGGGAAGGCAGGCAGCCCACATCTATTGGCTGTTGGGCTGAACATGTCCTGAAAGAGACAGTGTTGTCATTGTCCTCACGAGCTGTCCAGTGTGCCTGACTGCTTCACAGACATGGTGTTGTTCACGCCTGAAGACGCTGGTCAGTGTACAGTCCCAGCAGACTTGTGTTCTTCTTCACGGGTGTGATGTGTGGAGTAGTGGCCGGTCTTCTGGTAAAGAGAAGCCATGTCTGGCCATTAAGTCACTGCTTTGTCTGTCCACAGTTCTTTCTTGTTTTGTTTGTTTTGGGGGTGATGTTGTCATGTGCCTTGTTAATCTGGTGTGGGTTTTTTTCTTATTGTTGTTAGTGTTGTTGTTGCAGCTGCTTTTTTATTTTTCTTCTTCCTCTTGTCTTTTGTTTGTTGTTCTTGTTGTTCGTGTTCTTGTCTTTGTTGTTTCCCTTCCTCTCCTTCTTCTTCTTGGTGGTGGTGGTGGTGGTAGTCGTAGCAGTAGTCATAGTAGCAGTTGTAGTAGTCATCGTAGTAGTCGTAATAGTAGTTGTTGTTGTTGTTGAGGATGTTGTTGTAGTAGTAGTAGTAGTAGTAGTAGTATGTCTTGAAGTAGTAGTAATTGTAGTAGCAGTAGTAGCAGTAGTAGTAGTAGTAGTAGTAGTAGTAGTAGTAGTAGTAGTAGTAGTAGTAGTAGTAGTAGTGGTGGTAGTGGTAGTAGTAGTATGTCTTGAAGTAGTAGTAATTGTAGTAGCAGTAGTAGTAGCAGTAGTAGTAGTAGTAGTAGTAGTAGTAGTAGTAGTAGTAGTAGTAGTAGTAGTAGTAGTAGTAGTAGTAGTAGTAGTGAGTTACTATCATTACAGTCAGTGTTACCATTGTTACATCAACAGATATGGAGCAGCAACCAGTTGACAACTTATAGTGCGCCCCATATTTCCATTCATAACACCTCCACCTATCCCCGACCTAACCTAGATAGAATATAAATATTACCTCATCCCTACCACCCACCACCCA
>CM054147.1:10783266-10785766 GCA_028751875.1 Rapana venosa
GCTCTATACCTTTCTTCCCTGTACCCTAAAATATGTTTCAGTAACTGCTGATCAATTTTAGATACAAATTTCCAAGAACATTAGCTTCTGTTTATAGAATAGAAAAATTCATATATTCGTAGTTTTTAAAAATGTGTACCACCAGTCCGATGTTTTAGACAGGTGCATAGGAGGGGAAGATAAGAAACTCTATGAAAAAAACAACCTTTCCTCATCGCATAATACACATAACACCCTGTCTTTTAGTTGAGTACGATGCAGCTTTTCGGGTTTGATATTTTCATATGAATACTGGCCATAATTATTTTGTGTACCACCATTCGAAAAAATTGGGGGGGGGGGGGGGGGGGGAGATAAAAATTAGGAGGGTATTGGTGGTGGCGGAAGTGGTAATGATGGAGTTGGCGGAAGTGACGGTGGTGGAGTTGACGGAAGTGGTGGGGGTGGAGGTGGTGGTGGTTAAAAGTTGGAATATGCTTTCTTCATTTGCTTCTTTGTTTGGTGACTGGAGCGGCAAACGACAAAACTGTTTTAACTGCTGGTCAAGAGTCTTTAAGTCCTTGGTTTGAGTCTTCCAATTGTCCCCTGCTGAATTAGGAAAGGGTTTTTCTATCTGTTAACTCAGATACGAATCCTACCACTGCCATTCAGCGCCTGGTTTTGTATATGCAATCAGAAAATAAGATATGCAGATATAGAACCCCATAAAGCGCACAATAACAAAAGAGTGTTTAAACATGGAAGAAAATGATCTAGTCCTAGATACCTTCAGGATATTAGACTTTGCTCTGTAGCTAATTTACTAAGGGTATTCCTGTACAATGTGAAGCAGTGTACCTGTAATGTTGCTCAGACATTCTATTAAAACTGAAGACCAAATGTCTGGATGCCAAAACCTCAAAGACTTTTTCCCAAAAAATTCACAGATCTTGGCTGGGTGGTTGGTTGGTTGGTTCATTAGCTAATTTGTTGCTTGGTTTGATTCATGTAGATTTACTCAATGGTTGCCGTTTCTGATTTTTTTAAATGAGTCATTTGATTGGATCTTTATTTTTGTTTCATTTTTTTTCATTCTGTAAATTTAAATAATCTCAACCATTGTTTTCATGTAAGAAACAGTTTCTGTTATTCTCTTATTTCAAGTTCAGTCAGTCTTTCAAAGGACCATTACCCCTGAACTTCTCCCTCTCACCCCACCCCCAGCGGTACCTGTAAGCATGTGCGTGTGTGCCTGCGTGTGTGCGTATGTTTGTGTGTATATGTGTGAATGTATGTATGAGTGTGTATGTGTGTGTAAGAGCCACACAGACCGGAAAGTATGTCTTTGGGTGGGTCTGTACGTGTACGTGAGTGTGTGTATGTGGTTGTGTGAGAAAGAAAGAGAGAGTTGGTTTGGCTTTAAATCCCTGGGGAAGGTATCTAAACCACAACAGTTGAAGTGCACTTTGGAAAAACAGGTTGAATGGGGAGGGGGAGGGAGAAGAGATCGGAGGCCTATCAGATGGCATCTCGTGCTTCCTTTCCTTGCTAGCTGTATTTGGCATTGACCTGCAGACGTTTGGCAGCAGAAGGCAGGCATTAGCAGTAAAGGCACTACAAGAGTACATGTATCCGCTTTATTGGTTCGGTTGACATCCTTTACAAAGCTGTAAAATCCAGCAGATTTCGCTATAGGGATAATACTTCAGGAGCGTGTGCAGGCTTTGCTTAGGGGGGTTGGCATTGACTGAAAAACCTTGGCTGTGGAAAGATTGACAGGAAAAGATGGTGTGAGAATGCACGCACGTACACACGCATGCACTCACGCACGTACACACGCATGCACTCACACACATATATGCATACAAAAACGCACGCACACACACACACACACACACACACACAAATTGTGACTGAAATTGTTCATTTAATTCATTTTTTTGTCCACACGTGGTACCTGTATACAATTTTGCTGGATTCCATCCCATTGTGGTCTGTGGGAAAACGAATGGGCAGATTGCACAGCTAAAAGGGGTGCAATGAACAAGGAAAATACCATCAAAATGCAACTGCCGCTGTCTTTACAAGAGGGATATTGTCTTCTAAAGAAGACTTGCTGGGATCAGTTTGGCACTCTATATCATGAAACTTATCATTCAAAAGGATGTGCAAGACCTAAGTCGAAAAATTCTAAATACAACGATTTCTCTGATCAGAACAAATTGTGTCATAGACTGTTGACAAGTCTGATATACAGACTAAGGTTCGACGCTCTCAAAACAAAATTCAGTCGAAAAGTGTCATGTATTTGTGGTGATCAGATTACGCCAGAACATGTTATGTTTTATTGTGATCAGGTGAAGCCTTTTTTGCCGGATTGGTTGTCTAACAACAACTCTGCTAGTTTATCCCACACAGACATTTTGTTTGATAATCTTAAAATGCTAGAATTAGTGAAAGGCTTGAGTAAGAGCCCAGTCGGTCGTTTTTTTATAACAGATATTTGTTGTTCCTGTTCAAG
>CM054147.1:10793266-10800766 GCA_028751875.1 Rapana venosa
CACACCTCGCAATCAACAAAAGTACATCACACCTCACAATCAACAAAAGTACATCACACCTCACAATCAACAAAGGATACATCACACCTCACAATCAACAAAAAATACATCACACCTCACAATCAACAAAAAATACATCACTCCTCACAATTAACAACAAATACATCACACCTCACAATCAACAAAACTACATCACACCTCACAATCAACAAAACTACATCACACCTCACAATCAAACAAAAAATAAATCACACCTCACAATTAACAACAAATACATCACACCTCACAATCAACAAAAATACATCACACCTCGCAATCAACAAAAGTACATCACACCTCACAATCAACAAAAAATACATCACTCCTCACAATTAACAACAAATACATCACACCTCACAATCAACAAAATACACCACACCTCCCAATCAACAAAACTACATCACACTCACAATCAACAAAAAATAAATCACACCTCTCCATAAACAAAAATACAGCACGCCTCACCATAAACAAAAATACAACCCCAAAATCCCGTTGACAGAGAGCAAAAGGCTTGAGTCTACACACTGACATCAAGCTAACACCCAATCAGAATAAGAGATGGCGCTTGGATTGCAGTGAGCAGTTGTCTCCCCTTGAATCATTCAGTCTGGCAGGAGTTATGGAGGCAGCTCTGACAGAGGGAAGTGGCTGAAACTTTAGAGAAGATGGAGTACAGCTGCTGTTGAACTAGTCAGCGTTGCTTTCTATCCTGTTAAGAAATCAGCTGAGAATTTTGCACGCGGTAATCAGAAATTTTGGAAGATCTGAGTGTTCTTCCATATATCTCTCTGTCCCTGTCTCTTTGCGTGTCTCTGTGTGTCTGTCTCTCTCTATCTATATCTGTGTGTGTGTGTGTGTGTGTGTGTGTGTGTGTGTATGTGTGTGTGTGTGTGGTGTGTGTTTCTCTCTCTCTGTTGGTGTCTGTCTCTCTCTCCGTCTCTCTCCCTCCCTCCCTCCCCTCTCTTCTTGTTTATTCATTTGAGTTTTCGATTTCTTGATTTTTCAATAATTGAATAGGAGTTTAAGTGAATCATTTCATTGCTATTTGAAATTGTTTTATCTATTAATCTATTGATTCATTCATGTTTGTTTTCAATCCCCCCCCCCCCCCCCCCCCATGATGGCCTGGTGTAAAGAAGCCTCTGGCTTATCCATTTACCCTCATTAAAATATTCGAGTTCGAGTTTTCTCTCTCTCTCTCTCTCTCTCTCTCTCTCTCTCTCCCCTTCTCTCTCTCTCTCTCTCTCTCTCTCTCTCTCTCTCTCTCTCTCTCTCTCTCTCTCTCTCTCTCTCTCTCTCTCTGATTTGCTTAATAAACAGCATATCCTTTATCCCTGACAAACAATTCTTGAGAAAAAAACTGTTTTCTTTGTTTCCTAAATCTGTTTCAACGTAATGATGGCTCTGACTGTGTCCAAGTTTACAAACACTGCTGTTGTCATGACCAGCAGTTCCTTAACCTCACAGAACAGGATGGAGTTGGTGTTGGCAGTTTTCACTGACCGGCATCATTGCTGCCTGCTATGTGGACTAGAGTGGTGTGGACTAATCCCTGTGGTTTCAGTAAGATCAATGCACTGAGAATTTGGGCCGGTTCTTCCAGATGAAGAAGAACAACATAGCAACAAAGATGCCAATGGTCAGAGGAGTGTCAGTTATTGGCAGAATTTACAAGGGTGCTTACATATAATTCTGATAGTGTGTGTTTTGTGTGTGTGTGAGAGTGTGCGTGTGTGTGCGTGTTTTGTGTGTGTGTGTGTGTGTGTGTGTGTGTGTGTGGTGTGTGTGTGTGTGTGTGTGTGTGTGTGTTGGGTTGTGAGCGTGTGGAGAGGTGGGTGACTTATCACTGAATGATTTGTGCGTCCTTTAATCACAGACATGGCAAAAGTGTCACTTTAAGCCAACGTGTTGACATACAGACTGACAAGTATATTTTTGCATGTAAAAGGTTTCAGGCAAACAAATGTGCAATACAATCAGGCCTCCCTTCTCCCTCTATTCACAGTTTTAAAAAATCTTAACAAAATCAAACACACTCAACATCATAATAACAAAAAACAACAGCGCAGAATCCCACTGACACAGAGCAAAAGGTTTCTGTCCAATCTCTGACATAACCCTAACGGCCAATAAGAATAAGAGATGGCGCCTTGATTGCAGACAGCAGTTGTTTCCTCTTGAATCATGCACCGTGGCAGAAGCTGTGGAGACGACCCTGATAGAGGGAAGAGGGGGACATGGGAGAGAAGGTGGGGGACAGCTGGTGGTGGTGGTGGTGGTGGTGGAGCTACTGCTGCTGTCCTTGCCAGTTAGAACTCTGACAGCTGAGAAATGTGCAGGTGATACATGGAGGGATGGGAACAATGGCCAGCGTGATTAAAAAGCGTCTGAAAGATCTCTCTCTCTCTCTCTCTCTCTCTCTCTCTCTCTCTCTCTCTCTCTCTCTCTCTCTCTCTCTCTCTCTCCTCTATGTTTATGCATGTATGTATGTATGTATGTATGTATATATGTATGTATGTAGGCACGCACGAACACACGTACGTACGTACTGTGGATGGATGGATGGATGGGTGGATGGATGGATGGATGGATGGATGGATGGGTGGATGGATGGATGGATGGATGGATGGATGGATGGATGGATGGATGGATGGATGGATGGATCTACCTATCTCTCTCTCTATCTATCTATATCTGTCCACTTGTTAGTAAATCTTTCTATCCTTCCTGTTCTTCTTCATGGTTCTTCACAGTTTTTCTTTCTAATTTATATTGACGGTCAGAAAAAGTCCCAACAATGTTTCAACTACCATCTTATTATGATTTTTGCTATATATACATGTTTTGAAAAGAAAATCGATTTGAACAAATGTCCAAGGAATGACACCTCACAATAAACACAGCTACATCACAAAATGCCACTGACAGGAAAGCCTATCGCTACTGTCCAAACTCTGGCACAAAACTTCACACCCAATCAGAATAAGAGATGCTGCCATAATTGCGGTGATTAGTTTTCTCCCCTTGAATAAGCGATGGCGTCATGATTGTAGGGAGCAGTTGTCGCCCCTTGAATAAGCTATGGTGCCTTGATTGCAGAGAGTACTTATCTCCCCTTGAGTCGGTCACTTTGGCGGGAGTTATTGCGATGGCCCTGACAGAGGGAAGGGGGTGAAACTGGATCAAGAGAAGATGCAATACGGCAGCCGTTGGTGGAATCAGTGGTGCTTTCCCTGCCAGTTAGAAACATGACAGCTGCGAAATATGCACGTGAGATATATGGAGGGTTGCGGACACTGTCTTTTGTGACTGCAGAAAGTTTGGTAGATTTGTTAGTGTATTGGCCAGTGTGTCTGTGCGCTGGTGCTTTCTTTGCGCGTGCCTGTCTCTTGGGTTTTCTGTGTCTTTCAGTGTGTGCTTTTAATTTTATTTTTCTATTTTATTGTTTTATTTCGAGGATAATGGAATAAGCACTTATGTGCTTTTTTTTTTACATCCATTGCCCGTGTGTATGCGGTTTTGTAAATGTTGTCATCTGTTCCCACCAGACACATGGCCTACGCTAACGAAAAGCGGGCCAGGACTTAAACGTGTACGCAAGATGTTCTGCCTGCGTTCACACACAGAGCCTCGGTTTATGGTCTCTTCCGAAAGACTCTGTGTGTATGTGTGTGTGTGTGTGTGTGTGTGTGTGTGTGTGTGTGTGTGTGTGTGTGTGCGTGTGCGTGCGTGCGTGTATGTGTGTGATTGTGGTGTGTGATTGTGTGTGTGATGTAGTGTGTTTGTGTGTGTGTGTGCGCGTGCTTCTCTGTGAGTGTCCATGTGTGTGTGTGCGTGTGTGTGTGTGTGTGTGTGTGTGTGTGTGTGTGTGTGTGTGTGTGTGTGTGTGTGTGTGTGTGTGTGTGTGTGTGTGTGTTGTGTTTTGTTTTATAGAAGATATTTGATACATCACCAAACACGGTCACAAACCTGAATGCATGTGATAGAAACGACCTCGTTCTTTTAAAATCCATATATCTGCCACGCATGGATTTGTCTGGGCACATTGCCATTCATCCTCTCTTAGAGCACGAAGCAAAGACACAAAGAGAATTCAAAATGCGTTCATTGTCCTGCCTGCTACAGCATAGTTCCTAAATTCATATAAAACATTTCCCATGAAAGCTCTGTTTTTACAGAGTACTGAAACTACATTACTTTGCTCTTTTGTCTTATATTGTTGAGATCTTTTTAGTATCTACTGCAACACTCTATTATCTGTAGAGAATTCTAACAATGGCCTTTTGTTCCCTGTGACAGCGCAAATATTGAATGTGTACAAAATGTCTATCACAAAGGTCTGCTTTCTTTGTATGATGTAGTTGGACACTCACGTATTTTCTGTTACTACAGATCTGCTCGTTGTTTTCTTCACACAATCTTTGTCACAAAGTACTGCTTCTGTTTACAAAGTTCATGCTGCATCTGTCGAGTTAGATGGTTCATGCTGCATCTGTCGAGTTAGATGGTTCATGCTGCATCTATCGAGTTAGATGGTTTATGCTGCATCTCTTGAGTTAGATAGTTCTTGCTGCATGTGTCGAGTTAGATAGTTCTTGCTGCATGTGTCGAGTTAGATAGTTCTTGCTGCATGTGTCGAGTTAGATAGTTCTTGCTGCATGTGTCGAGTTAGATAGTTCTTGCTGCATGTGTCGAGTTAGATAGTTCATGCTGCATCTGTCGAGTTACATAGTTCATGCTGCATCTGTCGTATGCTCTGCTACTCCAGCTTTCTTTAGCGTTTTATCATGTTTCAAAATGTATGCCACAAGATTACGCTTTGCTTAAAGAATGAAGACTGCATGTGTAGTCTTTCCTGTTACAACACATTTGTTTAGTCTGCACAAAATGATTGCCACAAACTTTGGTTTTGCATAGAGAGTATAGACAGCATTCATTGTCGCTCCTGTAACGGCCCATGCTCTGAGCTTTTACACATTCTCTGCCACAACACTCTGCTTTGTATAGATTAGCAGGACTGTAGTCGTTCTATTTCTGTAACAGCACATGAGTTGAGTCGTTTTAAGAATGTCTACCCAAAAGTTTTGTTTTGGATGTCAAATTTACACCATATTCTTTTTCTTTTCAGCTACAATTTTATTTTCACAAAATGTCTACCACAAAATGTTGCTTTATTCAGAGAATTTAGGCTGCACTCGTAATCTTTCCCTTGACAGCCATTTTGTTGAGGTTTCACAAAATCTAGACCACAGAGCTTTGCTTTGTATAAATGGTTTAGACCTCATTGATTATTTTCTGCAGCGGCACATTCCTCTTCCTTGTCGAACGTTCAAACATCAGCTATTGTTGTCTGTCACATGAGCTGAAAATGGGTTGCGCTGCCGTTAAGCGCCTGACAAGTCAGGACCGGCACATCCGACACAGCATGAGAGAATATTGTTATGTTTTAAGTCTTTCTGGGGGGAAGTGAAAGGCTGGAAAATGGAAAATAAGGCAGAAAATAGACGAGAAGAAGGTGAGAGGAAGAAATAAAACAAGACAGAAACAAAGAGAGATAAAATAGAGAGAAAGTCCTAGTACAGAGTTTCCAGAAAGTGGGGATGTTATTTTATACTGACAGGCCCTCGGCATCGGACAGCAGCACATTTGTTCAGGTTTTACCCATTCTTTATCACACCCATCACCCTGTACAGCTCATCTTGACTGTACGCGTTGTCTTCCTGCAACAAGACTTTTCCAATATCTCAAGAAAGTTCTGATTGGTAAAGAGAAGTTAAATCACTGTCGTTGTTTTTCCTAATGCAGCACGTTCGTTGAGCTGTTACACAATTTCCACCTCGTTGTTTTGCTGAGGCTAAGCACAGTTTAGACTGCGTTCCAACCAGTACAGAGAGAGAAGGAGGAGGAGGAGGAAGAAGATTATTATTATTATATCATTATCATTATTATTACTGTTAGTTAGTTCGTTCGTTAGTTAGTCAGTTAGTTAGTTACTTAGTTAGTTAGTTAGCTAGCTAGTTAGTTAGCTAGTTAGTTAGTTAGTTAGAAAGCTAGTTAGTCAGTTAGTTAGTCAGTTAGCTAGTTAGTTAGTTAGTTAGTTAGTTAGTTAGCTAGTTAGCTAGTTAGTTAGCTAGTTAGTTAGCTAGTTAGTCAGTCAGTCAGTCAGTGAGTTAGTTAGCTAGTTAGTTAGTTATTCTATTATTTCGAGGATAATGGAATAAGCACTCATGTGCTTTTTCATCCAGTCCCAGTGTATGCAGTTTTGTAAATATTGCCATCCGTTCCCACCAATACACAATGGCCTACACTTCCGAAAAGCGGAACGGGCTTTAGCGTGTGCGCAAGATGTTTTGCGTACGTTCGCACACGGGACCTCGGCTTATAGTCTCATGGGGAGAGTGGATTCGGCACGTGGCGAGAGAAAGAGAGAGAGAGAGAGAGAGAGAGAGAGAGAGAGAGAGAGAGAGAGAGAGAGAGAGAGAGAGAGAGAGAGAGAGAGGGGGGGGGGACAGACAGACAGACAGAGACAGATAGAAAAAGACAAAGACCGAGAGACAGAGAGAAAGAGGGAGACAGACAGATAGACAGAGACAGGGAGAGAGACAGGTAAAAAGAGAGAGAGAGAGAGAGAGAGAGAGAGAGAGAGAGAGAGAAAGACAGAGAGACAGAGACAGAGAGAGAGGATTTGTTGTTCTTTTGTGTTACAGCATATTTAATGAATTGTCACAATTAGACAGCAGGCACAGAGAGAGACAGAGACAGAGAATGAGAGAGAGAGAGAGAGACAGACAAAGACACAGAGAGAGAAAGATGGAGACAGACAGATAGACAGAGACAGAGACAGAGAGAGACAGAGGCAGAGATAGAGGCAAAGAGATAGAGACAGAGAGGATTTGTTGTTCTTTTTAGTCACAGCATATTCAATGAATTGTCACGATTTGTCTACCACTAAGTTCTGCTTGTGTTAGTCTCTAACTTTCCTTCAACAACCCATTTGTTGAGTTTACTATCAAAGCATTTCTTTTTTTTCTTTTTTTACAAATATACAGACTTTAGATAACATTTGTCGATTGTCCTTTGATGTTTTGCAAAATATCCCTGTCGCAAACTTGTGTTTTCTTTCCATGGTAACGGTATTGAGTGAGTGTCTAGGGTATTTGTAAACATAAGAGCTTATGTGCAGGGTGATCGGTGGGCTGAGCAATCTCTTTTTCCCCTATTAAGCGTCTGTTTTAGACACTTAATCTTTCATCTGTCTGAGCATGTCTGGTATTGTAATAAGATGTGACATACAACTATCTCTCTCCCCTCACCGCTCGTTTCACTCCTCATACTTTCAATCTTCTGTTTCTTTGTCTATTGCTGACTGTCTGTCTCTCTCTCTCTCTCTCTCTCTCTCTCTCTCCTCTCTCTCTCTCTCTCTCGCTCCTCTCGTTCTCACTCTCTCTCTCTCTCTCT
>CM054147.1:10803266-10818266 GCA_028751875.1 Rapana venosa
ACCAGATCCTTCTCCCCTGCACTAGACTTTGAGTGGTGGTCTGGGTACAAGTCTTTCTTGTGGATTAGACGATAATCCAAAGTTCAGTGTCCATCTTGCATTCAGTCTACAAAAAAAATAACCCACGGCAACAAGAGAGTTGTCCCAGGCAAAAGTCTATAGAAAAAGTGTATTCTCATAGAGTATGAATACGCATGCAGACAAGATTGTTTAGTGCATGGTGCTGGTTTGCGGCGATACACCCTTTCCCTGAGAGAGAGAGAGAGAGAAGAGAGAGGGGAGAGAGAGAAGGGGGAGAGAGAGAGAGAGAGAAGAGAGAGAGAGAGAGAGAGAGAGAGAGAGAGAGAGAGCAGGGCCGATATTCATGCAGAGAAATCTTCCGTAACAAAAAGTGACACACAGTGCAATCTATCTATCTATCTCTCCCGTAGTCTGACGACCATGGGGGCACTCTCAAAGACTCAACAACCAGTTCCCTCCATTCCTCTCTCTGTTCTGCCTTTCTCAGGGTTTTGTTGAGTTCTAGGCCTGTCCATTCGCTGATGTTATCCTCCCAGCTCTTCCTTGGTCTGCCTTTCTTCTTTTTGGACAGTGCCTTGTAAAACTGTCTTAGCGTCCTTTGGTTTTTTGACATGCCCCCTTAACATTTAAGTTTACGCTTTTTCACGATCGTTAGAAGGTTCTCATAGGGTCCAATGGTTTGCTGGATTCTGTTATGCACGCTTTCGTTGCTTATGTGGTCTTTGTAGGAGATGCCAAGGAGTCTCCGAAAGCATCTCATCTTCACCGCCTGTATTCTTCTCTCCAAATCTGCAGTCAGGGTCCATGATTCACAGGCATACAGAAATATGGATATGACAAGGGAGCGCATTAGTCTGATCTTGGAGATAAGTGAGATATTTTTATCTCTTCAGATGGTGTTTAGTTTTGACAGCGCTGTTATTGTCTGTGCAGTCCTGCATACTACTTCTGGCTTGGATCCCTGGTCTGATACAATGGCTTCCAGGTACTTGAAGCTTTGAACTGTTTCCAGCTTCTGGTCATTAACCCTGATATCAGTGCTAATGCCGTTGGTGTTATTAGTCATCAGTTTGGTCTTCTCTGCACTGATTTCCATGCCGTATGTTTTGGAGGCCTTATTCAGGTGTTCTGTTAGGCTGGCAACTCTTTTTCTGATCCTGCTATTCCATCAATGTCATCTGCGAAGCGGAGGTTTGTGATCGTTCTGCCACCAATGCTGACTGATCCTTCATGATAATCCAGTGCATCAGCCATGATTCTCTCAAGGAAGATGTTAAAAAGAGTGGGTGAGAGTAGACAGCCATGCCTTACTCCAACTGTTGTTCGAAACCATTCTCCAATGTTGTTGTTGTAGTACACTGCACTGGTGGCCTCGCTGTACAGCTGTTTGATGACTCTGATCAGGTTTGCATTGATGCTGTACAAATTCGTGGTTGCCCTCAAAGCTGCATGCCACACCCTGTCAAATGCTTTCTTAAAATCGATAAATACATGGTAAAGGTCTTGTTGATGCTGAAGGTACCGCTCACATAGTATTCTGAGGTTGGATATCTGTTCTGTTGTGCTGCGCCCTGCTCTGAAACCTGCTTGTTCCTCAGCAATGATGGTCTCTGCTTGTGGCTTCAGTCTATTCAATATTATCTGCAGCATGACCTTGCTTGGGTGGCATATGAGGCTGATTGTGCGGTAATTATGGCATTGTTGTAGATTTCCTTTCTTGGGGAGGGTGATGATGAGTGACTGTGTCCATGGTGTTGGCCATTTTCCTGTCTGCCAGATCTTGTTGCAGATTCTTAGTAGGGCGCTGATCATGGCTTCCCCTCCAGCTTTAACCAACTCAGCTGGAATGTTGTCAGCCTGCTGACTTCCCCTTTTTCAGCGATCTGACTGCTGTTTCCACTTCTTCTCGGAGGATAGGGTGACTGTCTGTGTCTTTGCTTTCGGGTACATTAAGGACTTCTGGATATCCTGCGGTTCTATAGTTATAAAGGTCGGAGCAGTATTCTGTCAATCTGTTCAGAATATCCTGGTCGTCAGTGAGACACTTCCCATTTTTGTCTTGGATTGTTAAACCTTTTCCCTGTTTTGTGCTAGTCAGGTCTTTCACCAGCTGATATGCTTTCTTGCTATTGTTTTTCTTGATGTTCTCTTCAATGTCTTGGCACTGTTCACCGATCCATTTCTCTTTTGCCTCCGTCATGGACTTCCTGATTCTTTTGTTGACTGCCCTATATTGTTCTGCTCTTTCTTTTGTTTCATTTTTCTTTTTCTTCAACTCTCTACGCTTGTCGCATAGTTGTAGGATGTTAGGTGTGACCCATGGTTTTTGGACTGGTCGGTGTTTGCCAAGAAGCTCGCTTGCTGTTTCAGTCACTGCTGTATTGAAACTATTCGTCAGTGTATCTATGTCTGAGTCTATCACAGTGAGTGCTGCAAACTTTCCACCTATCCTTGCTTGAAAAATTTCTACTACCTCTGGGTCCTTCAGCTTCTCGAGGTCAAATTTGACAGCGCAATACAATGCAATAAACACAAACTTTCTCCTGCATGTTCTCCATGAAAAGAAGAATAGCATGTAGAACAGTGTTTATGGCACTGTCTACCACGCTAAGTCACGGCAGAGTTCTCTGCCTGAAAGTCGGGCTCCCTGTGCCTGGGAGAGCGCCTTGCCACACTAATGAATAATAATAATAATAATAATAATAATAATAATAATAATAATAATAATAATAATAATAATAATAATAATAATAATAATATGATGATGATGATGATGATGATGATGATGATGATGATGATGATGATGATGATGATGATAATAATGATGATGATGATGATGATAATAATAATAATAATAATAATAATAATAATAATAATAATAATAATAATAATAATAATAATAATAATAATAATAATAATAATAAAATAATAATAATAATAATAATAATAATGATAATAATAATAAATGGAACTTATATAGCGCTATATCTTGCAAAGACAAATCAAAGCGCATTTGTAGCAAGAGTAGCGCCACCTTTTTTTTTTAACTTTTCCTGTCTGCAACTGTATTTGTTCCCTATGAGAGTGACCTTTTTTCCTACAGAATGTTGCCAGGGACAACGTTGTTGTTGCCATGGGTTCTTACGTGCGCTAAATTTGTTTTGTACACGGGACCTCGGTTTATCGTCTTATCCGAGAGATTAGCACCCAGACCACCACTACGGTCTCATGGATGTTGGAAAAGTTTCGGACGCCAAAGGGAATTAAAGCACTACACACTTCGAACCCGGACTTTTCGCTTTCTATGCAAGTGCCTTAGCTCTAGACCACCGAGCTACGTGCAGTCCAGTGGATGGGGCAAAAGTCTAGACACAGAACAGAATCAAACCAGTGACCTCTGCTTACTTCACAGGTGACCGCCAAACCACGTTTGGGTATTTTGTGGAGATTTATTAATTTCTTGTTTCGAACTTTTTTGTTTGGAATTTAAAACCATCAGGCGCAAAAGTCCCCGATGCCAAGGGTCTCCGAAAGCATTCATCTTCACCGCCTGTATTCTTCTCTCCAAACTGCAGTCAGGGCCCATGATTACAGGCATACAGAAATAGGATATGCAAGGGAGCGCATTAGTCTGATCTTGAGTAAGTGAGATATTTTTATCCTTCAAATGGGTTTGTTTTGCCCCAGCGTGTTATTGTCGGGGCATCCTGCTCTATTCGGCTTGGACCCCCTGTCTGATACAATGGTTTCCAGGTATTTGAAGCTTTAAACTGTTTCCAGTTTTGGGTCATTAACCCTGATATCAGTGCTAATCCCGTTGGTTTATTATCATCATTTGGTTTTCTCCTGATTTCCTGCCGTAGTTTTGGAGGCCTTTTTCGGGTGTTCTTGGGCTGGCAACTCTTTTTTGATCCTCTACCCATCAATGTCACTGCAAAGCGGGGTTTGTGATCGTTCGCCCCCAATGCTGACTGATCCTTCATGATAATCCATGCTCAGCCAGTTCTCTAAAGGAAGATGTTAAAAAGAGGGGGTGAGAGTAAAAACCCCATGCCTTACCCCAACTGTTTTTCGAAACCATTCCCAATGTTGTTTTTTGTATACACTGCACTGGGGGCCTCGCTGTACGTTTTGTGACTCGACAGGTTGCATTGGCGAACAAATTCGGTTCCCCTAAAAAGCTGCTCCCAACACCCTGCAAATGCTTTCTTAAAATCGTAAATACATGGTAAAGGTCTTGTGATGCTGAAGGTACCGCTCACATAGTATTCTGAGGTTGGATATCTGTTCTGTTGTGCTGCGCCCTGCTCTGAAACCTGCTTGTTCCTCAGCAATGATGGTCTCTGCTTGTGGCTTCAGTCTATTCAATATTATCTGCAGCATGACCTTGCTTGGGTGGCTTTATGAGGCTGATTGTGGGGTTAATTATGGCATTGTTGTAGTTTTCCTTTCTTGGGGAGGGTGATGATGAGTGACTTTTGTCCATGGTGTTGGCCATTTTCCTGTCTGCCAGATCTTTTGCAGATTCTTAGTAGGGCGCTGATCATGGTTCCCTCCAGCTTTAACCAACTCAGCTGGAATTTTGTCAGCCTGCTGACTTCCCCTTTTTCAGCGATCTGACTGCTGTTTCCACTTCTTCTCGGAGGATAGGGTGACTGTCTGTGTCTTTGCTTTCGGGTACATTAAGGACTTCTGGATATCCTGCGGTTCTATAGTTATAAAGGTTCGGAGCAGTATTCTGTCAATCTGTTCAGAATATCCTGGTCGTCAGTGAGACACTTCCCATTTTTGTCTTGGATTGTTAAACTTTTCCCTGTTTTGTGCTAGTCAGGTCTTTCACCAGCTGATATGCTTTCTTGCTATTGTTTTTCTTGATGTTCTCATTCAATGTCTTGGCACTGTTCACCGATCCATTTCTCTTTTGCCTCCGTCATGGACTTCCTGATTCTTTTGTTGACTGCCCTATATTGTTTCTGCTCTTTCTTTTGTTTCATTTTCTTTTTCTTCAACTCTCTACGCTTGTCGCATAGTTGTAGGATGTTAGGTGTGACCCATGGTTTTTGGACTGGTCGGTGTTTGCCAAGAAGCTCGCTTGCTGTTTCAGTCACTGCTGTATTGAAACTATTCGTCAGTGTATCTATGTCTGAGTCTATCACAGTGAGTGCTGCAAAACTTTCCACCTATCCTTGCTTGAAAAATTTCTACTACCTCTGGGTCCTTCAGCTTCTCGAGGTCAAATTTGACAGCGCAATACAATGCAATAAACACAAACTTTCTCCTGCATGTTCTCCATGAAAAGAAGAATAGCATGTAGAACAGTGTTTATGGCACTGTCTACCACGCTAAGTCACGGCAGAGTTCTCTGCTGAAAGTCGGGCTCCCCGTGCCTGGGAGAGCGCCTTGCCACACTAATAAAATAATAATAATAATAATAATATAATAATAATAATAATAATAATAATAATAATAATAAAATAATAATAATATAAATAATGATGATGATGATGATGATGAGATGATGATTGAGATGATGATGAGATGATGATGATAAGATAATAATGATGAATGATGATGATGATAATAAATAATAATAATAATAATAATAATAATAATAATAATAATAATAATAATAATAATAATAATAATAATAATAATAATAATAATAATAATAATAATAATAATAATAATAATGATAATAATAATAAATGGAACTTATATAGCGCTATATCTTGCAAAGACAAATCAAAGCGCATTTGTAGCAAGAGTAGCGCCACCTTTTTTTTTTAACTTTTCCTGTCTGCAACTGTATTTGTTTCCCTATGAGAGTGACCTTTTTTCCTACAGAATGTTGCCAGGGACAACGTTGTTGTTGCCATGGGTTCTTACGTGCGCTAAATTTGTTTTGTACACGGGACCTCGGTTTATCGTCTTATCCGAGAGATTAGCACCCAGACCACCACTTACGGTCTCATGGATGTTGGAAAAGTTTCGGACGCCAAAGGGAATTAAAGCACTACACACTTCGAACCCGGACTTTTCGCTTTCTATGCAAGTGCCTTAGCTCTAGACCACCGAGCTACGTGCAGTCCAGTGGATGGGGCAAAAGTCTAGACACAGAACAGAATCAAACCAGTGACCCTCTGCTTACTTCACAGGTGACCGCCAAACCACCGTTTGGGATTTTGTGGAGATTTATTAATTTCTTGTTTCGAACTTTTTTGTTTGGAATTTATAAACCATCAACGGCGCAAAAGTCCCCTCTATGCGCATTTTTATTGTATTCCAGGTTGCAGACAGAGAAGCTAGAGTTTTTTAAAAAGTTCAATTCGACATCCATGATACTGAAGTTTGGAAATAGTGTGGTACGGTCCGGACAGAACTGTAAATTTTATTTAACAAAAAGTTTAGTGTTGTGTAACTTGTCTGGACTTAAATGTAGGGGGCTAGCGGTAAATTTGATCTGGTAGACTCTCTTTGCATAGCAGATATTTCAACACCAGACAAAGAACGCACAAGTTTTTACTTGTTTACAAAAAGACCAAAAAGAGGGAGCTCGTTCTCGTTATTTTCTTTTTCAAATCGATAACGACGTATTCTTAATTTATCTACAAAGTTTATATTTTTATATATATATATATATATATATATATATATATATATATATATATATATATATATATATATATATATATTAGAGAGAGAGAGAGATATATATATATATTATAGATATGTGTGTGTGCGTACGTGTGTGTGTGTGTGTGTGTGTGTGTGTGTGTGTGTGTGTGTGTGTGTGTGTGTGTGTGTGTGTGTGTGTGTGTGTGTGTGTGTGTGTGTGTGTGTGTGTGTGTGTGTGTGTGTGTGTGTAATGCTGGCGTGTTCGTTGTTAGCACGCCGTAAGAAAAACACACCACCTCTTTTGCCAAAATAGACGACCCACTTCCATACTTTATCCTTTTATAATTTTTACAAAAAACACCATTAGCCTCACTGCTTCGGCACATTTCTTGTTTGCAAAAATCTCGTTCAGTATCAAAGAAATCTCTTTTGATGCCTTTGTGGCATTCATCTATCGGAAATTACTTTTCTGATCATAAAACCGGGTTCCGTTTTTCTACAGAGCTCTTTTGCAGAGGATATCTTTATCTAGTGGTATCCTGAGAGACTAGCATCAAAACTCTTCTACAACTTCAGGAGAGATTTTCCACTGCCAGGTTATTAATGAATAGATGGATGGATGGATGGATGGATGGATGGATGGATGGATGGATGGATGGATGGAGGGATGGAGGGATGGATGGATGGATGGATGGATGGATGGGTGTAAGAGCCATGCTGGTCAGCTCTACCAAACCTCAATAGCAGAGAACAGACTGCGGAATGCGCCTCGCAAGCTTTTCAACAGTCGGTTCCTTCAAAAAAAGGTAGTTCTCCACATTAGTTCCTAGCTTAGCTCTCAGGTTCTCAGATTGTCAAGGTCTCAGGTTAGCACAATTATTTGCAAAGATCCATGAGGTTGGACTTACTTTTTGTACGACAAATTGACAGCACAGTGCTAAAACAATCACTTATGTAAAAACAATCAGCTAGACACGACTGACAGTTGGCGCTCAGTACATTACTCTTTAAGTCCTTCGGATGAGACTATAAACTGAGGCCCTGTGTGCAAACGCACGCAGAACATCTTGCGCACACGTTAAATCCTGTTCCGCTTTTTGTAAGAGTAGGCCATTGTGTGCCGTAGGAAAAGATGACAGAGTGTACAAACCGCATACACACGGGAACTGGTGGTAAAATGGCATATAAGGACCTATTCCATTATCCTTGATATAAAGGAAACTTTTTTTAACAATTCGAATCCATCTTCTCCAAATAATTATGTAAATAATAACAGCGCCTTCTCCCAAAAAATGTACAAAGTGTTGCTTTAGAAAAATGGCATAAACTTTTCGTGATGTTTTACATTTTCCTGTACCATTTATGAAACCATGTCTCTGATGCTATTCAACGGTATCTTCACAGGAAAATGTACTGACTTTACTAATGTACATATCAGCCATACTCTATGCTAGTCCTGACCTTCACCCAATCCCTAGACCACAGTTGTCAACAGCTAGACCCTCTCCAATTCTGCACTAACCACACTTAGTTAACACTGCCCCAAATCTCCTGACCTAGCTGTTAATAAGATTTCCCAATGATTATCTCCTGACGTTATTACCACCAAGACTGGCCAAAGGTTATCCAATGATTATCTCCTGACTTTAACACCACCAAGACTGGACACAGATTCCCAATAAGTATCTCTTGACCTAGCTGTTAATCACCACCACCAAAACTGGCCAAAGATTCCCACTGATTATCCCCTGACTTTAACACTACCAAGACTGGCCACAGATTCCCACTGATTATCCCCTGACTTTAACACCACTAAGACTGGCCACAGATTCCCAATGATTATCTCCTGACTTTAACACCACCAAGACTGGCCAAAGATTTCCCAATGATTATCTCCTGACTTTAACACCACCAAGACTGGCCAAATATTCCCCATTGATTATCTCCTGTTTTTGCCCTTAACACCACCAAGACTGGCCAAAGATTATCCAATGATTATCTCCTGACTTTAACACCACCAAGACTGGCCAAAAATTCCCAATGATTATCTCCTGACTTGAACACCATCAAGACTGGCCAAAGATTTCCCAATGATTATCTCCTGACTTTAACACCACCAAGACTGGCCAAATATTCCCCATTGATTATCTCCTGTTTTTGCCCTTAACACCACAAGACTGGCCAAAGATTATCCAAAGATTATCTCCTGACTTTAACACCACCAAGACTAGCCAAATATTCCCCATTGATTATCTTCTGACTTTGCCCTTAACATCACCAAGACTGGCCAAAGATACCCAATGATTATCTCCTGACTTTAACACCACCAAGACTGGCCAAAGATTCTCCAATGATTATCTCCTGATTTTAACACCACCAAAACTGGCCAAAGATTTCCCACTGATTATCTCCTGACTTTAACACCACCCAGACTGGCCAAATATTCCCCATTGATTATCTCCTGTTTTGCCCTTAACACCACCAGGACTGGCCAAAGATTATCCAATGATTGTCTCCTGACTTATCCCATAACACTGCCAAGACTGGCTGCACTGCCCAAAGTCTTCCGACTCCCGCTGTTCATAAGCACTCAGATACTGCTGCTGCTGCCAGTGATCCCTTATCCCAGCCAATTGCTCAGAAGTGACGGATGACGGTCAGATGGTCAGTCAGACGTGAGAAACAATATTATACCCCCCTGGTCAACCGATCCATACGTCCAGTCTCTAAGCTGCCCTACCACTTTGCATTTTGCCCCTTGTTGGTCAATCAAGCTGAACAATCTAGATGCTCAGAGCAAGGGCGGCTGTGTGCAACCTGAAAGCTTTTAGCGCAACTAGATGCCATTTTCAGGGAGATAGGTCGGCGGCTGGCGCCTGATAACTGAATGATACAGGTTACAGTTTCTTGCTGCGCTTGAGCGGCAATCGCTAAAGCAGAAATCTCCACTTGGGGCAACTTCCCATCAATCATTTTAGCGAGAGGCTGGCAGCAGCAAGTGGTGCCGTCATACCCTTTGATCCACTTCTCTTTGAAGGGGTGAAGTATTGGCATTTGTGTATGCCAATATCACGGCCCGGAGTTTTGGCGAGGAAGTGTGGATCGGTGTGTGCGTGTGTGTGTGTGTGTGTGTGTGTGTTTATTTATTTATTTATTCATTGATTCTATTTTATTCTTTTATATCGAGGATAATGGAATAAGCACTTTGTGCTTTTTTGAATCCAGTCCCCGTGTGCTTGCGGTTTTGTAAATTGTCATCTGTTCCCTGTGTGCGTGTGTGTGTTGTGTGTGTGTGTGTGTGTGTGTGTGTTTTGTGTTGTGCGTGCGTGTGCTGTGCTGTGTGTTGTGTGTTGTGTTGTGTTGTGTGTGCGTGTGCGCGTGCCTCGCGCGCGTGCGCGCGTGTGTGTGTGTGTTGTTTGCATGCGTGGTGTGTGTGTGTGTGTGTGTGTGTGTGTGTGTGTGTGTGTGTGTGTGTGTGTGTGTGTGTGTGTGTGTGTGTGTGTGTGTGTTGTGTGTTCAAATGCATTTAACGTATGTTGTGTGTGTGTGTGTGTGTGTCTGCTGCCTGTTGTTGTTGTATTTTAGTATTGTATTTATTGTATTTGTATGCTGTATATCGTATATGTATGTATGTATTTATGTATGTATGTATATATTTGTATGTGTGTGTATGTCTGCCATAGCTAACAGAAAGGGAAGCTGGCGGTATTTTCAAGATTTGCTAACAAGTTTTATTTTTCTCAAGATATGAGATTAGCTCTGAGAGGCATCCTTACGAAAAAACTTAAAGCTGAAATATTCCTGAGACTTGGCCAAAGACTGAAAAGGAGACACGGTGTGTGTGTGTGTGTGTGTGTGTGTGTGTGTGTGTGTGTGTGTGTGTGTGTGTGTGTGTGTGTGTGTGTGTGTGTGTGTGTGTGTGTGTGTGTGTGTGTGTTGTGTGTCTGTGTCTGTGTCTGTGTGCGAGTGAGTGAGTGAGTGTGTATGTGCCAACCTCAGCACTGAAACCACCCTAGTTCACACCTTAAACATGCTTCTACTTGCTTCTGACTCAGGGAAAATCTCCCTCCTCACTCTACTCGACTTATCTGCAGCCTTCGACACTATTGACCACTCTATCCTTCTCTCCCGTCTTCAAAAAACGTTTGGTGTTACTGGTACAGCCCTCACCTGGTTTAGCTCATACCTGACTGACCGATTCCAGACAGTCACAGTAAACAAGATTCAGTCAGTACCTGCCAGACTGGAATGTGGAGTCCCGCAGGGATCAGTTCTGGGCCCTGTTCTTTTCACTCTCTACACCGCTCCACTGTCACATATAATTAACCGTCATCAGATCAACCATCACTTTTATGCAGATGACTCTCAGATTCTAAGCAGTGACACTCCTGAAAATCTGCCTTCCCTCTTGATGAATATGACCTACTGCTTTCAAGATATCCAAAACTGGATGATAGAGAACAAGTTACAACTAAACGCTGATAAAACTGAAGCCATGCTTGTAGGGACCAAAAACAAACTCTCTTCCATTACAACAGCTTCAATAAAATTCGGCAATGCATCAGTCCCTCTATCCACTGCTGTAAAGTATCTAGGGGTCATTATTGACAACACACTCTCTATGCAAAAATTCATCACCCAGACCTGCCAGTCGTGCTTCTATCAATTACGGCGTATTAGTGCATATCGAAAGTACCTGTCCACAGACGCAACATCAAAACTCGTGGCATCTCTCATTCTTTCACGTCTGGACTACTGCAATTCTCTTTTGGCTGGTCTGCCAGCATCATCTATCCACTCCCTTCAACGTATTCAAAACTCTGCAGCTCGACTAGTCCTCAGAAAGAAAAAATCTGACCACATTACTCCTCTCTTGCGATCTCTCCACTGGCTGCCTGTGCCACAAAGAATAAACTATAAGATCAGTATTCTCTGTTACAAATGTCTCCACAAAACAGCGCCTTCCTACCTCTGTGAATGTCTCCACCTGTACACCACTTCTCGTTCCCTTCGCTCTACTGCAGATTCCTTGTGGTTACAAACACCTAGATTCAACCAGTCCACTGTTGGCCGTCGCTCTTTCTCTGTTTCTGGTCCATCGATTTGGAATGGCCTCCCTATCTCTCTTCGCCAAAGGCCTTCTTGTGACTCTTTTAAATCTGGCCTCAAGACATATTTGTTTCAAACCTAAGAGTTTCCTCTCCTGTTTCATTTCATAGCTATCCCTGCTTTTCAACAGCCAAAAATTCCATCACCCTGCCAAAGTGTATAACGCGCGCGCGTGCGTGCGTGCGTGCGTGCGTGCGTGCGTGCGTGCGTGCGTGCGTGCGTGCGTGCGTGCGTGCGTGTGTGTGTGTGTGTGTGTGTGTGTGTGTGTGTGTGTGTGTGTGTGTGTGTGTGCATTTGGACTTGTTAGAACTATTACTTGCTATTTGTTGCATGACTGTGTAAGAATGAGTTGAGTGCAAGCGCTTTGATTTGTCTGTGCCAGATACAGCGCTATATAAATTCCATTTATTATTATTATTATTATTATTATTATTATTATTATGTGTGTGACCTTAAATTAAGCACATACACACACACACACAACGAACGTTAGTACGTGTATGTGTGTCTGTCTGTTTCTTTGTGTGTGTGTCTGTGTGTGTCTGTGTCTGTGTCAGTGTCTGTGGGTGCGTGTGAATGCGTGAGAGAGCACACTTGTTTGTGGAACATCAAAGTAAGCAAAAAGAGAAGAGAAGAACAAAACTTTGCACAGAAGGGGGGACGGAAAAGACAGATATGTATTTAACGAGATGAGATAAAACACAGCAAATAGTCTTGCGAAAAGAGATGCCCAATAAAACGCAAAAACTGCTTCAATTAGAGCTAAAACGAAACACACAGAGTTCATTGAAGTTCAATCAAAATAGAACTAGGTAAAGTAAAATAAAATTTTAATTAAGGCACATAAGAGAGCGAGAGAAGAGAGAGCGACAGACAGACAAAGAGATAGAAGAAAGACAGAGGCAGTGAGACATAGAGACATAGAGATAGACAGAGAGATACAGGAGACACGCACGCTAACAAGATAAATTGATTTGATTTAAAAAGTAAATAAATCTGAATAAAACAATACTGTCCCACAAACTAAAATAACCAAAAACATAATTGAAAAGGAGTACAAAATGCAAAATAAATATCAGCTAAAATCTAATGAATTAAGCTTGAAATACGATAAACCCATGTACAATATAACCCCTTATAATCAAGTACACTGAAGTAGATCATACTTGTAAATATAAAAAAATAAATAAAAAAATTACAATGAAGTAAAACAGATACAATTGACAGAATATAGATTCTTTAAAGAAAATGGAGAGAAAAAATGAAATCAGGAGGTGAAAAAAGAATAAATGAAAGGTTGAAAGAAAAGCGAAAACAAAGAATAAAAACATGAACACATAGAAAAACAAATTAAGAATGAAATTAACAGAGAAGAAACCAGAAGAAATGTTTTTAATCAAACATATATACGGGGACGGGATAGCTCAGTGGTCGGAGCACTCGCTTTCCCCCAGCCAAGTTAAGCAGCGTCGAGCGTGGTTACCACTTGGATGGGTGACCGTTTGCGCGCCTTGGCTTCAGTACAGTTCCCCCAGTTCACCCAGCTGTAAATGGGTACCTGTCCTCTTTAGGATAAGGGAAGGTAAAGCAGCGAGGGAGAGGAGATGGGCGCCGCCCTCAATATGCTGGCCCTAGAGAAGTGAGGTCTCTGACGCCTCGCTCCCCTACGACCTTATAGGTTATGGGACTCCTTTACCTTTACCTTTACCTATATACGGAGAAGACAAAAGGAGGGGATTTCAAGAGTTTGGGGGGAAGGGACGGGGGAGGGAAGGGGGGAATGGGGAAGGGGGTGGGTTAAGGACAGACATGTATACTTACTCAAATTGAAAATGTACCGTATATTTCATCACAAATCATCAATAACAACATAACAGTTAGTATCATTTCATCAAGTCATTACCAAATATTCATGACATATGTTTCATATGCTCGTTCTATTTAATCAGGGAGATTGTCACTTGTGTTACAGCTTAGGGTTAGACATGTCATGGCATAGACATCCCCAGAAATACGTGAGACAGGATTCAATCATCTAATGCTTGCTTGTAAGTGGCGCCATGACCTTATAGTAAAAACCAAAAAAATAATGTTATAGAGCAAACGGGTAGACAGGTAGCCAGACAGACACACAGACAGGCAGACAGACACACAGATATGCGTAAAGACGAGCAGGCTACCAAGGTAAACAGACAGACAGACAGACCTGCAGGCGGATAAACTGTCTCCCCAGATACAAAAGGTTGGAAACAGACGTAGAAATTGATGGAAGTGGAGGATCCTCTTCAATGGCGAGGAAAACTGGTCAGCATAATTTCGGATACGGCAGTCAGCGAATGTGTGTTTGTGTGTGTGTATGTGTGTGTGTATGTTTGTGTGTACGTGTGTGGGTACGTGTGTGTGTCTGTGTGTGTCTGTGTTTGTGTGTGTGTCTGTCTGTGTGTGTGTGTGCACGTGTGTATGCACGTGTGTAATGCGCTTTCCCATTGTGCACAGTCATTCTATCATTTACATTAATGTTGTCAGATGAAAATAGATTCGAAGAAAGAAAAGAAAGAAGGACAAAATCAAGAAAGAAAAAAAACCCAGAAAGAACGAAAACACAGACAGACAGACAGAACCAAATAAAAGATCAGAAAAAATAAAGATATAGCCAATACCTACAGAAAGAAAAACAAATAAACAAGCAAACAAACAAAGAGAGAGAGACAGAAAGAAAGAAAGGAAGAAAGAAAGAAACAAACAAACAAACAAAGCGAGAGAGACAGAAAGAAAAAAGAAAGAAGAAAGAAAGAAAGAAAGAAAGAGAGGAGAGAAGAGAGAGAGAGAGAGAGAGAGAGAAATAGAACAAAATGGAAAGAAAGATAAAAGAGAAAGATAAAAAGAAATCCTCATATCATAGGACTGCATTGAGGCACAAACAAAATATGAAAACAGAAATAACTAAAAAGAGCAACAAGAAAGAAAGAAAGAAAGAAAGAAAGAAAAGAGAGTAAAGAAAGAAAGAAAGAGACAGACAGACAGACAGAGAGAGACAAAAAGAAAAATAGAACAAAATAGAAAGAAAGATAAAAAGGAAAGATAAAAAGAAATCCTCATATAATAGGACTGCATTGACGCATAAACAAAATATGAAAACAGAAAGAATAAAGTGAGCAACAAAGAAAGAAAGAAAGAAAGAAAGAAAGAAGAAGAAAGAAAGAAAGAAAGAAAGAAAGAGACAGACAGAAAGAAAGAAAGAAAGAAAGAAGAAAG
>CM054147.1:10823266-10825766 GCA_028751875.1 Rapana venosa
AATGGAGTGCAGTACAGTACAGTAGAGTGCAATGCAATGCAGTACAGTACAGTGCAATGCAGTGCAGTACATTACTGTGCAGTGCAGTGCAGTACATTACAGTGCAGTGCAGTGCAGTACAGTGCAATGCATTGCAGTACATTATAGTGCAGTACATTGCAGTGTAATACAGTGCAGTACAGTACAGTGGAGTACAATCTAGTGCAGAGCAGTGCAGTGAAGTTCAGTACAGTGCAATGCATAGCAGTACATTACAGTGCAGTACATTGCAGTGTAATACAGTGCAGTACAGTACAGTTCAGTACAGTGCAGTTCAGTTCAGTACAGTACAGTGCAATGCATTGTTTTGTGGCGCTGTAATGAACTTTAACCGTCGATATCTTTTCGTAAAAATGAAGGCCGCACTCCTCCAGAAAAAAACAACAACGCAACACGAGTACTACAGCGCTACCTACTTTTACCTTTCCCTGTGTGAAGCTGCATGTTTTTCCCTTTGAAAGCGGTGTTTTTGTATAGTATACTTTCGTTAATTTTGTTCATCTATCTGTCCAACTTACCCTGAGTAGCCTTCTCAAACACGCCACGTCCCAGATGCTTTGATTCCCTTTTTCCCATCATCTTTTCTTTGCGTCCGGAATTTGCAACCGCATAGAATGACGGGAAATACCGCCTATTTCAATTAAAAAAAATTCAGAGCATGAGAAATGCTGCAATCTTCCCAAATGTTGTTTAGTTGGCGCTCTCTCTCTGTCTCTGTCTCTCTCTGTCTGTCTGTCTGTCTCTCTCTCTCTCTCTCTCTGTTTCTCTCTAAGTCTCTCTCTCTGTCTCTCTCTCTCAGTCTCTCTGTCTCTGTTTCTGTCTGTCTGTCTCTCTCAAGTCTCTCTCTCTCTCTCTCTCTCTCTCTCTCTCTCTCTCTCTCTCTTCTCTGTTTCTCACTAAGTCTCTCTCTGTGTCTTTCTCTCAGTCTCTCTGTCTCTGTTTCTGTTTGTCTGTCTCTCTCAACTCTCTCTCAAATCTCTCTCTCTCTCTCTCTCTCTCTCTCTCTCTCTCTCTCTCTCTCTCTCTCTCTCTCTCTCCCTCACCTATCCAGTCTCCTATTTTAGGGTCGTCTGGTATCACTTAAAGTGGAAAGACGTTAAAAATTGAAGACTTACTTACTTACTTGTTAAGTTGGACCATTCTATTTTTATCCATGCCTTATAGCCACTGTAAACTATTACTGTAAAAACATCGTCTATCCCTAGATAGATTTTTTTCTACTGCCAGTGTCTGCTACAGGCGCTGTCACTGCCTTGGGATGTCTTCGGCTAAAAATCATCGATTGCTTGGTAGTATTTTGCAATATTTTTCCTTGTATACTAATAATCTCAACGTCAGTTAAAAAAAAGGCTTTCAACATCCACTTCCAAAACGCAGACAGAGCACTAATTTGAATAATGGAAATCTGCCGAGGTATGAGTAGTCATGATTTTGCAATTCTTATTTTGTATAGTGTTTGAATATATTTTATATAACTGATCTCCTCTTTATTAGTGAATGACTGGCTCGTATCTTCTTCTTTTCTTTGCAGAAAAGCGTGTGAAAATTGTCCTTCTGGCAAGTTGTGTACCAGCAGGCAACTGAAGCACGGTGAACTGAAGTGGTCCACCAGTGCCTGAGGCACTGTTCCTACAGCAGGCTACCAGCTTCTGAAACATGGGAGGGAGTTTTCCGTGCACATTCCCCTGTGTACCCCACCCCCTCCTCCCTCCCCCAGGCCACGCTCTCTATACTGCGTTTATAATGTATGAAATTTATATAGCGCTGAATTATGTAAAGCAACAAATCAAAGCGCTTTTTTTTTATCGAGGATAATGGAATAAGCACTCATGTGCTTTTTTACATCCAGTCCCCGTGTGCATGCAAATTTTTGTAATTTTTGTCATCTGTTCCCACCGGCACACAATGGCCTACTCTTACGAACAGCGGAACAGGATTTAACGTGTGCGCAAGATGTTCTGCATGCATTCGCACACGGTGCCTCGGTTTATAGTCTCATCCGAAGGACTTTTTAGCCACTAAGCATAGATTCTGCAGCGCAAGTCCACTCTGTGTGTGTATATGTTTGTGTGTGTGTGTGTGTGTGTGTGTGTGTTCGTGTGTGTGTGTGTGTGTGTGTGTGTGTGTTGTGTGTGTGTGTGTGTGTGTGTTTGTGTGTGCATGTGTGTGTGTGTGTGTGTGTGTGTGTGTGTGTGTGTGTGTGTGTGTGGTGTGTGTGTGTGTGTGTGTGTGTGTGTGTGTGTGTGTGTTGTGTGTGTGCGTGTGTGTGTGTGTGTGTTGGTGTGTTTTTTAATCGAGGATTATGGAATAAGCACATATGTGCTTTTTTTACATCTAGCCCCTGTGTGTATGCGGTTTTGTAAATTTTGTCATCCGTTCCCACCGGCACACAATGGCCTACTCGTACGAAAAGCGGAACAGGATTTAACGTGTGCGCAAGATGTTCTGCGTGCGTTCGCAC
>CM054147.1:10838266-10850766 GCA_028751875.1 Rapana venosa
ATGTTAAAGATTCCGTAGTTTGGATCAGAATTCATAAGGCTTTGTATACCAAACACGACTTGACCACTGAATAAATTGGATATGCAGACGGTCAGTAATCTGCAGACACGGTGTAACTTTTCTGAAATGTACCACACGTACAGACACCTCCATAAAACAACTGATCACTGAAAACTAAGGTGACTTTATCTTCTATGCAAGAGGTAAAGCTGTGTGTGTGTGTGTGTGTGTGTGCGTGCGTGCGTGCGTGCGTGCGTGCGTGCGTGCGTGCTGTGTGTGTGTGTGTGTGTGTGTGTGTGTGTGGATGCGCGCGCATACTGGCGTGCGCAATAGTGCGTGTAATGTTATAGTGGCGAGTTTATGATTTAGCTTAGATGTTGCTGATGTCTGGGTACATTTTTATCTTGTGATGTGCGCGTGATGTTGTCGGGTACTGTGTTGTGGTGTTGTTGTGTGATGTCTTCCTGTTTGCCGTTCTTATGTGTGGTTTGTAGCCCAAGTGAGTTTTTTTTCTGTCTGTGAGATGATAAATACTACTATTACTACTACTACTACTACTATTACTACTACTACTACTACTACAACTACTACTACTACTACTAATAATAATAAATAATGATAATTGGAATTTATATAGCGCTATATCTTGCAAAACAAATCAAAACGCTTGCATTCATCCTACTCTAACACATACAACAAGTTACAATTAACAGTTTTTACAAATTCAAATGTATTCAAACACGCTCACGCACGCACGCACACACACACACACACACACACACACACACACACACACACGCACATACACGCACACAGAGGTTGTGTACTTTGGCAAGGCGGTGGGGGGTTCGGCTGTTGAGGGTAAGGACAGAAATGAGATGAAACAAGAGGGGAAAGTCTTAGATTTGAAATAAATCTGTTTTGAGGCTGGATTTAAAAGTGTCATGATAAAGCATTTGGGTTGTTATTTGTAAGCTGCCAATAGTACTTTTTTTTGCAATTCAAGCGCGGTTCTTTTAGTACTGGTAAGCTACTTTCTAAAAATTGGCATACTATATTTCTAGTACTGTCTCACAAATTTAAAGGAAGAATGACGTAGATGTATTACTCTTTTGCTTTGTTGTTGTTGGTGTTGTTTTTCTTTCTTTTTAAATCACTGCCTCTTTTGCGAGAGCTTGTAAATGTCGATTAAATGGTCTTTCTTCATACAACTCAACACGTGCATGCGCACACACTCACACACACACGTACATACACAACGACATTATGCATGCACGCACACACACACACACACATTTCACATAACTTCACCTGGCAAACCAGACTCTAGTATAGGCTAAGAACTCAGTCAAAAGTCACCAACATGTGTTTTACTTTCTGACTTTACAACTCAAGTATTAAAGAAGACAGCCCTGATATGGCCTCTGTGGTCAGAGGGGCTATCAACAACAGGATTGGACTGGACCGCTAGCTTCAAATAGTTCTACGTTCACACATTGCTGTCTACTAATAAACTTGCACCTACATTGTGCTTTTCTGTTAGAGTGAACTATGTCAGAAATACAAACCTAGGGCACTGGGTGTCAAAAGGTGACTGAAACATCCTCGCTGCCAATCATCGGTCATCACCTCAGGCTTTTCTCCTCGACAAGCCTGGCAGCATCTGGAACCTGGAATGGATTTCCCCCTGCACAATGCCCGGTATACCAACCCCCCACCCTGCCCCAGGCCACGCTCTATAGACTGAGTACTTCCAGCCGGCATGGATGCTGAAGCAAAGGCACTGCGTTTGTCTGCTATGAAAGAGATTGTGAATGGGGTTGGCTAAAGTGGCTCACAGATCAATCACCGTCTTCGTAGTTCACCCATGTTGTTGCAGAAGGTAATTCAGTGTCTTAAAAAAAAGTTTATCAATGTAACGTTCGTTTGTGAAGAAGGATCGAAAAGTATATGCAGTAATTTAAAACTCTGAAAATCTTGTTACATGAATTGGTGTAAATACTGGTTAAGATGTTGTCGTTAAGTTACTATTTTCTGTTTAATTCAAACAGTAAAGTAAATAAGCATTATTAACAACAAGAGACTCTCTTGGAGGGAAAAAGATATAAAGAAGGTAGAAAGGGAGAAGGAAAGAAACCGTAGGAGAAAGAAAGAAACAAACAAACAAAAAAACAAACAAACAAACAAAAATGTTGATTGACACACAATACGTAATAAGTTTCACTGCATTTGAATCAACATGCTTTGTGCTTGCTGAAAACGTCAACCGAAGCAAATCAAAACCAACAATAACAGCGGCAACAACAACACGAATAGGACTTTTATTTCGTTTGTTACAACTCAGTTAACTACGAAAACTCAATAACAAACATTACCACAATGCGTCCATGCGATTTGCTAACACCCACCTGATGCCAAATAATCCTCTTATCCTCTCCAAATCAAAAAGCAATCTACAAAAAGATCACAGCTGACGACACATGGTCTTAACCACGCTAATCTCCTGAAGACAAAGAACATTCCCTGTAATGGGAACATCAGCCTTTTCTGCTGGATTCATTCTCTAAGGATTTCAGCGAAAAATCGAAGCCAGGAGAAAATGTAAAACGCAGCTGAAGAACCAAATGGTTCCACAGAATGACCAGTCAGTGTATATACCAGTGTATACAAAGTCTCTGCCTCTTTAGTGACAAAACAACATATTACAGACAGTAAGGAGGAATTTCGAGGAGTGGAGGAAGCTGGTTGCAAAAGCTTTGGTGGTGTCCCGACGACTTAACACACTACGACAGGGTGCGTGAGGATGGATAGATAGATAGATATATAGTTAGACAGACAGACAGACAGACAGAAGGACAGACAGACAGACAGACAGGCAGGCAGGCAGGCAGGCAGGCAGGCAGGCAGACAGACAGACAGATAGATAGATAGATAGATAGATAGATAGATAGATAGATAGATAGATAGATAGATAGATAGATAGATAGATAGATAGATACATAGATAGATAGGTAGGTAGACAGCAATCCTTATAATTATCATACTCTTCATCGTCATCGTCGTCATCATCATCATCATCCTCATCACTTCTATTAAAAGAAAGTTAGAGATGGTGTGGTTCATGTCACTATTCAGACAACTGTGGAAACACACAAAGTCCCATGATGCAGGCAAACTGTCAGTCAGTGAAGAAAATGGATAGCGCATTGTCGAAGATGTGTAGACGTGGTGTAACTTTTTGCTGGAATGTGCCACACGTACACACTTCTTCATAAAACCCTGAAAACCAAAAGTAAAGACGACTCGGGGTGGAATAGCCAAGTAGCTAGAGCGTTGAGCTCGTGATCTGACGGCCCGGGTTTAAACCCTACGGAAGCGCTCGTTTGAAGGGATTTTACCCTGGATTTAACATCAGTGCCGACTCCACTCTCCCTAAAAATTCTTCGGATGGGACTATAAACCGAGGCCTCGTGTGTAAACGCATGCAGAACATCTTGCTTACTCATTAAAAACCTGTTCCGCCTTTGGGGAGTTTAGGTTATTTCGTGCTGTTAGGAGTAGATGGCATTGGAAAAAAAGAAACCGCATGCACGCAGGATATGTGTTTAGACTTCATCCCGGAAGTCGAGTGCGCTACCTTAATGGCGGACAATAACAGTTGCATACGCTATAGTTCACCATAAGTGAATCTTCAAGCTCTATGCGAGAAACAAGAAAAACGGATTACTTTAGAAAGAGAACAGGTGGTAGCATGCAGGCCAGCTACCAATACTTTTTGTCAAAATTTTTGGTGGATCGGTGGTCTAGAGGTAACGCGCCTGTCTAGAAAGCGAAAAGTCCGGGTCGGAAGTGTGCGGTGGTTTGAATCCCGTTTGGGCCCGAAACTTTTTCCCCATCCATTAGACCATGAGTGGTGGTCTAGGCGCTAGTCTTTCGGATGAGACGATAAACCGAGGTCCCGTGTGTTACACAAAATTATTCAGCGCACGTAAAAGAACCCACGGCAACAAGAGAGTTGTCCCTGGCAAAATTCTTAGAAAAAAGCCACTCTGATAGGGAAACAAATACAGTTGCACACCCAAAAAAATAAAAGGGGTGGCGCTGCTCTTGTGGCAACGCGCTCTCCCCGGGAGAGCAGCCCGAATTTCACGCAGAGAAATCTCGTGACTTTAAGAAATAAATAAATAAATAAATAATCAGTGAATAAACTGAATAAACAGACTGTCAAAGACCTGAAGATGTGGTTTGACTGTTCTGGAAGGTGTCATGCATACTTCTTCATAAAACAATGTGAAAACCAGGACTATAATAATGGGGTTTTTTTATATGCCTATACATGCGGTTAGTCCGACAACCTCGCCTTAGATTTTTGTCATGGAGACCCCGAATTTTTAGCATGAGCGTGTTGTTTTCTGAACTTAAGCGTGATCTATGTTAAAGATTGTCTCATAGATTGTCTCATAGATTGTCTCATAGATTACTCGGGAAGGTTATGTTTGTGTATTACCGCTTCGTTTTTTCATTCACTTATTTCTGCGTGAGATTCTGTAAGTGTTAATAAAAAAATGATGCAATACGAACATGCACTAGCTAGAGAGTATGCACGCACGCACGCACACACACACACACATCCACACACACACATCTACACGCATCTACACACACATCCACACACACACATCTACACACACACATCCACACACACACACACACATTCACACACACATCCACACACACATCCACACACACACCACACACACACACATCACACACACACACACACACACACACCACACACACACACACCCACACACACACACACACACACACACACACACACACACCACACACACATCCACACACACACATCCACACACACACACATCCACACACACACATCACACACACACTACACACACATCACACACACACCACACACACACAACACACATCCACACACACACACACACACACACACATCCACACACACACACACACCCACACACACAAAACATCCACACACACACACACCACACACACAACACACCAACACCAATACATCCTCCTAGCCCCTGTAAAGTGGGTCAACTGTCCGCCCATAAGACTGTATGCAGGGATCGTATTTTCCTAATTGATTGAACATTGACGTGTGTAGCGGAGCTTCCCCCCCCCCCCCCCCCCTCCCCCTCCCCCCCCCCCCCCCCCCCCCCCCCCCCCCCATCCCCCTACCTTGCCAGTGGAGTAGTTTCCTACATCAATAACCTGGACTTCTCCATGAGAACTCTGCACCCATATCGCCGTGCAGTGCTACTGTTCAGGCCAGGCCAAAAAGCTCTGTCAGTTATTGATGCCAGCTAAGTGTCAAGGCTTTACACGATCATGTGGTTATGCTTTAACTCATTGGAGTCGCAGTGAAATGGATCCCGCCATTTTGTGGTGACGCATGATTTTGGCTATTTTTGAAAAATTCAGCAGACTTACCCAACATAATAATGACATACTCATTATATATCATTGAAAAGTTTAGAATGTCTTCTTTTGAGATTGTTTCACAGTTTTTTAATAGATGACTGTATTTATTTTTTACAAATTTCCAAAATATGTCACTGAATGCTGAAAAATAAAAAGTTTTGAAAATTAGGGTTGGTATCTTAAATGGCTTGAACTATTCATCAACTAGTCCCCTTGAACCAATGTGATGATTTTTCACCAAAGTTAACTTCCCTGAAGCTGGCTGAATCCATGTGATTTCACTTTTTGTACAACAGACTTATTTTTTTTAAAGAATCATAACACTGGGGTGCCTGAAATCCCAAAGATATCACTTGTTGACATGTCAAAGAAAATTGGCCAACAGATAAAAACTAGGCAAGCTTATGGTCAAGGAAATCAACTGTGTTTAGAAAAATGATTGCCCTACAGGCCAGAGTAATTTCCCTTGAGTTAACCATTACTTTGTGGGTTTTTTTAAAAATCGTAAGTCTGCCGAATCTTAAGCTTCGGCACGTCACAGTAAAGGAAAAGAGTGCCGAATCTTAAGCTTCGGCACAACCTCAATGAGTTAAAGTGTTTTGTGGATATTGTATCCACTCATGATAGGCTCTTAACATAACAAACTCATATTATCTATGAAAGAGATTGTCTTCATTCGTGATAGGCTTTTAATATAACAACCTCATATTATCTGTGAAAAAGATTGTCTTCATTCGTGATTGGCTCTTAACATAACAAACTCATATTATCTATGAAAGAGATTGTCATCATTCGTGATAGGCTCTTAACATAACAACCTCATATTATCTATGAAAGAGATTGTAATCATTCATGATAGGCTCTTAACATAACAACCTCATATTATCTAAGAAATAGATTGTCTTCATTCATGGGAGGCTCTTAACATAACAAACTCATATTATCTACTAAAGAGATTTTCTTCATTCATGATAGGCTCGTTTCATAACAGCCCGTACTGTCTACGTTAGGAAGAAATCCCTTGAAGATGGAACACGGCTACCTGTATGGCAGTGGACTTGAAACTTGCCATTGACACAAACTTCTCATCGTTAATGCTTTAGTGGCTTTAGTGGTGACTTTACTTTACTACGCTTACTTTTCTTGCGCCAGTCATTTCTTCTCTTAAGAGGAGACTTAAATTTATACAATAATGAGCAATAATACAAGCACAAACAATACAAGCAATAATAAGCAGATTCATGGGGGCAGGATAGCCTGCGGTGGTTAGAGCTTTGAGTTCGGATCTGACGGTAGAGTTCGAGTTCGTTCGAGGGAATGTTTCGCCTGAAGTTAACATCACTGCCGACTCTATACTCTCCCTTGAAGTTCCTGTTGATGAGACTATAATCTGAGGCCTCGTGTGCGAACGCGCGCAGAATATTTTGCGGACACTATAATAATAATAATAATAATAATAATAATAATAACAATAATAATAATAATAATAATAATGTATGGAATGTATATAACGCTGAATCTTTACACTATACAAACCCGTTCCGCCTTTCAAAATAGTAGGTCATTTGTGCCGGTTGGAACGATGACCAAAAAAATGAAAAACGCACGCCCTCGTGTCTTGTTTAGACATCATCTTCAAAGTCGGAATGCGGCTACCTTCATGGTGAGGGAAAACAGGCTGGCTATTGACGAATCTCACCATCGATGAACCTCGGAGCTCCAGTCGAGGACTACAGTAACACAACAAGAGATTCTGTTGTGATACACTGCCGTGTATTGTTCCAAACCCGCGTAATACAAACAAAGCTTTTGTGGGATAACAAAAAAAAAACGTGTTTATGAATGACAACCTAGAATGACTCTAACTACACAAACGGATACGTCCAAGCCACAAATACGTGCACACGCACGCGCACACGTACCCCCCTCCCCCCCCCACACACACACATACACACACACACTTAAAAATAAATGAAAAAACTGTACAGCCCATTACTGAACAATCAGTACCTTCTGGTGTTAGCAGTAAAAAATAAAGTCATTTTTTAGGCATTTGCAACATAACTAGACCTATAACGGCATAAGCCTCTCAAATTTTTTTGTTAAAAACAGAAGAAAAAAATCCACGAAATGGAATATACCGGCAGGCAAAATAAAGCCGTTGTTAAACAATGAAATTCTCTTCACGGGGAAAACGTCTCGAGATTCAAACTGGGCATTGAACGGACGCTAAAGCCCAGTGGTTAAGACCGTACCACTTCTACCCCATGGGTCCAGAAAGCCCTGAGGTCGAATGTCGGCGTCGTCTGATGAACGAAGGGTGGGGATACTGACGATCTCCCAAGTCAACTACAAGTGCAGACCTGCCAGTGCCTTAATTCTATTTGTATATAATGCAGGAGATCAAATAAGCTCGTTAAAGATCCCATAATTCATGTAAGGATTTGGTAATTTACGGAAACACGAACATACCCAGCATGCATCACGAAGTCGGAAAACAGCTGCCTTCACGTGGGCAACAACAGTGGCATACGCAAAATCTCTCCATTGG
The DNA here is from genome assembly GCA_028751875.1 of Rapana venosa. Classification (NCBI taxonomy): domain Eukaryota; kingdom Metazoa; phylum Mollusca; class Gastropoda; order Neogastropoda; family Muricidae; genus Rapana; species Rapana venosa. The sequence goes on from CM054147.1 coordinate 10,846,290, forward strand.
TGAGCCTGGCAGCGCTAACCGAGGAAGTAAAAACATTACTGAGCAATGTCTAGAAAAAAAACACGACATTGTTTTCAAGGACATATTTCTATAAAATGCAAAAAAAAAGCCCAAGCTTTTTTTGGTAATAATGTACTGCCTGTAGTTCTCTCCCCTCGACGACCTTGCAGCTTAGCATTCAAAAGAAACGTAAAACACAAAACAAAACCAAAAAAACAAAACCAAACAACCTTGATAGCAAAGACGTAGACAAAACCAAAACAAGAAATAAATCCCGAAAGACGAAAGGATTTTTTTTAAGATAGCAAGAGAAGCAAAAAATAAATACAAGCAGACTGTAACAAACAAGTAGTAAGTCAACATAAGAAAGAAAATAGCCAAAGGAAAAGAAAAACTAGCTAATATACTGAAAAATAACAACAGCAAACAAGTTTGTGATCCAACATTAGTGAAGGTACACTTTGTTGAAACAGTTAAAGAAGGATTCTTTGAAATATGTCGAGTTGCTTAAAGCCTCATCGACCACCACAAAGACATCACAGCTGTCACCTTCAATGATCTCAGCACCTCCAGTAGCATTCACCGTAACTAAAGTTTAATCATCACATCCATCCAGTCCCTTCAAGTTATAATCAAGCTGAAAAAAAGAACAGAAACTGAATGACAAAGTGCTTTAATTACTTAATCCCCGAAGGTTGATCAAACCAGGCCGTACCATGGACGCCAGCCATTTCGCTTATATTTTTATCCCCAGGTTACAAAAACACGTTAACAGAAATGATAAACATATCAACGTACTAACAACAAAAAACACATACGGGCCATATGGGAAAATAACACTACAAAATGGACACCCTCCGCCCATCCCAGTGTCCACAACATCCCTGCTGTCCTTCGGATGAGACTATAAACCGAGGCCCCGTGTTCGAATGCATGCAGAACATCTTGCGCACACGTTAAATCCCGTCCCGCTTTTCGGAAGAGTAGGCCATTGTGTGCCGGTGGAAACATGACAAAAATTACAAAAGCGCATACACACGGGCACTAGATGTAAAAAAAAAATCACATAAGTGCTTATTCCATTATCCTCGATATAAAAGAATAAATAGAAATAAATAAATAAATAGTCGCCAATACCAAACGATACAGACAAAAAGTTATAGAATGTATGAACAGAAAATGTTCTTTTTATTCATTTTCTTTCTTTTATTCTTTTACATCGAGGATAATGGAATAAGCGCTTGTGTGCTTTTTTACATTCAGTCCCCGTGTGTATGCGGTTTTGTAAATCCTGTCATCTGTTCCCACGGGCACACAATGGCCTACTCTTACAAAAAGCGGAACAGGATTTAACGTGTGCGCAAGATGTTTTGCGTGCGTTCGCACACACGGGGCCTCGGTTTACAGTCTCAACCGAAGGACTTTCGGGGAGAGTGGAGTCTGCACTGATGTTAACTCCAGGGGAAAATATCCCCTTGAACGGGAATCGAACCCGGGTCGTGATATTGCGAACGCAATGTTCTAACCACTAGGCTATCCCGTCGACACGTTCGCTCAAAATTGGCAGGAGAATGGACAAGGACGGCAGAAGATAAACAAGAGAGATGAGACAACGGTCAAGGGAAAAGACAGACCCAAAGAAGCGGTACAAACGGGGAAATTTCTGGCACACATTTTTTTTAGAAGGTAGGGATGCTGTTCATACTGAAAGAGCCCCTGGCATCCCTACAGGAGAAAGAGGGCTGTTTCTCTAAAGACCTTGTCCTGACCATCTCTCCTGGAGTTCCTTTCTTCTTGAAACACTTTGGGGAAAAAGTTATATTGACACTACACAGCAGAAACACTTGATGAGGATGATGATGATGATGATGATGATGATGATGATGATGATGATGATGATGATGTGGTGGTGGTGGTGGTGGTGGTGGTGGTGGTGTGGTGTATATGGTAGGTGTTGGGGTGTGTGTGGTGACGACCCGAGCGAGCGACGACGACGCATGACGATGACGACGACGACGACGACGATGACGACGATGATGATGGTGATGATGGTGATGATGATGATGATGATGATGATGATAGCTTTGATAGCGACGAAAACGACGATGATGATGATGACGACGACGATGAGGATGATGATGATGAGATGATGATGAATGAAAGATGATTAATGATGAAAAGATGGTGGTATGGTGGTGAATGGTGGTGGTGGTGGTGGTGTGGGGGTGGTGGTGTGACAAACGCGACGCCGACGCGACGACGACGATGACGATGACGAACGACGACGACGATGACGACGATGAGATGATGATGGTGATGATGAGATGATGATGATGATGAGATGAGATGATGATAGCTTGATAGCGACGAAACGACGATGATGATGAGACGACGAGATGAGAGGAGAGGAACAGAAACAGACGAAATATGAAAAAAGTTAATAAATAAAATGTTAATAAACAATGAGAAAATCGAAAGATTGTGATGAAGAGAAAGAAGAGAAGAAAAAGGAAAGGGAAAGAAAGAAAGAAAGAAAAAAAGAAAAAAGACAGAAGATGAAAGAAAGAAAGAAGAAAGAAGAAGAAAGAAGAAAGAAAGAAAGAAGAAGGAAAGAAAGAAAAAAGAAAGAAAGAAAGAAGAAGAAAGAAAGAAAGAGGAGAGAGAGAGAGGAAGAGAGAAAGAGAGAGAGAGAAGAAAGAAGAATGAATGAATGAAAAATGAAATGAAATAAAAAAAATGAAAGAAGAAAAAAAATAAGAAATGAAAGAAAAAACTAGAAAACGGAAACGAAAAAATTCCAACAAACAAAACTCATAAAGCAAAAGAAAAGAAGAACAAAATTCAAGACAAATCAAGGAGAAAGGAAAGGAAGAAAAACAGAAAGAAGAAAAGACAGAAAAAATACAGCGAGAGAGAGAACTCTGAATTTTGAACTCTGAACTCTGAAATCCTACAACGGTTTTATTGTACACCGGTTTCAAACCACAGCACAACATAAAATAAAAAGGGGAAAATTTCGGATACTACAACACCTGTCTATATTCTTCAATCCCTGATTAACTTAAACTCATCTGATAATAATGATAATAATAATAATAATAATAATAATAATAATAATAATAATAATAATAATAATAATAATAATAATAATGTATGGGACTTATATAGCGCTGAATCTTGTACAGCAAACAATTAAAAAACGCTTGCATTCAAATCACTCACACGCATGCAACCGTCCACAAATACCAAGATAAAGAAATATCAAATTTATACACACAACACACTTAGATGGGGGTGGTGGAGGTGAAGATAGCTATTGAAAAGTAGGAACAGATAACAGTGGAAGATCTCAAGTAGAAAATAAGTGCGTTTTGAAGATCTACATCTCATATGCACTACAGTTCAAATCTTCAGGATAGTTGTCAAACCACAGTTTACATTTTATTGTAATAATCAGAATCAGATATCTTAGTAAAACATGGGAAACTAATACAGAATATAGTTTTCATGTACCACGAATTCGTAGTGATTTGTGACAGATATACAAAGGTGAGCATTTAACAGAAGTACATCACGGGATTACCTAGTGGTCTTCAGAACTTTCTACCGCCTGTTGATTGCATGAAATATAATCTGTAGATAAATCATTTGTGTGGGTAGGATCAGTAGCTCTGAGTAGCATGTACTTGAGGAAGGCAATTTAATTCTTGGTGAAATTTGAGAGAGATTGAAAGCAATAACAAGAAAAAATGAAAAGAGCAAATGAATGAACAAATTAAAAGAATAAATATAAAAAACAGGTAGGCAGACAGACAGACAGAGACAGAAAGAAGAAAAAGAAAGAAGGGAAAGAAGAAAGACAAGAAGACAGAGGAAAGAAGAGAGAAATAAAAAAGGACAGAAGAAAGAAAGAAACAAAATAAAGAAGAGAAAGAATGAAAGAAAGAAAGAAAAAAATAAAAAGCAAAAATAAAGATAGACAGAGAAAATGCAGAGACAAAACAAAAACCAAAAAAAAACTAGAATAAAAATAAAAACAAATAAAAACAAAAAAAATGAAAAAAACCCAAAACAATCACTAAAAAACACAAATATAGAACAAAACAACAAAAAAAAAAACCAAACAAAAAAACGGCAAAGATACAACAAACAAAAACACAACACAAAACAACAAACCAAGAACAACTCCACCACCACAACACAAACAACACACACCCCAACAAGCCCCTTCATCTATTGGCTCCCTACAGAAGTCGACCCCTCGATCCTCTAAAGACACCACAGAGAGATAGATAGTAGAGAGAGAGAGATACATTCTACTAAACTTCACATCTTTCTTTTACAAAAAATACAAAAACAACTCCATAGCATAGATTAAAACCACAGGACGACAACAGAGACTTCAACGCCCTAGCCAGTATTGCAGGCATCTGGCACCAACTCTGTGGACCTCTCTCTCTCTCTCTCTCTCTCTCTC
>CM054147.1:10855766-10870766 GCA_028751875.1 Rapana venosa
AGTGTGGGTCAGTGTGGGTCAGTGTGGGTCACTGTGGGTCACTGTTCATGCAACGGTCAGACTGAAGGCCATTCAGGGTCATTTCGCTGTCTGGTCAGGATAGTGGATCAAGGTCATCTTGGTTGTGGTCATCTGGCGACTCTTCTGCTAGTGCTGCAGGATTGCCGTGCGTCTTTCTACACATGGTTTGACGGCCAGTTGTTTGTATGTGCTTGTTCTATTGCCGGTGTGGATGATGCTGTGATTGTTATTGTTAATGCTGTTGTTGTTGTTGCTATGATTGTTGCTGCTGTCCTTGTAAGGATTTTTTTGGATGCCTGCTTGTCAGTATCTTGTGTTTCTTCTGCTGATAGTGCTGTATTGCTGTGTGTCCATAGTTGTCTGTTATAGTCATTGTATATTGTTGTATTTTGTTAGAGTTGATGTGATTGCCGTTGTTTCTGTTTTTACTTTTGCTGTGGTTGTTGTTGTTGTTGTTTGTGTTGCTGCTACTGTTGATATTGTTAGGGCTGTGAATTTTCCTTTTGTTGTTGTTGCTATAGATTTGAGGAGGAGGAGGAGGAGGAGAAGAGGAGGAAGAGGATTGTTGTTCCCCTGCCATTGACGCTAGCTGTTGTGTGTCTGATGGGGGGCGGGTGTGATAATGAAATAGTTATGGTCCCTGACAGAAAGAAGTGCAGTACAGTGATTATCATCAGAGTGGAGTCACAATGGAGGCTGGACATAAGGGTTATAGCTGACCAACAGTTCTTTCAGGCTAATGCTGTTTGTGGCATCACACATTTAAAGGAATCACAGTATATAAAGCCTAAACATCCACAAATCACTTCATTGCATGCATCAGTGTCATGAAAACAATCTAACATGTGGCCATCTAGACCAACCTTGTCAGTCTTTTAAAACTGTTAACTGATAACAGACACGAGTGCTTTTGTTTTCAGAGACACGTTTTATAACCCAAGTCCATTAAAAAGTTTGCACAGAAAAAACTTGTCAGATCTGCACACATATATCTTTAACTTTAAAAGAATATTTGTATTTTAATTTTGTTTTACTTTTAAAGGTGTCTAGAGTTAATCACAGTATGCGTATCCAGCATAACTCAGTCAAGGGCCTAAGGCCCAGTGCTAAAATTAGCGTGTGAACTCTTCCTTTTGGTTTTACCAAGTCCAAGTGTGGTCAGTTTTTGCTAAATTAGCAACAGCCGGGCTGGACTGGGATGGGTGGACAGCAGCTGAGAGCAGCTGACAGTGGGGGAAACTGACACGAACAGCGAACGGACAGAAAACTTCACACACCGGCGGCTCAACCACAACTCAAACTTGCGTGCTCAAACCACTCTGAATCCTGAGACTGGAGATCCTGATGCACCGGCTGTGCTGTTCCATTGTCTGCAGACTCCGCCCTCCACACTGATTTACAGGCTCCCTGACCCTCTGAGGACAGCAGACACCCTAGAACAGATGCTATCTCGGTGCACCGCACAATTTGGTCAGTTTTCGGCTTTCTTCATCAAAATAATCATCCTCTTGCCACGACGCCATGACAGGATAACCACGCTCTGTGTGTGTGGCAGTGATGGCTAGCATTGTCGTCTTTTCTTGGAGGAATAAAAACGAAGATGTTTTTCACTGGTGTAGTGTTCAAAACCTTTCCCCACTCCTTTTTTGTGTGCTAAATTTATTACTTTGTTTTCGTGGTATCATTTGAAAGCGTTACTGATGTGTGTGTGTGGAGCTGATTTGTATTCCTTTGAGAACAAAGAACTCTTTAATATTTCGCTGGAGTATAAAGTAAACCACATCAAACCAAACCAAAGAAGGAAATAAAAAACACTAATGATAACAGCACCTCAGCCGTTTGTAAGAGATTTATAACAGGGTATGTGGCGAGCGTTCAAGTCCTATGATAAAAACTAACTGGTCTTTTGAAGAAAACAATCTTTATCGGTCAGTCTTCTCCATAGCAAAACAAACATTCATGCCAAACAAAAATCAAAGACTTCACCAGTGTTTAGCATAGCGCTCGCAATCTGTACCGAGACGGGATAGCCTAGTGGTTAGAACATTGCGCTCCCAATCTGACGACCCGATTGCGAATCCCGTTCAAGGGGAGTTTTCCCCTGGAGTTGACATCAGTGCAGATTCCACTCTCCCCAAAAGCCCTTCGGGTGAGACTATAAGCTGAGGTTCCGTGTGAGAACGCACGCAGAACATCTTGTGTACACGTTAATTCTGTTCCCCTTTTCGAAAGAGTAGGCCATTGTGTGCCGGTGGGAACAGGTGGCAATATGTACACAACCACATACACACGGGGACTGGAAGTAAAAAGCACATGAGTGCTTATTCAATTATTCTCGTTATAAAAAAATAAAATGAATAAAATAAATAATGTTTTCATATCAAAATGAAATATCAAACTAGGGGGAACATCTGTTTATGTGGTCTTGTTTGTTTATATGTCACACGAGCTTATATTAAAATGTCTGTCCGCTATTGCATGCACAGAGATTTTTCAGATATTTATATTCCTCTTTTAGACTGCTATGAATACAATTTAAGTTGCAAATTCAGTTATCTCTATAAGATATAATAAATAACGGGACATCACATACACGTCACACTATATTATACTTTAAGAAAAAACGTATATGGCAGATACTTCACCAGCCATATAACAGTATTCTACCGCAAACCCTTTGATGCCTTAGGACTTCTTCTTCTTCGTTAAAACTCAGACAGCAAGTATTGTTATCTGTTATACGAGCGAAAATGCGTCACGCAGCCGTTAAGGATCTGACAAGTCAAGCCCAGCGCATCCGACTTCGGCATAAGAGAGAATTGTTCTTTTTTTAAAGTCTGTTTGGAGAAAAGGCAGAAAAATCGACCACTTCCGTGTTATGCACACGCAGCCATGTCTGTCCCTGCTCTCCTATTTCCGTGTTATGCACACGGCAGCCATGTCTGTCCCTGCTCTCCTGTTTCCGTGTTATGCACACGGCAGCCATGTCTGTCCCCGCTCTCCTGTCTATTTCCGTGTTATCCACACGGCAGCCATGTCTGGCCCCGCTCTTTTACAAAAAAGACAGACCAGTGTTAAGGAGTGGCAAGATGCCGGTGTTTGCATAGGAAACTTTCAGGGTGCAGAGTCCTTGGCGAACGGCTGGTCATGTAATGGAGTCAGGACACGGTTAATGCCGGGGCTAAAAACGCCCTGATCTGCTGAGCACAGCCCGGGATCAAACCTAAGCCTTTCCCATTACCAGTCTGGCATTTAATACTCTGAGTTATTCCACTCTTTAGCAAAGGGCTGAGACTATACAGTGTATGTCGATAAGAAACGTTCCTGGAATTTTCTTGATATTTCTTACTCATGCTGCACCATCTATTTCTCTTTTTATGTTGTTTGTTTGTTTGTTGTTGTTGTTGCTGTTGTGGTTTTTGGTTTCTGGATTTGTTTGTGTGTTTTGTTGTTTTTTGTTTGCTTGGGGTTTTTCGGTTTGGTTTTTTATTTCGTTTTTTGTTTGGTTTGTTTGGGAGTTTTTTTTGGGGGGACATTCTTTTTTTTTTTTTTTTGTCACTGAAGCAAACACACAGTATTGTCCAAAACATCAGCAAAACTTTAAAGTAGTTTTAGTTAAAGGCTAACCCGTGACACACGACACATATGATTTTTGCACACATTTGGAAGATTGGGAATATCTTGAACATTTCTTTGTAGCAAACACTGCACTCCCCTAGTTTCCTGGCCATCACTTTGCCTTTAAACCACGATAAACATGCTTAGGGTCACCAGCGTAGGAGAATATGTTATTCCCAGATATCAATCCTAACAAATTTTCTCTATGAGTACCTGGTATCAATATATTTCCTCCGCCGTGGGGATATCAGGGGCTTGTCAGTATAAACAGCATTTTTTGTTTGTTTGGTTGGTTGGTTGTTTGGGGGGGGGGGGGGGGGGGTTGGGGGGAGGGTGCTAGAAATTCCATCTTTTCTATCTCTCTCTTTGTTTCTGCCTTGTTCCTTTTCTTCCTCTGACTTCCTTCTGTCTTTCTCCTGACTTCTTGATCCATTCTTCCACCTATGTTCCAGAAATACTTTAAAAAAGAACACATTCTCTCCCACGCCGAAGTTGGATGCGATGGGCCTGGCTTGTCAGGCGCTTAACTCATTGAGGTTGTAGCTTCGGCACTCCTCTCCTTCACTGTGACGTGCCGAAGCTTAAGCCATGTAAGATACGCAGCCCTAATTTTCAAAACTTTTTATTTTTCAGCATTCAGTGACATATTTTGAAAGATTGTAAAATATAAATACAGTCATCTATTGAAAAACTGTAAACAACCTCAAAAGTAGACATTATAAACTTTTCAATGATGTATAATGTGTATGTCATTATTATGTTGGGTAAGTCTGCTGAATTTTTCAAATATAGCCAAAATCACGCGTCACCACAAAATGGCGGGATCCATTTTACTGCGACTCCGTTGAGTTAACAGAAGCCAACGCAGTTTTGCTCTGACAGAGTCATAGGACAGGCAATAGCTGCTGTCTGAGCCTTCGAGGAAGAAGAATCTGCTTCCTCACTCCAGAAAACCATCAGGCAGTACACCTTACAATTTCTTTCCTAATTATTTGAATATGCAATTTCTTTCTCAGAAAGACTCTATAAGAAACTACTGCTAAAGCAGAAAGTTAAAGGTGAACAGTGGTCTTTGTGGTTTGTGTTGGGCCCCAGTTTTACCGACTAGAAATAGACCGCTCCATTCACCTCAATCATCTTTGTCATGTGATCATAAACCAGCCAGTCAAGTGTCGCTATATATGTTGCTTCTTGCATGGTAAAGTGTGTTTGCAAGTGTCTGGTTATCATAGAGTGGTGTGAGAGGAAGCGCTGATATATGGAGGGGCGTGTGTGTGTGTGTGTGTGTGTGTGTGTGTGTGTGTGTGAACAGTACAGGCAGTCTCTCTCCTCCTCCTCCTCCTCCCCCTCCTTCTGCTTCTTCTTCTTCTTCTTCTTCTTCTTCTCCGCATTCTTCTTCTTCACATTCTTCTTCTTCTTCTTTACAATTCTTCTTAGCAATTCTTCTTTTTCTCTCCTTTCTTTCTTTCTTCTTCTTTACATTCTTCTTCTTCTTTGCATTCTTTGTCGTCTTCTTCTTCTTCTTCTTCTTCTTCTTCTTCTTCTTCTTCTTCTTCTTCTTCTTCTTCTTCATCTTTGCATTTTTCTTTGCATTCTTCTTCTACTTCTTCTTCTTCTTCTTTGCATTCTTCTTCTTCTTTGCATTCTTCTTCTTAGCATTGTTCTTCTTCTTCTTTGCATTCTTCTTCTCCTCCTCCTCCTTCTTCCACTTCTTCATCATCATCTTCTTCTTCTCTCTGACTAGCCAGACAGCTGGTACAAAGCAGGTAGCCTGGCAGAAAGATGCAATGTTAAGTTTCACGATGCTGCAGTTCCTAGCTCACCAAAGCATACCAGACAACAGTTTCTGGGCACAAGCTCCAGTGAGTGTTAGTAATACTTGGCACACATCATTTCCTCAGTGCGGGCCAAAACCTTGAAAAGGGGGTGCAGGGTTCAAACACTTCAAGTGGAGAGATCTCTTGTACTCCTTTTGTCTCTTTTGAATTGGTCGACCGAGTTCTCTTTTAGAAGTTTTCGGGCAACTGAACTTGCATGTTCCATGTCTTGAGAGACTTGAACTTCATAGAATTCTCTCTCTCAATCTCCCCCCCTCCCCCATCACTCCCTTTTGTTGTATTGTGGCCTAAGGCCGATGTACTATTAAACTATTTCAGAGTTCAGAGCTAGCTCTCTCTCTCTCTCTCTCTCTCTCTCTTCTCTCTCTCTTCTCTCTCTCTCTCTCTCTCTCTCTCTCTCTCTCTCTCTAAGTCCTTCGGATGAGACTATATAAACCGAGGCCCCGTGTGCGAACGCAAGCAGAACATCTTGCGCACACGTTAAATCCTGTTCCGCTTTTCGAAAGAGTAGGCCATTGTGTGCCGAAGGGAACAGATGACAGAATTTACAAAACCGCATACACACGGGGACTGGATGTAAAAAAGCACATGAGTGCTTATTCCATTATCCTCGAAAAAAAATGTCCAAAAAAGTCTCTCTCTCTCTCTCTCTCTCTCTCTCTCTCTCTCTCTCTCTCTCTCTCTCTCTCTCTCTCTCTCTCTCTCTCTCTCTCTCTCTCTCTCTCTCTCCAGGTCGGTATTGACAGGCTGAGTATGTTTGTCATTGACGTCACTGACCATGGTTGACTTATTCTTTGATAAAAGATGAAATGGTTTTGAACATGTGTGACCGTTGTGGTGTGTAAGGGGCACAGTGATTTATAGGTTCAGCTACAGGGCTGGCAGTGGGAAAGGGTGAGAATCTATGTGGACGACATGGGAAACTGCCCCTGAAGCGGCCATTTCAGCAGCGACCCAAGGCAAGGCAAAGCAATATAAGGCAAGGCATGGCAAGGCAAGGTGACGTAAAAGCAAGGCAAGACAAAACAAGGCAAGGCAAGTCATGGAAAAGCAAGGTAAGGCAAGGCAAGGCATAGAAAAGCTAGGTAAGGCAAGGCAAGACAAGTCAAAGTAATGTAAGGCGATCCAGGGCAAGTGAAAGCAAGGCAACGCCAAGCTTGGAAAGGTAAGGCAAAGTAAGGCAAAGTAAGGCAAGGCGAGGCAGGTAAAGCAAAACAAAGCAAGCAAGGCAAAGCAAATCATAGCAAAGTAAGGCAAGGTAAAGCATGGCAAAGTAAGGCGAGGTAAAGCATGGCAAAGTAAGGCGAGGTAAAGCATGGCAAAGTAAGGCAAGGTAAAGCATGGCAAAGTATGGCGAGGTAAAGCATGGCAAATTAAGGCAAGGTAAAGCATGGCAAAGTAAGGCAAGGTAAAGCATGGCAAAGTAAGGCAAGGTAAAGCATGCAAAGTAAGGCAAGGTAAAGCATGGCAAAGTAAGGCGAGGCAAGGCAAGATGGAGCAAAGCAAGACAAAGCAAGCCAAGGCCAAGTAAACTTTATTTAAAAACCTCATAATGTACATGAATGTGTTACATATTGCATATAAATGGTTCAAAACAGCAAACACGGCCTGACCTCTAAAACCAGCAATCACTGAAGTTGTCAAGAAAGCAATTAATTACCACAATACCAACAACAGGTTACTAACAATTTCATTAAAACGAACCCCAAGAATGATAAGACAGTGCAAGTGAGAATTCTCAAACCCATGCTTCCAAATAACCTTGGAACCACGAGTACGATCCCGTAACCACTATAATTGTATTCTGCCCTCACGCATATAGAAGAAAACATAAAAAGGACCTTCATTTCACTTTGTACGGATTATTTGTCACCTCTCGTCATCTTCTCTCCACACACGCAAAGGGGAAATGGACGAAAAGTGGCTGTAACACCACCGTGATGACGTGAGAGGTACCCGTGGGTTCTGCGCGAAGAAACCTGCTTTTAGGTGGAGGTTAAGAGTTGAGCCGAGTCAGGATTCTGCTGAAGTAGAACTTCTCAAACAAGCATGGCTACTTGACCGACTGAGAGATGTCTGGTGTGTTTCTTGGCTACACGTTCCTAGTTGACAAAATTGTGCATGTTGACAACTTTATGAAAGTTTGGGGGGGGGGGGGGGGGTATCTATACCTAGCTTCAGCTTCCCGTGAGCATACTGTAATTTTTGGGCCTGTGTGCGTGTGTGCGTGCGTGCGTGCGTGTGTGTGTGTGTGTGTGTGTGTGTGTGTGTGTGTGTGTGTGTGTGTGTGTGTGTATGTGTGTGTGTGTGTGTGTGTGTGTGTGCGTGCGTGTGTATGTGTAGGTGTGTGGATGAATGTGGGTGTGTTTGTGTGCCTCTGTATGTGTGTGTTCGTGTGTGCGTGTGGATGTGTCTTCCTTTATTCTATTCTATTATATCGATGATAATGGAATAAACACTTACATGCTATTTTACATCCAGTCCCCGTGTGTATGCGGTTTTGTAGTTTTGTCATCTGTTCCCACCGCACACAATGGCCTACTCTTACGAAAAGTGAAACAGGATTTAATGTGTACGCATGATGTTCTGCGTGCTGTTCACACACGGGGCCTCGGTTTATAGTCTCATCCGAAGGACTTGCGCGCGTGTGTGTGCTTGCACGTGACCTCTCATGTGCTTGTGTGTTAAATACTGAATTACAGAATTTCGCCAAGAACACCTCTCGTGTTGCCGTGCGCTAAATAATGTTGTGTGACAGGCGGGACCTCGGTTTATCGTCTCATCCCACAGACAGCACCCAGACCATCACTCATGGTCTAATGGATGGGGGGGGGGGGGGGGAAGTTTCGGGCCCAAACGGGATTCGAACCACTCCACACTTCTGACCCAGACCTTTTGCTTTCTAGACAGACGAAGGCGCGTTACCTCTAGAATACGGATCCATCTATGGGCAAAGAAAAACAAGTAAAAAGAATGACAGCACGATAACACCAGAAAGACCCCGACCGAACAGCAAATAAACACTGTTATAGAACAGAAATTCCTGACACAAACATAGAGCATAATTATGTGCCTGAAAAGAATTGCAATCTGTCCAGGGAATGACGCAGAACAGGTAGTCATTACTGTAATGTACACCCTTAACACGAAAATCTGATTCTTGGAATGCAAGAGAAAAAAGCTGGAAAAAAGAAGCAGGTGAATGCTGATGTTGGACACTCTAATCACAATGGGTTCACTGATGGTTAGTTAGGGGGAGGAAAAATGATTCTGTGAAATTTGGAGCCGTTTGTTACATCTGTTTTGTATGACCCGTCATTAGCATGTGTCTTTGTCTCTTGTTGTTTCTGGTGTTGTTGTTTTTATTATTGTTGTTGGTGTTGTTGTTGTTGCTGCTGCAGCTTGGTTGTTACTGGTTGTTGTCCAAAAAATGGAATATGTGCACGCAATGTCTGGTTTGTTTGATAGTGTGTGTGTGTGTGTGTGTGTGTGTGTGTGTGTGTGTGGTTGTGTGTGTGTGTGTGTGTGTGTGTGTGTGTGTGTGTGTGTGTGTGTGTGTGTGTGTGTGTGTGTGTGTGTTGTGTGTGTGTGTGTGTATGTGTGTGTGTGTGTGTGTAATGCTCTTTTTCTAATTTGATGATAATGGAATAAGCATTCATGTGCTTTTATACATCCAGTCTCTGTGTCAAAGCGGTTGTGTAAATTTTGTCATCCATTCCCATTGTCATAAAATAATGGCCTACTCTTCCAAAAAGTGAAACAGATTTTAACATGTGTGCAAGATGTTCCGCGTACTTAAGTGCATGGGAAGTTGCCTTATTGCCTTATCTGAAGGACTTTCAGGCGAGTAGGGTGGGCACTTGTGTTAACTCCAGTGGGGAAATCCCCTTGAACAGGTGCCGTGGTGGCTCCAACATGGACTCAAACTCATGTCGTCAGATCTTGAGCACAACGTGCGACTTTCTAACCATTTTTTGTGTGTGTGGGGGGGGGGGGAGGGGGGTTTGGTGTGTGGGTGTGTGTGTGTATGTGTGTATGTGCATGTGTGTGGTGTGTGTCTCTATGTCTGTGTCTCTGTGTGCATGCGTGTGAGTACCTCGCACGTGCGTGTGCTTACATGTGACCACTCATGCGCATGTTTGTTAAAAACTGAATTACTTGCTGAACCAAGACTTTCTCTCTGAAGACCTTAAGCTGTCAAATACGAATATAAATACATTATACCTAAAATTACGATGAATCCATGTCCACCATCACCCCCTGGCGTGTCTACATCCTTCCTTTAAGACACGCTTGAGCAAAAAAATAGCCACCAAAATAATACAGACCAAAAAAACACACAAAGAATGAAATCACAATAACACCAGAAAGACCTCGACCGAACAGCAAATAAACACTGTTATAGAACAGAAATTCCTGACACAAACATAGAGCATATGTGCCTGTAAAGAAATGCCATCTGTCCAGGGGATGAAGCAAAACAGGTAGTCATTACTGTAATGTACACCCTTAACACGAAAATCTGATTCTTGGAAAGCAAGGGGAAAATGTTGAAAAAAAAAGAAGCATGTGAATGCTGATGTTGGACACTCTAATCACAATGGGTTCACTGATGGTTAGTTAGGGGGAGGAAAAATGATTCTGTGAAATTTGGAGCCATTTGTAACATCTGTCTTGTATGACCCATGATTAGCATGTGTCTTTGTCTCTTGTTATTGTTGTTGTCGTTGTTGTTGTCGTTGTTGTTGTTGTCATTGTTGCTGCTGCTGCTAGGTTGTTATTCGTTACTGTCCTGAAAATGGAGTCTGCGCACGCAGTGTCTGGTTTGTTTCATAGTGTGTGTTGTTTTGTGTGGGGGGGGGGGGGGGGTGGGATGTTTTGTGTGTGTGGGGTGTGTTGTGTGTTGTGTGTGTGTGTGTGGGGTGTGTGTGTGTGTTGTGTTTGTGTGTGTGGTGTGGGTGTAGTGTGTGTGTGTGTGTTTTTGTGTGTGTATGGTGTGTGGGGGTGTGTGTGGGTGAGTGTGTGGTGTATGTGTGTTTTGTGTGTGTTTGGGTTGTGTGTGTGTGTGTGTATGTGGGTGAGTAGGTGGGTGTAATTCTCTTTTTCTATTTTGATGATAATGGAATAAGTGATCATGTGCTTTTATACATCCAGTCTCTGTATCAAAGCAGTTGTGTAAATGTTGTCATCCATTCCCATTGTCATAAATTACCTACTCTTCCAAAACGTCAAACAGATGTTAACATGAGTGCAAGATGTTCCGCGTACTTAAGTGCATGGGAAGTTTACTGAAGGATTTTCAGGCGAGTGGGGTGGGCACTTGTGTTAACTCCAGTGGGAAAATCCCCTTGAACAGGTGCCGTGGTGGATCCAACATGGACTCAAACTCATGTCGTCAGATCTTGAGCACAATGTGCCAGGCTCTAACCATGTGTGTGCGGGGGGGGGGGGGGGGGGGAGGGGGGGGGTGAGTGTGGGGTGTTGTATGTGTGTATGTGCATGTATAAAAAAAAAAAAAACCAAACAATAGAATGCATCACGTAACACCAGAAAAGCCCCCGACCGAACAGAAATATAACATGTTATAGAACAGAAATTTCCCGCACAAAAATAGGCATAATTATGGCCTGTAAAGAAATGCCATCTGTCCAGGGGGTGAAGCAGAACAGGTAGTCATTACTGTAATGTACACCCTTAACACGAACATCTGATTCTTGGAATGCAGAGAAAAAAGCTGGAAAAAAGAAGCAAGGTGAATGCTGATGTTGGACACTCTAATCACAATGGGTTCACTGATGGTTAGTTAGGGGGAGGAAAAATGATTCTGTGAAATTTGGAGCCGTTTGTTACATCTGTTTTGTATGACCCGTCATTAGCATGTGTCTTTGTCTGTTGTTATTGTTGTTGTCGTTGTTGTTGTTTTTGTTATTGTTGTTGTTGTCGCTGCTGCTGCTAGGTGGTTATTGTTTTCTGTTCTGAGAATTGAATATGCTCACGCAGTGTCTGGTTTGTTTCATAGTGTGTGTGTATGTGTGTTTGTTGGGGCGGGATGGTGTAATGCTCTTTTTCTATTTTGATGATAATGGAATAAGCATTCACGTGCTTTTATACATCCAATCTCTGTGTCAAAGCGGTTGTGTAAATTTTGTCATCCATTCCCATTGTCATAAATGGCCTACTCTTCCAAAACGTCAAACAGATGTTAACATGAGCGCAAGATGTTCCGCGTACTTTAGTGCATGGGAAGTTGCCTTATTGTCTTATCTGAAGAACTTTCGGGCGAGTAGGGTGGGCACTTGCGTTAACTCTAGTGGGAAAATCCCCTTGAGCAGGAGCCGTGGTGGTTCCAACATGGACTCAAACTCATGTCGTCAGATCTTGAGCACAATGTGCTACGCTCTAACCATGTGTGTGTGGGGGTGGGTGGGGGGGGGGGGGTGGTATGTGCATGTGTGTGTGTTGTGTGTGTGTGTCTGTCTGTTGTGGTGTCTGTGTGGTTCTATGCTGTTCTCGGTGCTGCTGTGAGTACCTGACGTGGTGTGCTCACACGTGACCATCATGCACATGGTGTTAAGGTGAATTACTGCTAAACCAAGACATTCTCTCTGAGGGCCCTTTAAGGTCAAATCGAATACAAAATTATACTAAAAAAAATACGATGATTCATGTCCACCATCTCCCTAGTGTGTTTTACTCATTCCTTAAGGGCTGTTGAGACAAAAAGCACAAATAATACAGACAAAAAACAACACAAAGAATGACTCACGATAACCCGAAAGACCCCGGACGAACAGCAAAAACAGTTATAGAACAGGGAATATGACAAACATAGAGCATATGTGTCCGGAAAAGAATGCCATCTGCCGGGGTTGGGAGACAGGGGTCAGACTTTATGTACCCTTACAGAAAGCTGTTCTTGGTGCGGGGGTTGGGGGCGGTGATGCTGTGTTGGCCTTTCCGTGGGTTCTGATGGTTGTTGGGGGAAAAGGGGAATTTGGAGCCGTTGTTACATCTGTTTTGGATGACCGCGTGGGTTTGGGCGTGGGTAGCTGTTTTTGGGGTGTGATGTGGGTTGTTTAGGTGTAGGGTGGGGTTTCTGTGGCGGGATGTGCTGCAGTGTTTCTTTGTTTGTTGTGTGTGTGGGGTGAGTGTGTGTGTGTGTGTGTTGTGGGGGGTGTGTTGTGGTTTTTGGTGTGTGGTGTTAGTGGGTGTGGGGTGTGTGTGGGTGGTGGGTGTGGGTGTGGGGGGGGGGTGTGGGGGGGCTGTGTGGGGGGGGTGTTTTGGTGTTTTGGTGTGGTGTTGCTGTGCGGCGCGGTTTTCTTGTTTTAACGTCTGTTCTTAAATGTTTTGACCGTGTTTTGTTGTGTGTTTTGTGTCTGTGTTACTGTGTGTGTCTTAGTCTGTGCCCGTATGTGTATGCTGTGAGTAAATTGCCGTGTGTGTGCTCACACGTGACCACTTCATGCCATTTCGTGTTAAATGCTGAATACTTGCTAACCCCAAGTTTTTCCTGAAGAATAAGCTGTCAAATAAAGAATAAAATACATTATACCAAACAAATAAAGAATTCATGTCACCATCTTCCTAGTGTGTCTACATCCTCCTTTAAGACTCGCTTTAAAACAAAAAAGCACAAAAAAGCAAAAAAACAAACCCAAACAATCATCCATAAACAAAAAGATGGGAAAAACAAAAAAAAACTGTATAGAACAGAAAAACATCAAAAATAGGCATATGGCTCCGAAAAGAAATTGTCTCTTCGGGGTGAACCCCAAACGGTTTTTCTTTATGTTTGTAACCCTTAAACAAAAATTATTTTGGAATGCCGGAAAAAAGCTGGAAAAAAGAGCAGGTGAATGTTGTGTTGGAATGTTAATACAAAGGGTTTCATGATGGTTGTAGGGGGTAAAATGATTTTGTGAATTTGGAGGTTTTACATTGTTTTGTGGACCTTTTTAGCATGGTTTGTCTCTTGTTGTTTGGGTTTGGTGTTGTGTTTGTGTTTTTGTTTGTTGTTTTTTTTTAGTTGTGGTGTTTTTTTTTTTTGGGTTGCTGAGTGTGTGGTTTTTTCGAGTCTGGAAAATGGAGCTGGCAGCAGTGTCTGGTTTTGTTTCAAAAGTGGTTGTGTGGGGGGGGGTAGTGTGTGTGGGTTGGTGGGTGGTAGGGTGTGTGTGTTTGGTGTGTGTATGGTAATTGTGTGTTTGTGTGTGTGGGTGGTGGTGTGTGTGTGTGGTGTTGTGTTTTGTGTGTGTGTGTTTTGTTGTGTTTTTGTGTTGTGTGTTTGGGGGTTGGTGTGTGTTGATGTGGGGAGGTGGGTGTAATTCTTCTTTTTTCTATTTTGATTTTTGGGATCAGTAATGTGTGTGTTTTATACAGCAGTTTTGTCTAAGCTTGTGTAAACTTTGTATCCATTCCCTTGCTTATGGTCCGGGGCCTCTTCCCTTAAAGTCAAAAAGTTGTTCTTTGAGGATGTTCCCGTACCTTGAGGCATGGGAAAGTTACTGAAAAGGACTTTCGGGCGAGTAGGGTGGGCACTTGCGTTAATCAGTGAAGGAAATCCCCTAGAAACGGGTGCCGTTTTGGTGTCCAACATGGCCTTAACTCATGTCGTCAGATCTTGAGAACAACGTGGACGCATATAACATGTGTGGTGTGTGTGTGTGGTGTGTGTTGTGTGTGTGTGGTGTGTTTGTGTGTGTGTGGTGTGTGTGTGTGTGTGTGAATATGTGTTGTGGTGGTGGTTGGGGGTTTGGGTGGGTGGTTGGGTGGGTGGATGTAGGGTGGGTTAGGTGGGTGGGGTGGATTGTGGGGTTTGTGTTGGCTGGGGTGTGTTATGTGTGTTGGCATGGTGTGTTTTTTGTTTTGGGTTTCTGGTGTGTGTGTTTTTGTCTTGTTCTGTGGTGGGGTGTTGTTTGTCTTCTGTGTGGTGTTGTGTGGGGGAATGTAATTTGGGGCTTCTGTCTGTGTTTGTTGAGTTATGTTTGTTTGTGTGTGTTTCTTCTCGCGGCTCTTTGTGCATGTGTGTTGGCCCCCAATTTGTGTCTACCAAGCTTCTTTGTTAAAGGCCTTTACTTGTGCCAAAATTCTCGAAACCTTAAATCATAAACATAAATACAATTATACATAAAATCATGAATTCATGTCCAATCTTCCAGTGTTCTCATCTTCCTTTAAGACTCGCTGAACAACAACAAAAGTCACCAAAATATTCAGCAAAAAAACCCACAAAGAATGACTACGTATAACGAGAAGCCCTGATTTGGGAAAAGCAAATAAAACTGTAAAAGAAGAAATTCTGGGCACAACATTGAGATAATTGTGTGCTGAAAGAAATGCCATTTTGGGCAGGGAATGAAACAGAACAGGTAGTTCATTACTGTAATGTACACCCCTTTAAAACGAAAACTGATTCTTTGGGAAAGCAACAAGTTGAAGAAAAAAGAAGCAGGTGAATTCTGATGGACACTCTAATCACAATGGATCCAATGATGGTGTTAGTTAGGGGGAGGAAAAATGATTCTGT